>OW804094.1:151514056-151949791 GCA_942159475.1 Sthenelais limicola | reverse complement strand
GTATACATGTATGCATACACACATGTATACATACATACATACATACAGGCATGCATACATTTATTTATACATGTAGCATTCACACATGATAAATATATTCGCACACACATAGAAATGTACATTCATACATTAATATACATGATCACATATGAATACATATAACTATATGTACACATCATCTATGAATATGTGATATACTTTTATTACATTATGTAGTATTTATATTTTATGAAATAAGATATATCCCACAGCACACCAATTAAAGCATTGTATTTAAAGGGCATGTCACATGAAATAAACACTTCAGATACTCAATCCAAATACACACATACACACATATATTATATGATATATGACATGATATATCATATCTTATTATAACACCCTGATATACTGATACCTCAAATTTAAAGCAATACCAGCTTAATTATCATGTACATTTCATTTTGATGTGTTACAAGAAGATCAGTCATCAGTCTGATATTATCATCCTTGAAAAGTATTTCTATATATTTCATATATTTATGTTTGAAAAAATGTTTGCACTATTTCTGGGTGGGTAATTACCAGTAAAGTAACTAAATATATTCCATAGGATGACCTTCGAAATGCAAGGATATATTTAATAAACTGTCCTTGAGTTTAGTACATGAATCTATATGACTTAAAGTGCTAGACTCTCCAAAAATGAGAACATTCCAACGTAGAGATTTTGTGAATAAATCCCTTCGTAAAATATCAATTTTGCGATTTGTGACTCATTTTCCTGCAACACATTACATAAATATCACATAAACGATGCGGAGACGGAGCCACCTCAAGCCATTCATAATTACTTGCCTCATAGAATCCATAAGACAAATATTACAGATACAAATAATAATAATAATAATAATAATGACCAAATTTGGGTACATTGCGTACATTTAAAGAAGAATTGGAAACTTTCCTTACATCAGAATGTTCCTTGTCCCAAATGTCTAAAATCAATAATTACAAGATTATATTAAGAAGTGAATGAATTATAGGGTAAGATACAAAGGGGAGCTAAAAGATGTTTATCAACACATATTAACACACTAGGAAGTCGAGGTGGTGGAACACTAAATCAACAGATTCTTTTTTAATTGTTTATTGATTGTCTATCCAAATACAAAGATAACACGCTAAATAATGAAGTGAGCGTCATGAATTCCTGAAAATAAAACATTGAACATTTATTCTGTGATTTATTACCTCGATATTATATCCTTCACAATATAACTTAACGATGTGTCTTGGGAAGTGTTTGGGTGAGTTGTTATTTTCTTAGTTAAACTTTTTCACCTGTCATTTCACCAGTATTTTCCCCATACCTTCAATTTCTCCTCCGGACTCATCTTTAACGTCTGGCTTAGGCTAATCTGATTGTTCTTAATCTGTACTCAAGTTGTTTCATAAATACATCAAACTAATCACATTCTCACCATAAAATATCTGTTTGTATTTTTTGTCATTCTTACACTGCACAAGGAGAACCTTCCTTCCCAATTGCAAGTACTAGGTTTATATTGAGAACATAAGGTTAAGCTACTGTCATGTGGATCAGATTTTGAAAGAAACAACATCGATGAATAATAATGTTCTGACATCATTCATCGGCAAATGATTTACGTGGGTCGCTGAATTATAAACTTGAATTTTAATGAAGCTCTGAAGCAAAAACAACAGGGTAAAATCGTCCACAGTTTTAGTCAAATGACTCGAGAATTCAGCTTTAATATATTAAAATCACTTTAAGATGTGTAGGAAATGAATGGAACTAAAAGTAGAAAATCCTGAGAATTCAGCTTTAATAGAGGATTTGCATGTCCGCCTTATTGAATCTCAATTTGCAAGGAATTATGGGAGTTGTATGTCAGTGTAAAAGCTATAGTAAACATGTTATATCCAGCATGGAATATTTAACAGTGATCTCAGCATTTTACATGTTTCGAAATATTTGTATGTCAGATTTAAATTGAATCCATCCCAGCATGCACTGTAACTGTAATAGACACACGCAGTGAGACATATACAAATCCCCTAATAATAGGGGATTTGCATGTCTCACTGCGCATGCCTACTGCAGTGCATGCTGGGATATAGATTCGGTTCAAATTTGACATACAAATATTTGGCAACATTTTTATCAAAAATTGCAAGAATAGTTTTACCAATATCGTAGCAGCTTGTACAAATGATCTATGTTAACCAAATGCATGATGGGAAAGATGGCAACATGTGTTATGGAAACATGTATAACACATGAATACTGACATTAGAACATTGATAAATATTCCATGCTGAACATGGCATGTTTTCTATAGATTTTATACAGTGCCATTAGTCCCATCATTCAATGCGAATCAAGATTCAAAATGGCGGCTATGCAAATCCCCTATTGCAAGACATGTGCAGGTATCAAGGCGCGTCCAGTGCCCGGCCCATGTAACCTAGCTGCTTCCTTATTCCTGTAGTCTAACTGTGCTGCACTATGATGACAGGAATGACAGCTAATGCTTGCTATTGATTGGTACATGGGTAATCTGCTGCTAGCGCCACATATCGGAGATGAAGGGAACTACGGCCCTGCCCTGCCCTCTAGTGGCGTCTAACATGACCCAATCATCCACTCTGTACATATATAGGTCAGATTATCAGAAAATGTACAATTGGCAGCTGTACACATGTAGGAAATTCTCCTAAATTAGGCGGAAAAATGATGAATACTGGGTATATCTGAGTATATTTGGTATGGCATTGATTTAAAGTATCAGTTCTGTTATGTTAAACTCCATTTTGAAGCTCATTTTCGTCTGAAATTTGGATTATTTGAGAAGATTGGTGAAGGCGAATTGTACATTTTCTGAAAATATGACCCTGTACATATTCCACGTCTCCTCCAGTCTCCATCTAATAGCCAGACATGCGGAAAATGGTTACAGTAATAGCCAAAACATTACACCACATAAGAGCATATTATTAGGTTCCTGTGGGAACTGGGCTATCTATCTCTCTGTATCCCTCCCTCTGATACTAGCCTTTCTCACTATAAGACCTTATCTCCCTCTCTCTCATTGACCTCTTTCATCTATGCCTCTCTCTCTCCTTCTCTCTCTCTCTCCCTCCCGCTTTTTATTTGTTTCTCTGTCTCTCTTCCTCTGTATTCCTCTTAGAAACTCTTTCTCCCTGTGTTTCTCTCTCTCCTCTCTCTACCTCTCCCTCCTTCCCCTCTACCTGTCTCTCTCTCCCTGTCTATACCTCCAACCCTATCATACTAGAAACTCTTTCTCTCTCTGTCTCTCCCTCTCCTCTCTCTGCCTCTCCCTCCTTTCTCTCTATACCTGTCTATCTATAGATCCCTCCTGTCTCTCTACCTTCCTCTATCTCTCCCTCTATCCTAAGTTTATTTTTCTCTCTTTATCTCTGTCCCTCTCACCCTATCATCTCAAACTCCTTCCCCCTCTCTCCTCTCCCTTCAAACTCCTTCCGCTCTCTCTATCTCTGTCCCTAATTCTTTATACCTGTCTCTATCTCTCTCCCTACCTCCATCTCTTTATTTCTCTCTCTCTATATATATGGATTTTTTTCTCTATTTTAAGAAACCACACCTAAAATATAAGTTAACTGGAAATACCATTTTTAAAGGTATAACTAATGTAATATATAATTTAAGTCTAACCCACATCATAGTGAAAAGATAATAACTATAATTTTGGCAACTGTAGATTGGAAGGTTTAATGCTCTAGGCATCATAAAAATCAGATTTTCAGAAAATTGGCAGCTGTACACATTTAGTAAATTCGGCTAAATGCGGCTGCAATTTGGTCAATACTGGGTAAATTAGAGTATATTTGGCATTGCAATCTGTTTGGTTCAATTCAATTCAATTCAATTCAAATATTCTTTTATTGTCGAATTTCTCAAAACAATGGTGGTTGTTCAAATCTGGCGTGCCAGCTCTTCCAGTGAATGCCTCATTACATTATTTTCCTTGGTGACAATAATTGAAAAAACAGCAGAAATACAACAATAAGCAAGCTATCAGTGAAAGAGATAGCAGAATGGAAGATTGGTTATGCGCTAAGGGGCACAACAACAGTGTTGAGGGGTCACTGCCCTTATGTGACAGAACCTAATACCTTGATATCTTACATTATTAATTAGTTTTAATTTGGTGGCTTACAGCCAATTCATTGGTTAACATATTAAGCATATTGCTTAAATAAATTTATTAATTAATTAATGACAGTATGTTGAGAGACTGATCGTTAACAGAATCTATACTTTTCAATGCGTCAGGATTTATATAATGAAATTGATAAGTTAAATAGTGCTGCCATAGAAATTCATCTAGACAGTTAATGTTTTGTGATCATACAGTTACAACAGAACAACCCCTCTAGGCTAAATGCAGATCAGCTGTGAAACACTAAAATAAGTTGTTCCAGCGCATAGCAGCATAGAACCTAGAGTGACCAAGTGACCAAGTGAAAAAGAGAGTAATCCTATTACAATATTCAGTATGTGGGTTTGAGTGTGTGAGCAGCTAGAGTTACATAACTAATTTGGTAACTGGACGTCAGGTGCCAAGAGTTTTTCAGTATACTTTTTAAAAGCATACTTATCCTCTATCTTATGGGCAACCGGCATTAAATTATTCCACCTCGTTTGACATTTATATATTACTGAGTTAGAAACTTTATTTGTTTTTGAGGAGATAACAATGAGATTTCTTCTACCAGCAGCGTGGCTTCTTGTGGGAAGACTCCTCACGTCCAAATTATTTTGATTTTGCGCAAGATAGTGGGCCATATCTAGGATGTGCTTATCTCGCCTTAGTTGAAGTGGCCAGATATTCAAAATTTTGTGCTCCTGGTCAACATTATCATATTTCGATTTATTAAATATTATTCTTAAAGCCAAATTTTGTTGAGATTGAAGTTTCTTTAGAAGGGTTAATGGAGCTGAGTCGTATATAAAATCACAATAATCTAGATTAGGGAGTATGGCCATCTTGTATAAATCATGCTTTGCTTTCGACGTCAAGGAGTCTCTTGCCCTGAATAAGAGTCTTATTTTTGAGGTAACAAGATTTAGAACTGAATTAACATGAGGTTTAAAAGTTAGCCGGTCATCTAAGATGAAACCGAGATATTTATATTCATTAACTGAGTCAAGTGGGGAGTGGCCCAGGGTCAGGCTTTTCGGCATAGAGTTGGGTGATTGACAGGAATTTGCACTTAAACGTGAAGTATTATTAAGTGAGAAAGACATTGATTTGCACTTGGCAACATTGAGTGAGATTTTGTTATCAGCACACCACAAGAAAATATTGTCTAGGTCCTGTTGAAGGTGTGAGTTAAGAGTTACCGTGTTACTATGATGATAGTAGACAACGGTATCATCAGCAAAATGTTGAATGCTTGTATTTTTTACTACAGTATGTAAGTCATTAATATATATTGTAAATAAAATTGGCCCTAGAATAGTCCCCTGGGGTACCCCAAACGTAACTACCCCCTCATCTGACTTCAATCCATTAACCGTAACATACTGCCTCCTATCCCGCAGGTAGTCAGAAAACCAAAGTAGCTCCATGCCCGCAACGCCATATTGTTTTAATTTATTTAATAAGGTGGGATGATGGACCGTGTCAAACGCTTTCTTAAAGTCAAGAAAGACCGTTTTGTTTAGAAGCTTGTTGTTAAGATTTGTATAAATATTATTTAGAAGATCTATTTGCGCTTGCTGAATGGAATGATCGGTCCGAAACCCATATTGGCGATTACTAAAGAGATTATTAGATTCAAAGTGGTCTGTAAGCTGTTGCTGTACAGCCTTTTCCAATATTTTTGCGGGCATGGAGATACAGGAAATTGGCCTGTAATTATTGGCGTCCAATTTACTACCCGCTTTATGCAACGGAGTCACCCTAGCTAGTTTAAACGAGCTAGGCACTCTACCCAATAACATAGAAATATTAACAACATGAGTCACTTGGTCAGTGAGCGTCAATAAACAAGATTTAAGTATTTTCGCTGGCAGGAACTCAATACCAGAATTTTTTGCTACATCAATGTTGCTGATTATTTTTCTTATCTCTATTGAGGTAAGTTCAGAGAACTTAAAAACAGGCGGCGTATTGAACGCTATTGCAGAAATATCAGCTTTTTTCTGGCCTTGATCAAATAAACTTTGGGAAGAAGGGATTTGGTTTGCTAGACTGGGGCCCACATTTAAGAAGAAGTCGTTAAATGTGTTTGGGATTTTTGACGGCTCCATTTTTTGACCGTTATTGTTCAAGTGAATAGTATTATTAGTTTTTAATTTGCCTGGATTTACTATTGGTCGGAGGAATTCCCAATATTGTCGAGGGTTCTTGTCGTAGAACTCTAAGTTGGATTTAATATAATCAGCCTTAGCAGTCCTACATTTACTATTAGCAATATTACGGAGGAGCTTGGCTTTGTGCAGTGTTTCCTGATTATTTGTTAATTTGGCTTTACGAAATAATTTATCACGTTCGTTCATGATTTGAACCAGGTCATCCGTCATCCACTTAGGTTTTGTACGGACCCTACGGAATTCTTTAAGTGGACACATTCGATCCAAATATGATTCGATGTTGGCCAAAATTATTTCCCAACAACGTTCAGGGTCAGGGATTGAATAAAATGGTTCCCAGTCTAGGTTTTTCAATATCTCATTCAAAATTTTTTGATCAAGTGACTTAGTATTTCGCGCCCAAAAAGTTTCGACATTATAGCTATTGCGCGCCTTCTTTCGAACAAGGAAGATTGGAAAGTGATCTGAGACATTTAAATCAACAATACCAGCAGAGCTAACGTGAGGAGAGTTTGAATAAAAATGATCTATAGTGGTTTTCGATTTCAGGGTGGTACGGGTGGGTTTTTTTATAAATTGTGTGAGGGAGAAGTTGTTTATTAGGCTCCTTATCTCAGAAGAGAGGTTTGTGTTTGAGTTGGCGATGACTTGAAAATCGAGATTGAAATCACCCATCATAAAGAGTTCTAAGGAGTTATTTAACTTAGAGAGTATATCTTGGAGCATGGAAAGGAAGACTTTTGTACAGCCACTCGGCGGCCTGTATAAATTTAGGAGTATACATTTCTTATTCATACCCTTCCTGATTACAGAGATTTGCACCTCCAAGTCTTTGTTGGAGACATTTAAGTGTTTATAAATTTCCGTATCGACCACCAGATCACTCTTAATGAACATACAAAGTCCCCCTCCTCGCCGTCTGCCCGCTCTATCTTGACGGTAAAGGGTATAACCAGGTAGTTGTATGGCATTATCATGGACATTCCCATTTAGCCATGTTTCACAAAAACCCAAAACATCAATAGTAGACCCAGAAGTTAATAGCTCGATTTGATTAAAATGCTTGTATAAGCTTCGAATATTCCAGGAAACAAATTTAATACCTTTGATCTTATTAAGATCGTCAAACGAGTGTAACAGTGTGTTGACGGGCGCATCTAAGTCCGTCATTTGACAAGCAAGTATTACAACTTAGTGTAACAAGAGACCATAAATGGGGATTTTAATTAATTAACATAAACATAATTCTTAAGCGAGTGAGGTTACAGTTACAACAGTGTTTAAACACAATCAGTTAATTATGTATACATGTATTGGAAGGAATTTACACGATTCATGGTTGTTGCGATTAATTAATTAATAAACAATCATTGACTGCCGTCACCATAATACGCAAGTGCGCAGTTATTATTCAATTGGACAATTTCCAATAACTATTCAACAATTCAAAAACGTTTTAGTTCTAATTCTTTAGGAGCAAGAATTGAAATGGTAAATGAGATGGTGTATATTACAGAATATACACAATCCAGCGAACACAGTTTCTGTGGGTACATTAACAAAGGAGAACCAGATGTATTAGTATTTTTGACACTTGACATTCAAGTACAATACATTAATCAGTATGATCGCCGTGATGAGTAAGAGAGGGGTGACTACACGAAAACAGTTATAGTGTCATGTTTATCAACGTTCGTGCGATTTAACGTCTGAGTTACAATTTGCAATCATTATGGTGATTAGCAGCTAGAATATACTACTAGTAGATCATAGTACCAGTAGGTACATATTAAGGCGAATGTTTGTTGACGAGTTCAAGTATTAAGGCGGCTGTTTGCTGACGAGTTCAAGCGTTCACAATGCGATAATAAATATATATATGTAGTTGGCATTGAGAATATTCCAATTGATTTCAGAAGCAGAGAATAAGAAACTTCAAGCCATTTTCTATGGTAACACAAGTAGATAATTAATTAAGTTCAAATTAAGTTCAAATAGCCCATAAGAATTGCATTATATTACAAGCTGGTGCCCTAGTTCAGACAGATAAGTCTCAAGCAATTATCATTATTATTATGGTGAAATTGATAAGTTTGCATTTTAGACGACTCTTTTAGGGTCAATTCAAGCTAGCCGGGGGGCACCAAGTAGTTGGCCCTAAACTAGATTGGAGAGAACCAAAAGTGACATAGAGATATTAAACAACAGTATCAATAGTGGAGAGGGGAATTATACATTGGTTAAATAATTAGGAGGTAATATTCTCAAGTTTCAGGAGATACTATTCTCATGTTATAATTCTAGCTTTTTTAAGAGTTACATTTTACAGAACATATAGGGCATTGCACGTAGTGTATTGCTGTACATAGCTTTGTTTTAAGGAAGTTTCCTATAGGTGAGACACTTTTAAGACTGAGGAACATATACCCAGTGTGTAGCTCGAGCAGAGACACTAAGATAAGTTGTTCTTTGGACAGAGCTAACAAAGGGGAATGTTCGTCATAGGGAGTGATCAATCATGTTACCAGAATTTGCTTGTTGCTAGCGAGATGTATATGACTACAGGAGTGATAGGGTAGTTCATGAAGCCCTCTTAATTATGTTGGCAGTGATTGTCTTTGCTATCGCCTTAGCCCAGTAATCTTGGAGCAGCGGCGACAAGTGACAACCATCTTCTGCCATGTGTGAATAGTTATGGGTATATGAAGAATTTTTTGGGTGATACCTGTGAACAAGTCTATGAGTCCATGGAGTGTTAACGTCATTTGATATGTTGAAGTCTCGAGTTATACGAGCTGCTATTTCTATTTGCTGATTGAGGGTAAGTTGTAGAGGGTGAAGTTGTACATCATCTGCCTGTAGTTTTCCACTCTGGACCTCTCTTCTCTTGTTATAAAGATTCATGTGCATACCAGTGATTGGGGCATAGCAGATATAGCAGGGTTGTGAGAGATTACTAGAAATACTCATAAATGAGTCATAAAGCTCACTACGTAGATTATTCTCCATTAAATCTGGGTCGATAGCCCTAAGGGTCACCGACTTGTTTACATAATTCTTCATTGTCAAGTTACACAAACCTGCGAGAATAATTATTTGAGTCGGGGAATAATAACGAACTTTCCCTATGGCAAAATTTACTGACTCAAGTATGCTAGCCCCTGGCGTTGAAGATAGCTCGATATGGACCTCAGCTTGAAGGTGTTGCTGTACTGAGGGGCCAAGCGATCTAGCACGGGAATCTCCGATGAGAAGGACTGTTTCCATTGTGAGCGATAACTGGGGAATAACGCTTCGTCACGATGATATTAACTAAACTGGTAATCCTTATATGTAACCACAGTTAGGAAACGTAGGGGAATTTACTTCTTCTTTAGAAGCTCTTTCTTCAGCTTTCCAATAAAACTGCCGCAAAGATTGGACCCTGTAAATATGTCTGAGTGAAGCGTCGTCCTCTGTCCCTGATTGTCAACAACGCGTGGGAGGTTGTATCCAGAGGCCCACTTCCTGTCTGACGTCATTTCGTAAAACTCGGAATAGGGCAGCTCCATCAGTTTTTTTCTCAGATGTTGATTCTGGTCGAATTTGCAACGGATGAGGTCTTCTAGAACAGATCTTTCATTTTTCCTCCACTCAGGTGTAGGATTTAGTTCTTCTCTGGCTCTCCGCTTTACCTCGTAGGGGCTCGGGAGATTCCGGAACTCATCGGCCAGGGCAGCTTGACCCAGTTCTTTTGCTTTAGTGGACTGGAAAGCATGCTCAACAGATTTAAAGTCCGCTCCTTTATAGTGAACTGCAGCGGGATAGAAATTCGACAAGAACGAGTGTTCGCTCTTGAACCCTAAACACTTGCCATCATTTATTTCAATGGTTCGGGCATCTTCAGGCCTACAATTCTTCGGCAACGTGTGCAGATCACGCCTTGTAAAGGCTTTGAGTTCGGAGTTAGAATCTAGGACAAGGATATGGCTTCCTCGATGTTCAGACTTGTGATTATTCAAGTGGAGGAGCTTGTGGCAGTCACGCAGTATTCCAAATTCATGAGATGGAACTACTAGACCATCTTTCTTGATCTCCAACCGCGAAAACCTTGGGTCACGATGAACTTCATCTAATTTCTCCTCAAGCCTGTTAAAGATGTCACCGGATTTGGATTTTACAAAGACTGGCCTGATTTTATTGACGTCAAAAAGCCCAATTCGATAGACTTCAGTGACATCCTGGATATTAAAAGCTGGATCTAATTCTTTGAAGAGATCATGAATCGTTTTAGTGATGTCGTCTTTACCCAGCTCGGTTATATTCTCCATAATTAGGAAAGTGCGATTACGGTTGTTGCTAGATGGAGCTCGCTGTAAGTAGCGAGGCGGAGCATGTGTTGGCGGACCGTGATGAGAGGCAGGCGGTTGATGGGCCCATCGCCGGGACGGTCTGTTCCCCATATAAGGGCCAGCTCTCATTTGGTGGGGCAAGGATGGACGAGGAGGCGGAAAGCTAACATCGTAAGTAGGCTTGTTGTTTTGTATTAGAGAACCAAAGCTGGATTCTGCTAAAGCTGTTAAGTTGCCTATCGAGGAGGTGATCTTCACCGCCTCCGCTTTACCCTCCGTGCGAAGGGTCTTTACCTCAGCTCGGAGCACGTCGGATGACAGTGCATTTTTTGGTTCCATGTCTAATGCCGCAATATCAGCTTCCAGTTTATTGAATTTAGAGTCCATACTATCCTTCAATTTGGAGACATCTGATTTCAACTCTTGCATGCTAGAATCGATTTCATTTATAAGTTGAAGGTTGCTGTCAGTGAAACTCCGCTGGACAGCACTCTCTATGATAGGTGTCAGTCGACTGATCATCATTTGTAGTAGGCTATCAGGAGTATCACTGGAGGACTTAATTGGAGTAGATGTATTTAAGCCGGTTTGGGATTCAGACTCATCAAGGTCACGTATTATACTTTTCATTTTATTTAGACTCTTGGATCTTTGGTGTAACAGTTCCTGTATACCATCAGACGGCGAAGCACGTATGGGTGACTGTGACAGAGCAAGCTTGAGGCCATCGTTACTGTCACCTTCAGCAGAACCTACTTCGCTGCTTGTGACGAACCGTTCATTTTGGGCTAATGGACTGGTCAAATCAAGTTCGGCAGGTGAGAGATTTTCTTTCAGATCACTATTTATTTGGCCTAGACTAAAAACTATGTCACTATCGTCGTTATTAGCCAGGGGTCTTAAACTTGGGCTCGGAGACGTCATCGCCCCTTCGTGCCCAACTACTGGCGTGGAGGTCATGTTATTTGAGGTAGATTTAGGGTTAAAACCCAGTAAGTTTGTGAACAAAGCAGTGACAGAAGATCCTTGAGTGCTAGAGATTGATTCTTCCATTGATTTATCGAGGGTAGATTTAGTCTTGACAGGAAACAATGCAATATAAATTTTGACCGCTGGAGGGCGATAATAGGTGACAATGCCTTACCAAGGGCGACGTCGTAACTTTCCAGGGTCAAGTCCACCAGAGTTTTTCAAACGTTCATAACTCACAATTTAGATAGCGAGGAGTCCAATCGAGTCTATATAGCTGTAACCAGAGATTAATGCTTAAGATCAACCATTTTTTGTGGCTGGTAGCGTTAATAATTCCCCATTTTGGGCGAAAATTAACCACGAGCTGTCATCACGTCAGTTTGGTCGCGGTGACGTCAAATAAAAAAAAAAAAAAAAAAAAAAAAAAAAAAAAAAAAAATTAGGTTAGGTTGAACTCTATTTTGAACTTTATTTTCGTCTGCAATTTGGGTTATTTGAGAGGATTGGTGAAGGCGAATTGTACATTTCTGACAATCTGACCCATAAGAATCCACGCAAGTTTTACAGCTGCCTTTCATGGCTGTCGATCCAAAGAGATCATTTCTTTTGAAATGTTGCCAATTTTCTGTCCCTCCATTATCAGGTCGCTTTCCAGAACAATGTGAAAAACACAGTAAAGTTAGAGACTATAAGGGTCGCTGAATCTGTCCCTGATGTATTAAGTTTTGAGGACACGAATAGAGTGTAAAAGTAGTTCATTGCACACCCAGTACAAATTGTTTTAGCTGATGAACATCAACTATTGTTGAATTAAGTTAATTAGTTAATTCAAATCAAATCAAATAAGCAAGAAATGTTGACCAAATCGATGAATTGCTTGCAATATTCTTTCGCCATAAATATCTGCCCTAACTGAGCGCGTGTGCAGTTTGAGTCAACCGAACTGCACCCCCAAACTGCACATTTCTAACTGCTAATGTGTGTAATAAAATTAAAAACTTCCTTTTTATGAATAATAACCCTCCCAATAATCAACTCTCCCAATGTTTAATCCCCGAAATCTAGCAACATTTCTAATAATAGGGAGGTTCTGCAATCAAACGTAATTCAATTACGTAACCATATCCGTATCTTTTTGTGGATTACGTCACATTTTTATGTATGAAAAATAAATTGTGGGATGATATATTTTGCTTGATGTTTAAGTTACGTTTTTCCCGCCATGTTTTGCTGAACCTCTTTCTTCCGTTTAAGTATGCTTGTATACAATGGGTCAGATTTTCAGAAAATGTACAATTCAACTTTGCAAATCTTATAAAATAACCCAAATTTCAGACGAAAATAAAGTTCAAAATACAGTTCAACCTAACCAAACCGATTGCTAGAATCAGTACAATGACGAATATACTCGAATTTACCTAGTATTGGCCAAATTGCAGCCTAATTTAGCAGAATTTACTAACTGGTACAGCTGCCAATTTTACATTTTCTGAGAATCTGACCCATATAGGAGATACGCATACGTTTACGTATAGTCTTGCTAAACCTCCCTATTGTACACATTGTGATACGCTTCCTCGTGTGTAGTAATAGTGCTAGAAGCCTAATTCCTGTGGTCTAAAAACCAGCCACAGACTATTATAGAGTATTTAGCACTGGAGAGTATTAAGCTCTCTTACATATGAGAGGAGGATGTCTAGTGGTATTGATCTAGCTTCCTGCACCTAAGCTTTGTATAGGCAATATACGGGTCAGATTTTCAGAAAATGTACAATTCGCCTTCACCAATCTTCTCAAATAACCCACATTTAAGACAAAAATCAGCTTCAAAATGCAGTTTAACATAACAGAACTGATACTTTAAATCAATGTGATACCAAATATACTCAGATATATCTGAGTATATTTGGTATCACATTGATACCGCATATAATTATATACGCGGTATTCATCATTTTTCAGCCTAATTTAGGAGAATTTACTAAATGTGTAGAGCTGCCAGTTGTACATTTTCTGAAAAACTCCCCCATACACTGTCTACAGCTCCATATTCCTCACTCTCTCACACTCGCTAAACACTACAGCCTAGGGGTGGTGGAACGGGGCTCTGTAGTGGTTACCCACTCTCACTGCTAAAACAACTGGTCTCAATGGGTAAAGGATTATGTGGGTGAAATCGCCAGAAAATGTACAATTCACCTTCACCAATCAACTCAAATAACACTAATTTAAGGCATAAATCAGGTTCAAAATACAGTTCAACTTAATCAAACAGATTGCTATAATCAATGCAATGCCGAATATACTGGAATTTACATAGTTTTTGCCAAATTGCAGCCTAATTTAGCAGAATGTACTCAATGTGTACAGCTGTCAATTGTACATTTTCTGAAAACCTGACCCATTTACTGTATTTAGACAATAGCTCAAGGTAGGACGAAAAACGGTCGAAAGATCGAGATTACACTGTGATATTACCTGAATAAAGAATTTGAAAATGAAATAAAATATTTAGATAGCAACGACCCAGCGGGGTTCCTCATTTGCATATGGGTCATATTTTCAGAAAATGTACAATTGGCAGCTGTACACATTGAGTAAATTATGCTAAATTAGGCTGCAATTTGGTCAATACTAGGTAATTTCGAGTATATTCTTCATTGCATTGATTCTAGCAATCTGTTTGGTTAGGTTGAACTGTATTTTGAACTTTATTTACGTGTGAAATTTGGGTTATTTGAGAGGATTGGTGAAAGTGAATTGTACATTTTCTGATAACTTGACCCCCATATGCTAATACTTGTACTTCATTATGTATACCACCTGTGTCGCCCAAGCCTCGATCCTCAGTGAGCGATAATAAATGATACAAGCAGGACCTTTGTCTCTCTCTTCATTATTTGGGTCAGATTTTCAGAAAATGTACAATTGGCAGCTCTACATATTTAGTAAATTCTGCTAAATTAGGCTGCAATTTGGTCAATACTAGGTAAATTTGAGTATATTCGTCATTGTACTGATTATAGCAATCTGTTTGGTTAGGTTGAACTGTATTTTAAACTTTATTTTCGTCTGAAATTTGGGTTATTTTAGAAGATTTGCAAAGTTGAATTGTACATTTTCTGAAAATCTGACCCATTTAGCAAATGCCATCTTTCAAACCTCACATTATTATTTATAGAAATAGGGGAATTTCATAGCCGCCATTTTGAATCCTGATTCGCATGGATTTATGGAACTAATGATACAGTGTAAAATCTATAGAAAACATGTTATATGTTCAGCATGGAATATTTATTGGTACTAAATGTAAAAGATCACTGTGTTATACATGATTCCATAACACAAGCCTCCATCTTTCCCATCATGCATTTGGTTTTCATAGATCATTTTACACAAGCTATGATATTGGTGAAAACATTCTTGCAATTTTAGATAAAAATGTTGCTTCAGATTTGAACTGAATCCATCCCAGGATGCACTGTAATAGACATGCGCAGTGAGACATGCAAATCCCCTATAAAAGTCTAGGCCCAAACCCTCAGATCAGATAAGAATGGTATGTCAGCCTACCTCACTAATTGGTTTCCTGTCCTAGAACTCGGCGCTTTAATGGGAATATAATGACATACTGCAAACGTATTAATGTTTGCGCAGTATTTATTTTCGCCCACCCACCTTTGTGGGCGAAAATAAATCCTGCGCGAAACATATAAGTATTGCATAAACAATGTGTGAGACTTCCTTGCTGCGAATTTAAATCTATGTGAAAAGGTGTCAAAGTACTTAGTGCGCGAAAAATTATCTGCGCGAAAATAAATACGTTTACCTTATTGCGGTCTTAATTGGAATTATAATGACTCTTTGCGGTTTGAGACGAGAGGCTTTTCCTTCGTTTGAAGGGACTCTCTCTTCTCTGGGCCTAGACTGTATTGGTTAAGAAGGATTAACTGGTTTTGGTTATAATGTCAAAGTTCTCCAGCCTCTTTGTACCTGAACGAAACTGAAACTAAAACTATACGTTACAGTGTAGCTGCTATTTCTTACACTATACGTTACAGTGTAGCTGCTATTTCTTACACTATACGTTACAGTGTAGCTGCTATTTCTTACAGTGTAGAGTTTGTATTTTACCACTGCACTTCGTACCCCCTATGGCAATGACGCCGCTCACAAAAACAGATCCAATCTATCTAGAACACATAAATACCATCTTAGCACTGTGCATATTTCTCAATATATAAACCCAGTTATCCTCCGCTTTGTATGGCTCGTACTGAAGTTGACGATCATATTATTTGTATTCTGTATGAGACGTGACCTATCATATGCGGTTCAGATTTTCAGAAAATGTACAATTCCCCTTCACCAATTCTCTCAAATAACCCACATTTAAAACAATAATGAGCTTCAAAATACAGTTTAACATAACAGAACTGATACTTTAAATCAATACGATACCAAATATACTCAGATATAGCAGGTATTCATCAGTTTTCAGCCTAATTTAGCAGAATTTCCTAAATGTGTAGAGCTGCCAATTGTACATTTTCTGAAAATCTGACCCATATAGGAGTGTGCAGGCCCTGAATATAATTCTGCCAAGTGGGAATTGAATGATTTGATTGAAGGTCGGCTCGTGCAAAGGCTAATTCATGATATCAATCAAATTGGAATGATATCTTCAATATAGCACATTCTTGCTATTTTAGATAAAAATGTTGCCAAATATTTGTATGACAGATTTTATCAGAATCCATCCCAGGATGCACTGTGACAGACATGCGCAGTGGCACATGCAAATCCCCTATTCCTGATGGTTAAGGATACCACTGACTTGGCCAAGTCAACACCAATGATAATAATGGCTAATGGTAGATCTTGGCGAGGCCAGAACTAAAAAAATACCCACTACTTTAATATAAATCTCTGAGGGAATATCTTGCCATAGCTGGGTCAGATCGTCAGAAAATGTACAATTGCCATCCACCAATCCTCTCAATAACCGAAACTTAAGGCAGAAATGGGAACCAGATTATTGGTCAACATATTAAACCAAACTGATTTTCTGAATCAACACAATACCAAATGTAACTAAATGTAACTAATATCTATAACTTTCCAGCCTAATTTAGCAGAATTTACAGGATGCGTAGAGCTGCCAATTGTACATTTTCTGACAGCCTGACCCATTTAGATGTCCATGTTTCCAATACTATGTCTTACATACATGTTGTATCTACACCAAATCATAAATAACAAAACTAAAAAAACAGTAGTCTTTCTATGTATATGGTCAGATCGTCAGAAAATGCACAATCGGCAGCTCTACACATTTAATAATCTATGGTGAATTAGCCTATAAAAATTGATAAATACCAAGTATATCTGGCTATATTCGGTATAGCATTGATTAAACAAATCTGTTTTGTAGTATGAAACTGTATTTTGAACCTCATTTCTGTCTTGAATTTGGATTATCTTGGACGATTGGCGAAGTTGAATTGTACATTTTTGAAAATCTGACCAGATACACAGTGCATCCATGAAGACAAAGACAACCCAGTAATAGATCTCCGTCAGTTGAGTCATAAATGTGACGGATTAACAATTCGTAGAGTGAGGACCTGAGGGCATGAATATGGTCTGACCGCCATCCAACAGTTGACAATTATTAACATATGAGCCATATTTTCAGAAAATGCACAATCTACAGTTCTACACATCTCTCAAATTCTGCTAAATTAGAGTGAAAAATGATAAATACTGCGTATATCTGAGTATATTCTGTATTATATTCATTCAATAAATCTGTCTGGTTGTGTTGAACTGTACTTAGAACCTGATTTTCGTCTTAAATGTGGGTTATTTGAAAGGATTGGTGAAGGCGAATTGTACATTTTCTGAAGATTTGGTCTGACCGCCATCCAAAAGTTGACAATTGTTAACTCTCTGGTTGTGGGCACTCTATCCTGCAGCTTATTAAATCATAAGTTGAAACTTTATTTTGTTATACAACTTAATTATAGTATTTATGTTCATAGTTAACACTAGAGACAAATTAAAATGTATTTAAGTATGCATCAATGTCAAGTAACTTTGGAATAGAAATCACTGCATAGTGTATATTTCTTTTTTGAACAAAATTGAATACAGTTGCTATTATAGTTGTTATATATAATATGTAATATGACGAACTAAATCATCCCGATATCTTCACTTGGGATGCAATCTAATTTTGATTTCATTGGCTAGTATTATTAAGTATCATGTTTTGTCTCACGTCATGGAATAAATAAATGATTATTACATGATTTTATTCCATGCCAAACAATAAAGCGATGGAAATCATTTTTTTTAATTTCTGGCATAAATTTAACAAATATAAACAGTTACTTTTCAAAGTATATTTCTGGACAGAACTCTAAGAGTAACAATTGATGGATATTTTTTATTTTATTTTTTGGTATTCATTTCAGGCCAATAAACGATTTAATACAATGTTTTGTGAAAGGTGTAAGAGGAATAATGAAGGTGGGGCTTGAAAGGGTTAAGAAAACTTTAAAGGGTTATATACATGTACTAGGAACGCTCATGAGTCAAGTGGTGCTCACCTACATCAGTACGTATGGTAATTAGCATGCGACTTTTATTTCATCCTAATATATGGGTCAGATTGTCAGAAAATGTACAATCGGGCAGCTGTACACGTTTGGTAAGATTTGCTAGATTAGGCTGAACAATGATAAAAGCTAGGACTCCCTGAGTGTATTTGGTATTGTGTTGTTTCTAACAACCCTTTCGGTTATGTTGAACAACATTTTGAACTTGATATTTGTCTGACATTTGGTTGATTTGAGAGGACTGGTGAAGGTGAATTGTACATTTTCTGACGATTTCACCCACATATGGTTTATATTAATGAAAAATATTAGTTCTAGATAGCGTTTTCTTTCTTTTTTTGTAACATAGGAGAGACTACCCTGGTCTGTGCAACTACTTACATTGTTACACTATGCATTTTCCCAAATGCCCACAATAATTGTGGAAATTAATGAAATTTGGGAATGGATCGAACCTCACTAGTACTATAATACTCTTAGTTATAGGGTAACAGAAATGGTCTGTTATATTAAGAGATTTATCCTGTGTATTTGTACATACTTTGGGGGTTTGACTCATGTCGAAATTATTCCAGAAATGAGCGGAAGTTTGCAATAAAATAACAATGTCTTTTGTGTGAAGCAACCTTTACATGGAAATTATCCAAAAGTGAACCATATATTTATATACCAAACTGCATGTTTGTGTCTACAATCCAAAGCCTGTTCCAGTGACTCATGCCCCTATCATCAATATATTAAGAGTCACGATTTAAAAAAACCATTTTAAGCCCAACAAATATAGCTAGATACATTGTTTATTTGATACATTGGGAAATGTAACCACACATACCTTGTTATAATTGTGGACGGGTGAAATTTCCAGAAAATGCACAATTCACATTCAGAAACATTCCCAAATAATTCAATTTTAATGCAAAAAATGAGAATCAAAACACAATTCAACGATTCATCCTCCGGACGGTCACCCTCTTCTTCTCACTGTCTCTCCCCTCCTCTTTCTCTGCCTCTCCTCCTTTTCTCCCCCTGCCTTTTCCCTCTCTCTCTCCCTGTCCCTACCCGCCATCTCCTTTCCCCTGCCCTATTCTCTGCCCCCCTCTTCTCGCTCTATCCTCTTGTCCCTCAGTCCCTCATCCGATTTCCCCCACCCTGTGCCTCCTTCTTTCACTCTCTCCTTCCGTCTCCCACCCTCTCCCGCCCTCTCCCTCCCTCCCTCTGTCTCCCTCCCCTCTCTCTTTCCTATCCCCCATCCTTTCCCTGCCGTCTCTCTCCCCCTACCCCTCTTCTCTTTATCCTATTCTCCCTCTTCCTATCTGATTTCTCCCACCCTCTCCCTCTGCTTCTTTGCTCTCCCCCTCTGGGCTGGCGTTCATAAAAAGTTGGAACACTAACACGGGTGACTATCACCGTGTTAGCGGTAGTGTCCATATATGCTAACACCAGCCCACATAATTGACGGAGCATGGTTATATGATATATCACCCGAAATAGACAAAAACATATATCAAAGAAGTATTAATATTAATTCAATGTGTGCATTGAGTTTGGAACTCTTAATTAACCATTAAAAACCAGTGAGGGTAGGCAGGCCTGAGCGTAGGGGGCAGAGAGAAGCACACACCGGTCACACAGTGGTTACTCAGCATGATGTGTAATAAACATAAAGGCTATGGAAAGCAAATATGGTTCATCACAGACTACCTCCCAGGAATTCATGCATAAAGTGGTTGGGACACTATTTCCCATCTTTATTGTATTGGTAACAACAGTCTTAGTAACAACACTGGACAAGCCCTGGAACATCAGTGAAGTCATTGGGAATTAAAGATGATGGTATGAATGATTTGGTATGTGAAGCAGCATTACTCATATCCAGGTGCTATTTCTGAACGCATGATTGAGACATGCCTCGGACATGTTATGATGTCTTGTTGACCAAAATGGCAAGCCCAAATATATCAAGTGCTCTAAAACTAAGGTCTCCACTAAGTCCTCCACCACTCCACCAAGCATGTTTACTGTACCCGCTATTGTCTGCCATGCACAGTCCTAGGTTTATACCACTTTAGACGAGATTTGATCAGATTCTCTAAAGTATTTCTCTACCTGTAGACCACTCTTTAGTAACAGAACTGGACTCCTCCTGACCTTTGATTGGTTGGTTTGTTGATGGGGGCGGTCTATGGGACAGTGTTGGTTCAGATTTATAAATATCCCCCTCGGTGCTTTAGCACATGTATGTATACATTCATTTTTCACTAGTACATGTAGTTGCATTGTTGCCCAGATGATATGCTCCAAATTCTGTAATTGTCATGCTGGAGCAGAATGTAACAATATTCACACTAGAACCATATCATCACATCATGATGATTTTTTTTTTTTAGAAAAATTTTATTTGCGACCATTGTCAGGCTAACCTGATAATCCCATGATACACAAGTGAAATCTTATATACATAATTTTAACTCTAATGATTCAATCTTTACCGAGAATATAGTGGAGGGTTGCATTACCTTTACAATAAGCAGCTAATTATAGCGAATAAGCCTCCAATTTAATCTATACAGAAAAATTCGTCTGATCCGTTTTTGGTGACGACACAAGATTTTTTTTTGCATTTTTCCTTCAAATACATTTTAAAACATTCTAAAAATACATACGAGTATAAAAAATGAATTATCTTACTAAGTGTGCTTGCTTCTACCACGAAATGTTATACAGGTGTGTATAGTCAATTCTTCTACTAAAGATTCGCTACTAGAACTTCATAAGAAGGGTATCGTCCCTCGTTGATGGCCCTTGTTTGTGTTCTAAGTAAATCGTTTCAAGATAGAACTTTGGTGACAATCAGTTCCAATGGATGTTATTTTTCAGGATTTTCTTTATTTGTACCCATTGCAAGTTTCTCACGTTGGCTGGCAGTTTATTCCACAGAGTCGGTCCTGAGTATTGGGGAGTGGTTTTATACTTTTCTCGATTAGGTCTGAGAATTTTCATTATGTAACTGTCAGCCAGACGCGTGTCTCTTGTCATAGGTTTCACAAATGAGGGGTCGTGCTTTTTATTGAACATTATCCCCAATAAAGCGATTTTGCTACGTTTACATAGATTGTCCACTTTGCATTCGTGTCTTATTTCTAAGATATCTCTGTTGTCGTTTAGATATGCAATTTTGATAGCTCGTGTAAATGAAGATATAGAAAATGATAGAGATGTTGCAAGAGTCATTTATGTGATGTAATTTGCTGTAAATGTATTGATATGACTAATCAGTATATGTATGGAGGTGTCATTGGTTTGTCTAATAAGGCCCATTCACATTACCATGACCAGCCAGCCAATCCGTGCTGGCTGTAATACTTTAACAGTGTGTATTTAGGTGTGCGGCAGCCATACACCAATCATCCGTTGTAATGTGAATTGGCCTTAATAGCACTTGTTTTTTCTGAACAGTTAATAAGGGCTACTGCTGCATGCTAAGGTGGGGATATATACCTGCATACTAATTTTCTATGAAGGGTTGATTTACTGAACAAAGTTCCATAATTTTATTGCAATTTCTTTATCTTAGGTTCCAATTTGTTAATTTCTATTATAGATATTGGCAATCTTTGTGCATTAAGGAGTTCCTAGACCCTGAAAACCTAGGTGTAGACACAGAAATCATGTTTCTAGCACCAATAATAAGGAAGTTATTGGGTATTGATGATCAGCTACCTGTACACTCGGCAGCCATTTTGTTTTTGGCCCATCAAAAATTTTCCCCAAGGGGTACAAAGTGACATCCAGCTGATTCTTGTTCGGGACATGTTATATTACCAAAATCAACAATAAAACTTCATCCGTACCGCGAAACATGCTTTTCTGAGATTCAGCTGGACTAATATAATCAATCTTTCAGACTATAAGCTCTCTAACTAAATATCCATGTGTATCGATTTTATTTCTGTATCCACATTTACAATCAGGAAAAAGGAAAAAGGAAAAAGGTGAAATGTTGTACTTTCACTTCAACATTAAATCTTCTGCGAAAGTTCGCAGGTCTTCCAGGTAAATGTTTACATAACTCCTATCCACCGACAAACAAAGAGAATTGTTTAATCCTATTGAGGGAGACCGGGAGGTGCGAAAGACAAAGCTTTGCACTTTCAGCCAACCTATTGACAACACTTACGCGAACAAGGAGGCGTACACAATTACTGCAGACCCATACAATATGGGGGACTTGAAGGAATCGCTTGAATTCACACAAGCAAACCAAGAATTAATGAAGCAGAAAATGGATGAAATGATTAAAAGGGAGTATGAAAATAGTCTTGTAATGAACGAAATAAGACTAGAGAACATGCATTTGAAACGTCAATTTAGATGCTTGGAGGATACCGTTTTTGAATGTGAAATGGAGCGACGAAAGCTCAATGTAATACTTTCAGGTCTAGAATATAGACACAACGAGGACCTTTTGGCTACTTGTGTGAATGTCTGTCGTTGTATCGATCAAAGTTTCTCCAAAGATGACTTAGTGATGACAGAGCGCACAAAGAACTATCAGAATGGACATAGGTTGGTACGTGTACAATTCGTTTCCATTGAAGCCCGAAATAAGGTTTATTTTGATAGGGCACAGCTCAAAGGTTCAAGATGGTTTAGCAAGGTTTATGTGAATGCAGACTTGCCAGCAACCATAAAAGAGAGGAAAGAAATGTTGTCGACTGTGAGGGCGCATATAAGCGAGAAGGGAGACAGGAAAGTTGATGGTATATACAAAGACCGCATAAGTATTGAGGGAAAGAGTCACAGGTTTGATCAATTAGAAGAGCTGGAAGATGGCTATCGGCTCTCAGACGCGCGTACAAAAGAAATCAACGGATGTCTTTACTTTAGCTCAGAGTACAGCATCCTCAGCAACTTCCACCCTTGCCGCCTGCGTATCAATGACATGGAGTTTGTATCAGTGGAGCAAGCCTATCAATATGCAAGGGCAGTATCGTTAGGTAAGCCGGATGTGGCAAAAGACATCTTCCTGAGTAAGGATGCCCGTGCATCTAAGCAGATATCGCATCGAGCAAAAAGCAATGATAAGTGGGACGACACAAAAATACGTGTGATGAGAGTGCTAATTGAGCATAAGTTCAATCAAAACCCCACAATGAGGCAGGCATTGATAGATACGGGCGGCAAAGCACTTTTTGAGGCTACAAATTGTGAATTTTGGGCCTGTGGGTCGACCCTAAGATCAAAAAAGACCCTAGATGGAGAGCATAATGGATGCAACATGGTGGGGAAGATGCTCGAAGATTATCGTAGCTATGCTCAAGGGAATATTGCCTGGGAGGATAGGAAGCCCATAGAGGCTACAGATGAGAAAGGTGCAGTGATCCCACCATCGAGCAGTAAATCACCAAGAGCCAAAACAGTAGCACAAGATAATCAGGGTCATCCCATTGGAGGAAGAGGCAGAGGAAGACAGAGAGAAAGAGGAGGCTCTAGAGGCTCTAGGGGCATGTACAACAACTCCAGTAGAGGAGCGCGTGGTGGACACGCACAATCGCACATGCACATGTACTCTGATCTACTTGGCACGCCTCAGCACTCCTATGAAATGGAATACACACAAAGTCCCTGTCAATCAATCACTGACTCTATGGAAGGTGGTTTCAAGGCCCCGCCCAAACCTAGTCGACGTACATCGTTTGCTGCAGTCACACAACGAGGAAGTGGGAGGGGCAAAGGTAATAATGGCATGAACGCAGAACCAGCATTTGTTACCCGCCAAGAATCACCTGCGCCCAGTCCCTCAACTAGACAAAAGCGTATGCTAAGTGGGGAGTATGTTAGCAGTCCCAGTAAGAAACATATTGCTAATTCCATGCCACCTAATCCCTATCATGTAGAAGCGTTGGTAAGAGACTTCCTAGCGAAAGAGTTCTATTCTAAACGTGACTCCTACACCAGTGAAACTGATCAAGCACAGACGAGAGAAATCTTCGATGAAAAATCTGGATCGTAACTTACTCATTATGAATACAGGAAATATGCCTCGTACAATAGTGGTAACGGACTCCAGGGGGAGGGGTATGGAACAATTGATAGGAAATGATCATATATGGGTGTTTGTCTTCCCAGGAGGAAAAATGTCTCTTCTTACCGAAAGAGCGTTGGAATTGGAAGCCATACATCGACCTAAGAATATGCTCATCTGTGGTGGGATATGCGATCTGAGTAGAAAAAATAGGAACACTAAGGAAATCACCTTAGTTCATAGCAATAGTGAATCAATGATCGATTATATGGAGAAGATTTACAAAGAATCTCTTGACAGTCTGGCGGGGATAACCCATCGTTGTACTGTCTCAATCGGTGGCCTTATTGGACTCGATTTAAATAGAAGTAACAGGCTGGATGGATATTCCCCATTTCAGAGAGAAATCAACGATGCCATGGTACAGATCAATCTCTACTTGACAGGCCTAAACCAAAATAGAAGTATTCGACACGTGCACTTAATAAATAAGGTCCACTTCAAAGCCAAGAATAAATGGCGACACTTTCTAAGGAGACTACATGATGGTGTACATTTTGATGACGTTGTCAAAAGCCATTGGGTTACACAGATACTCACCTATGATGCATGCCCATTGTTATAGTTCTCCCCTGAAATCTCCCCCAGAAGTCGTTGGACGACCTGGGTGGAATGGACGGTGGAAACTATTACCTGTGGAACATGTGTCAAGGAAGAGCCTGGACTCAACGCGAAATGACCGAGTTAACTTAGTAAAAAGGCGGACTGAATCAATACGAGTAATTGGTGAGACACCTTACTTATACCTTCATAGTACTGATATTGCATTAATTCCTCAGAGGATATATATACACTTGTGCGGACTCAAACCTACACTGTGCCGGGACCCAGAAGTCGTTGGACGACCTGGGTCTGTGTCGCTTTGTGGGGGCTATTGTTATAATAATCTTGTACACATGAACACTCACAGCCAGAAGAATGAAATATCTCTACAAGTATTGACTTTTAGTCGACGAATGAACTATCACCATAATTATCACACTGACTATGTGAAGGAAATGAATTATCCTATTGAATGAATAAGCAGAAGGATATTACTAACTGGGACACTTTGTCCAAAATAAGAGGACTCAAAATAGTAAATTATAACATTAGATCATTACTTCCTAAGATAGATATTATTAGAAACGAGATTATGAACAAGAATATTGATGTCGTAATATTTACTGAAAGTTGGCTTAAAACTGAAATTGATAATAGCTTAATTGAATGTCCAGGTTATACCATTTATCGTCATGATAGGAACACTGGAATTAGAGGTGGCGGAATCTGTTGTTATGTGAAAGAAGGATTTTCTGTAGAAGATAATATAGAATGGAATACTTGTAATGGCAACAGTGAAATAATGGCTTTGAAATTGTGGAAACCTAATAACCCATCTTATAAAATTCTGGCGTCGTATCGTCCCCCTGCGGGAAACTTGAATTCTTTTTTCAAAGATCTTGATGAGATATTGAGTAAATGTGTAAGCAGATTAAATGAGAATGTTGTTATAGCCGGTGACTTGAATGTTGATACGTTAGCAAAGGATAACAAATGTAAAGCCCTACAACAATATATTTCATCTAGAAGCTTTGTCAGTCATATAAAGAATATCACTAGATATGGGCAATTATCTGACACGATTATAGATCACTTTTTGATTCGCAGTAAAATTGATGTTAGAGCTGGAGTGATAAACTATTCTTTGTCAGACCATCAACCCACTTATGCGATATTAAAAAAGATTACGACTGCAAAACCGAAAATTACGATTAAAGGAAGATGTTTTAAGAAATACTCTACTGAATTGTTAACAGAGAAAATTGCTAATATTGATTGGAATACTTATTATGCTGCAATTGACCCAAATGAGAGTTGGAATATTTTATATAATCACATACTGAAGATTGCAAATGAGATAGCGCCTTTTAAAGAGTTTAAAGAAAGAAGGGAGCAACCAGCGTGGTATACTGCCGAGTTGAGAGAATTAAATAATAACAGAGAACGATTGTTTAAGATAGCAAATCGTACTAAGAATGTTAATGACATAAGAACTGCAAAAGCTGCTAAGAGTTTGTGTAACAATAGAACTAAAATGGCAAAATCAAATTACTATAAAAACTTGTTGGCGGTACATAAGAAAGATACTGCTAAATTCTGGAAGGTGATTAAGGAGATTGACACAGGTGTTACAAACAAGATCAATAATATTTTAGTCAATGATGAAATGGTGTATGGTCAGGAAATGGTGGATAGTCTAAACGAACATTATTGTGAAATTGGAGAAAAGATTAGTTTGAGCATAGGTGATCACGATACTGTCAGGTATAATGAACATTATGGAGGTGAATTGCATGACATTGATATAGATAATACTAAGGTAGAGACTCTGTTCAAGGACATAAACATTAAGAAAAGCTCTGGTTGTGATGTAATCTCGAGCAGAATTTATAAAGATTGCTTTATGATGATGGGGGATCAGATGACTTTCTTGTACAAACAATCGGTAGCGACAGGTGTTTTCCCGACTGCATGGAAATGTGCAAGTGTCGTGCCTATTCCAAAAGTTAATAATCCGAAACTACTGGGCGACACCAGACCTATTTCTTTAACCCACATTGGTGGTAAGATTATGGAAAAGATTATAGTGGAGCAGTTAATGGACTTCTTATTATATAAAAATATTATAAGTGAACAACAGAAGGGATATCAAAGAGAAAAATCCACTACCGATGCACTGGTTGAATTCATATCTGATCTTAATATATCTAATAACCACAAGAAATTAACAATAGCTTGTTTTGTAGATTTTAGTAAAGCTTTTAACTCAGTGGTACCAAGCATTATGATAAACAAATTACAGGATATAGGTATAGCACCAAACTTAAGAAAATGGTTCGAATCTTATCTGGTTGACAGATCGCAGAAAGTTAAGTTGAATGGATTGATTTCTGACACGTTAAAGATTAATTATGGAGTACCGCAAGGTTCAATTTTGGGACCAATCATGTATTTGATATATGCGAATGATTTGAAGCACTTAAACCTGGAAGCTAAGTATTTACAATACGCAGATGATACGGTGTTCTATTACTCTGGCGATAACTTGAAACAATGTGAAGATGTATTAAACCGCGACATGAATTTATTTTATAATTGGAGTCTGGGGAACAAGCTACTTGTGAATAGTAAGAAAACGAAGATAATGGTATTTGGAAGGAATAAGAATAATATGGATGTGTCGACTCTGAATGTGAAACTAGGTGGAGAAAGGTTAGAAATAGTCAATTCTTATACCTATTTAGGGGTATGTGTTGATGAAAAGCTCTGTATGAAGCAGCAATTTAATAATGTTACGAAGCAAATTAATGATAAAATTTATACGTTTAGAAAAATTCGGCCTAATTTGACAAAACCTGCAGCCGTGATGATAGCAAAGTCTAAGCTGGTTTCCTTATTTGATTACAGCCTCTTTAGCCTATGTCCTCTCACCCAAAAAGATTTAGATAAACTCCAGAAAATTCAGAATCGCATATTAAGGATCGCTCTAAATTGTAACTACTATGTCAGTAATGCAGAAATCCTTCGGCTAGCTGGTATAATGAGCATAAAAGACAGAATGAGATATAATCAATGTATATTGGGTCATAAAGAAGTGTATGAGAAAGGGAGAGCTATATTCCCAAACCGACATACGAGGCAGGCGAACGCTCCATTATTGGGAAATTTTTATCCTAAGACCAGTAAAGAGGAAAAGTCATTGGTTAATGGAATAATAAGAAATTGGAATGAACTTGCGCCAGAAGTAAGGCTTATAGGAGATGTGAAAGCCTTCAAAGTATGTTTAAAAAGACTTATCAACAGGTGATAGAGATATATTATATTATGTATGTTACTAGGAATGTTACTGACAGTAAGTAATTGAATTCATTTATAAATTATGAGTCCCTCCAGAAGTCTGGACAACACCCAATACCTCACACCCTTTCCCCCCCCTCCCCCCCCCCCCTTTGCTGCCTGATCATGTGTGAATAGTACAGCATGATACATTGGCTGTAAATGTCAATACCTCCGTATGTATATATTTGTTTGTACATGTAGCCCTTTGCTACACCCCTGTGTTATCCCTCAGAGGATATGTTCGTGTACTAATAGGACAATTACTAGTTTATAACATGTGATAAAAATCCTTTTCGCTGTATAGAAAAACTGACGAAAATGTTTGATTCATCCATCTCACTTCGACTATTAAGTAATGTGTATATAATAGACAGGTGCCTTTTCACCACATTATTTCTATTTTCATATATCATTCCTTTCATCATCTTTCATAATCATGTTTTCAAGTTTCTCTTAAATGGGCGTAATTTTGGCTACAAAGATTAATTTAGATACACATTATGTGGAATATGTAAAATGTGTACAGGATTATAAAATGTGATTAAACTTCTCGGTGTGCCAAGGAAAGTTGCAGGGCACTAAAGAATATCACCCCTAGGGTGACAGTGTAATAATTGTAAATGTAAGCCTGAATAAAATTATGTTCAAAAAAAAAAACTCAATCACGCATTTGGTGTTCATAGACCATTTATAAACCTATGACATTGATGAAAACATTCTTGTAATTTTGTATAAAAATGTTGCCGAATATTTGTATTTCAGACTAACAGACATGCCCAGTGGCACATGCAACCCCACTATTGCAGTAGCGCCACATGGGTCAAGTGGTAAGAGACTATATAACAGCATGCCGTTTTTGGATCATTACAGATTAAGATCCAAAGGCTAAGGACAACCACTACCATTGTCAATACTTTATCACTCATCTGTACCTTGATACCATAGGTAAGTCCAGAGACCCTTAATATACGTAATTAAGGGTCTCTGGTAAGTCTAAGATATATTCTAACTTCAATTTAAGGCGATAGAAATTTACATCATATCAATATTTCCCATGTGCTGCCTCTCATACATATGTTATGTTATAATATAATTGCATCACAGAATTATAATTCATTAACATTCAAGCAGATACCGAAATTGCTACATTAGATCAATCTGGTTATATTAACATTTGAAGTATGGATGGTTAATGGTCAGATCATTTGTACTTGATGACTTCTGTCAGAGATGATAGGCTCAATATAATTATTTAATATTTTGAGAGCAATTCAATCAATCCAGTCCATTAATTGGATTAACATTTAGACTGAATGTATTAAGTGTATTATAAATATATGTATCATCATCGTTTCCCTGTTTTAATTGATACTATTTTCAACGACAGTGATTTCGAACAATATCTTATTTAATGCATCTTCATCTGAAACGGTCTCTGACTGAACTGGTCTCAATAAAATCTAGTTTAAAAAAACCCAAATAAATAAACTCTCGATTACTTTAAAAATCGGTTTGAAGATAAGATATGTCAATACATCTCACCTGTTTTAAATAAATCCCCCCCCCCTCCCACACACAACACCCTCACGAACAATGAAGAAGGTTAATTATTCTGAGTGGAGTTTCTAATTAATTATTCTCTCAATTTCTTCCAGATTGAACATGGGAATCGATTGGCTTGAGCTGGAGGAGAGGTTGGAGCAGTGGGCTGAGCGCCATTACAGAGGATCCATTAGATGCCCTGTATGTCTCGAGTTCCTCACCACCCCGAAATCACCAAGAAACCTGCAAAACTGCCAACATGTATTCTGCCTCGAATGCATCAAGTTGTTGCACAACTACCAGCACACTGCTTGTCCAATATGTGGCATAATTTGTGACGAGAGCGACTTCATGGAAAAGAATCTGACTTTCTGCGCTGATGTCGCGAATTTCGCTGATAAAGTCGCCAAGAGGCTCAGAATGTTTGCCGTGAACAACGCAAAGAAGGTCTCCTGATTTTGATCTCCTGATTTTGAATTAGTCTGTCCCTCCGTGGAGAAAAGACTGATGCAAAAACTGATATATTATAACTCTGACGAGGAAAGTAAGAAACTGTAATCCCTGATTTTATGAACTGAAAATACCACAACAAATTCTTCAATGCAGCTGATAGAACTTGAGACATCAATACTACGTTTCTGCCTGAAGTTCAAGTAATGTATTGCTTTCGCCTGACGATCACCAGACATACTATGTATGCGTAGCGAATATATTGTCGCTTAGTTGGTGCATGACAACATACAATGTTTTGTCCCCAAATTGTCAGGATAAAAATGTGTCATGGTAAATATCCAACAAATCCAACACTTTTCTTTTTTGAATATCATTTTTCTTTCCTAAGATAAGACATAATCAATATAACTTATGGATATCTTAATATCCGAATAAATACTTTCTTGGATTTCGAATTTTCTTTTTCTCACAGAAATGTGCACATAACCACATCTGATGTCATTCCTTTTCACCCTAATGTACTTCAATGTATTCCTACGCCAGATAGGTCTGCTGCATACTGGTCATCGTGTATAAGGAGGGGAGGGCTAATATTATGTTTGGACTAAGTTTATGTACTAAGTCTTTACTATTTTATTTGACATCTACAAACTCAGATATACTTTCATAGTATTTTGACGGATTGGATTGTAACAAAATATTTTAATACTTCTTATAAATCTGATGATTTTGTGAAAGGTTATGTCCGACATGCCACATGAATTTTATATTGGGTACTAAATCAGTTGAAAAAAATAAATTGATATAGTGATAACTTCATGCAAAACACCTCACTCAAAAATATGCTTTGGCACAAATAACACTGTGCATTTTGTGATTGGTGACGTTTTGATGTTTCCAAAAATATATAGATTTACTAATCTAATGATTTAGAATTTTTCATTAATTAAAAATCATATTTTTCATTTTTTTTTACAAAAATATTGATAATTCGCAAAATAGGCTTCGGCGCAAATGACATCATCCATTTTTTTTCCAAATACGTATAGTATTATTAATCTCCTAATAATTTAGAATTTTGTATTAATTAAAAATCATATTTTTCACTTTTTTTATATATAAAAATATTGATAATTCAAAAAATAGGCTTCGGCGCAAATGACATCATCCATTTTTGGATTGCAGACGTTCTGACGTTTCAAAAAATGTATAGTTTTACTAATCTCCAAAAAATGAAAGTTAAAAAATGAACACAGTGAACCTGACTATTTTGTATACTAGGATAACACAAGTAAAAACGGTATAATTGATTAAACATTGCAATTATTTCTGTTCTACTGAAGGCATTTCCACAAACATACTGCCAGGTACAACTTTAAAATAGGTTCATCATTCTCTTCCATAGAATATAATTTTTCACAGCAAAATTGATATCTAATATGTATTCTGGTTTCAAACTGACTATTTCCATTATGAATATGAATTGAACGCTATAGCCACAGACCCATGGATCCATAGATACGAGGGCAGAGATAACTCGAGCACGATTTCCCGTGATAACTGTTTAGTGAGATGACACAAAAACAAATAGATTATTCCAAGGTGGTAGTCTTTGAACTGAAATACAATCTAATCGTTCATGTACTAATGTCGTTGAACCTGGATTAGATTATATTCGGCGCACAAATCAGATCTTCTCAATTCAAATGTTCTTTTTAAAAAAAGCCACCACTAGGTCTTTTAAAAGCAATTATATGTAGCAATGCGTATATCTCCCACTCCATATAACCCCCTCTAACACTCTAATGGGAAGAGCTCCACCATGCTGTGTCAGGCTATATTATTATACCATTTCATTTCAATCGCTCAGAAATTATGCAGTAAATATACATTATATATATATATATATATATATATATTCAGACATGATGAAGCAGAGCATAATTATATACAACAATAACATGTCTAATCATGCCTTTCCTCTGTTAGCACCTTTTTAAAAAGTTCATTCCAAGACAAGTACGGTAGCGCTTCATAAATCTACGAGATAAGATACCATTCACTGATAAGTTATATTTGGGTCAGATTTTTAGAAATTGTACAATTGGCAGCTCCACGCATTGAGTGAATTCTGCTAAATTAGGCTGCAATTTGGTCAATACTAGGTATATCTGAGTAGGTTTGGCATTGTATCGATTCTAGCAATCGGTTTGGTTAGGTAGAACTTAATTATCGTCTGAAATTTGGGTTATTTCAGAGGATTGCTGAAGTTGAATTGAACATTTTCTGAAAATCTGACCCATTTCCCAATTCACGGGGATTCCCATTACACTTTGTCTGCATCGACGTGCTATGATTCGACATTTTTTTAAGGAGTGGGCCCTTCCTTATAGGGGATTTGCATAGCCGCCATTTTGACTATTGGTTAGCATGGAATTATGGGACTAATTGCACAGTGTAAAATCTATAGAAAACATGTCAAGGTCAGCATGTACCCTTTAGCAATGCTTTAATGTCAAATGGCAGCCATTCGGAAAACATTGGATTTTGGCCGGCCATAAAGATTTTTTTCGAGGCATACACACATTTTTCTTAGTATCCCAGACCTTTTTGCCAAATTCGGTGCTTTTATCCGGTATATTTTTTTCATTTGCTAGACTTGTACAATTGTATATAAGATGGTAGTATGTATGTATGTATGTATGTATCGTATGTACATGTATTTGTATGTATCTACCTAGAGATATGGTGATATTTTGGTCTGGACATCCTTATTTCTGTTGAAAATAACTATACTTGTATGTGTGTATGTCTGTGCAAGTCTAGCATGTAGGAGAGGCAAAGCGGCAGTTTCAAACTGAGCTCATTCAGTGGATGCCTGCGTTTAGTACTGCTAAATCAACGGACATATGTTCATTAATATACCCCCTGCGTTTGGACCATCGCAGGGGTATTATCTTCTCTTGGAGGGTGTAAATACACATACATACGTTCATGCAAACACATACAAACATATATAGAAAGAGTTAATGATTTTAGATATCTGGGAAGAAAAGAAGGTCAGGAAACCTGACTAAATGAAATGATTAAATGAGTCTCTTCTCTAAATCTTACTGACACTAACATAGACAGAGACTCGCGTCCCGGCAGTTCCACATAACAGGCTAACACTAATATATCACATTCTCCTATGAATAAGATCCCATGAATAAGATGGATGAAATGGGCTCGGGGTATATATGTGACCAACACCTCTGCGTTGGGACGTCGGACAGTGGTTAGCTTTTAATTCTTTATGTAGATACATACGATTAGGCAATTACATGCATGGTTCAAACATACAGTGGTCGAAATAAGGGAAAAAATAGATTGCCCGCCAGAATTTCTGGTTGCCCTGGTTGGGTTCAATGTTAGTTTATTTTGTAGCTGGGAATGATGATAGTAAGATCGACCATGATCAAGGTTCTAACTCTGCTAAGAATCACCCAAAGGGAATTTTCTTTCTGTGCAGAATACTTTGCCAGAAATTATCTTTCAAAGATTAGGGTTTTCGTTCTGCTGAACTTCTATACAAATGGGATAACCAAAATACCAATTTAGATTTGATCTTTTAAGAGCATCCAAGTATTTTAATTAATGGCCGATTTCATTATATATTTTATAATGAATTTTAGATTTTACTTTGGAATATTAAAGTAACATTATTATACACGCATTCAATACTGAGGCCCCGACAGCCGCACATTACTTGTAACGTGGTATTGGACTAGTACATTACCGGCGCGTTGTCATGGCGACGCAAGTTTGGTGGCGCAAGATTGCCGACGCAAGTTTGCCAGTGCGAGTGCTTTCTTTCTCCATGTTTCAACTGTTTCTAGTTCCATTTCTCTTATACGAAACCAGATATTATGGTAAATTATGTTATTATCTTTTTAATTAAGCACGTTTTACATTCAAATCTAGGCATGTATAATAATCAACTTATAGGACTTGTTGCCGCATGGACGCGTAAATAAAGGACTCGATCTTCGATCTCGTCCTTTATTTACGCGCCGTGCGGCAACTCGTCCAATAAGTGCTAAGTAGTGAACCAGTATCCACAGCAACTCATAAAGGGATTGAGGCCTAACAGTCATGAATTGATTTGAAAACGTTTATTTAATCTATTTCAGGCACATCTTATATCGAGTTTGGATGATATATAAATGGGTCAGATTTTCATAAAATGTACAATTCCACTTCGCCAATCTTCTCAAATAACTCAAATTTCAATGAATCAATGCAATGCCAAATATTCTCGAATTTACCTAGTATTGACCATATTGCAGCCTGATTTAGCAGAATTTACTAAATGTGTACAGCTGCCAATTGTACATTTTCTGAAAATCCGATCAAAATGATAATACCAAAACGGAACTTGATCATTATGCCTTTGATGGACAGATAGGGAGGGAGAGAGACTGGGGAAATTGGGAGAAAGATAGAATAGAGGGGGGAAATATAAACTCTACAAATTATTTTAGAAACTATAATCGAATCTATGGACGAGAAATATGGAGACAGTGGAGAGCTTTGCAAGAGAGGTGGAGAGTAGGGAGGGGGAGAGAGATGGGGTCAGAGAGAGAGAGAAAAAGAGGGAGAGATTGGGGAGAGGTTGGGGTAGAGAGAGAAGCGAGAGAAAGTGGGGAAAGAGAGAGATGGTGTGAGAGAGATAGAGGTATAATTACACAATAGATGCCCCCTGTTTAAAACGGTATAAACTTTGTAAAACCAGGATAGAAAATGTTTAAATTTAGTTAATTAGGTAAAATAAAATAAAAAGATTCCAAAATACCCCAACATGTAAAAGTACATGTAAAACGTTCTAACACTCCCGTGTTAGCCTAAAGCTCCTGTGTTAGCCAACACTCCCGTGTTAGGCTAACACCTCCGTGTTAGCACTAACACTAACACTCCACTAACTGGTGTGTTAGCTTTATGGACACAAATTTAACACGGGAGTTTTAATTTTTTTTATGCACGCCAGCCCAGATCTCTGATCTCTCTTCCCTCACCTTCCTCTCTCTTTTTCCTTGCTCTTCCCCTCCCGCTCTGATGTCACTCCCTCTCTCTCCCATTGCTAGGGACTCTTGCAGGATGCGTTGCTAGGGAATCCCACATTTCTGGGACGGTGGGGCATAAATGATGTTGTCCCAGAAAGGCTCTCTCAAAGGCTCCCCCAACTTTCTCTGGCTAAAAATAGTTGTATAGGACATAACTAAAAAACTTAAAAGGGCTTCAAAATCACATTTCCACCCCAGATACCTTCCCAATGGACCACATTTTTGTACAACAAGACATAGATTCCGAGAACATATCAGACAAAGAAACGCCTCTTTATGTATATTATACGGATAATATGTATTATATAATACTGTGAATGCAGACACAGATACAGAAACATACATGTAGCTATATATATGTGAGTGGGTGTGGGTGTGGTGGATTTGGCCCTTACCCATTTTGCCTTTTTAACCATTATATGTACTGAACACTCTTATTACCAATTCTACAGCTTATTCTCCTACTATAACACTGCTTATTATTAGCAATATATATATAGTCTACATCAGATGTTATCATACAGTGGAACCTCTCTATTAAGACCGCTCTTGGGACTGAATGATTCTTTGTCTCATAGCGAGGTGGTCTCTTTAGAGGGCTCTAAATCTAATCAGAGGGATTAATTCAGGACTGGGAAAACTGGTCTTAATAGATGGGTGGTCTCTATAATGAGGTTCCACTGTACATGTAACCCTAAGGGGTCTTTGATATATTCTTTGATGAATTCTTTGATGAATGTTTGGTTATGTTGAATTTAGATTCGAACCTTTTTTCTGTCTTTAATTTGGGTTATTTGAGAAGATTTCTGAAGGCAAACTGTACATTTTCTGACAATGTTAACCACCCAATGCCCCATGATCCCGCATGACTGAATCTCCATGGAAACTAATATAAACACATGCATTACACGCTGCTCTAGCTACATGCACGCTCCTGGCGGCCAGGCATGTAGGCTTACCCTGGGCCATAGTTATGTTAAAATGTATATTCATTATTGTTGATATGGAATCACTGTTGAACAAGCGCTTCTTCCAAGGTGTTTTATTGGAAATGTATTTTTGAGGCAGAAATAATTAAGTAATAAATAAGTATTTTAGTTTATACTATTTTATATTCTATGCACAAAACAGGAATGTGCACAGAGAGATTATCACAGAGATTATATATAATATTATATGAGAGGTGCAATAAGTGGGGTACTATAACAATATTCATATAGTATGCATACTATATGAACTACTTTGTCACCAAGTCGGCTACTTTTTTCAGATTTTACACATCAAGTTTCATGCCCATATGATAAATATAGAATGGAACTCGCCTGCAATAAGCACTCTGCCTACGGCATCGTGCATATGCAAACAAATCTCGTCCAATAATTTTTTTATTACTGCCAGCTTGTTCCATTCTCTCTATTCATAACTAAATGTGTCAAGGCGCATCAGCATTTAACCCTTTAAATGAATCTCTATTAATTAATCACTGCAAAAATAAATATACTCAGAAATAACTGAACGCACACAATCTCCTAGCTAGGTTGTTCCTGCAATCTCAAATTTAATCAACAAATACTGTATAAATCTGCATCACTTGCTTTCCATAGAAATGCATATAAACACATCATGCTGCTCCAGTCACGCATGCTTACCAGGCTGTATATAATGGGTCAGATTGTCAGAAAATGCACAATCTACAGTTCTACACATCTCTCAAATTCTGCTTAAATTTTGGTTATTTGAGGGTTAACAGTCTAGGCTCAAAGTTGAGAAAGTCTCTCGCCTCAAACTGCAAAGTGCCATTATATTTCCATTAAGACCGCAAGGTGTCATTATATTCCCATTAAAACGCCAAGTTCTAGGCAGGTAGAGAAGTAGGCTGACATACCATTCTTATTTGATCTGAGGGTTTGTACCTAGAGTGGGAAGGCCAATAGTGGATTTGCATAGCCGCCATTTTAAATCTTGATTCGCATGGAATTATGGGAATAATGGTACTTTATAAAATCTACAGAAAACATGTTATGTTAATCATGAATAATTATAAAAACGCTCTAATGTCAATATCCATGTGTTATACATGTTTCCATAACACAAGTCCCCATCATTCCCATCATGCATTTGGTTTTCATAGATATTTATACAAGCTATGATATTTGCGAAAACATTTTTGCAATTTTTGATAAAAATATTGCTACATATTTGTATGTCAGACTTTAACAGAATCCATCCCAGCATGCACTGCAGTAGACATGCGCAGTGAAACATGCAACTCCCCTATTGTACATCTTCTGAAGACTTGAGCCATTATGTGATGTTCATTTAGCTATGTAATCTGTCTCCCAATAGGCCCTGGGGTCACAGTGTACAGGAGATGCAGGGGTCGCAGCCAAGTCAGATCCCATGACCCACACAGCACCCATAGGGGCACATGTTTACATGTTTGGGTCAGGGCCCCAAAATATGTACAATCTCACTCTTAAATAGCGGATTTGCATGTGGGTTATATTTTCAGAAAATGTACAATTTAACTTCGCCAATCCTCTCAAATAACCCAAATTTCAGAGGAAAATAAAGTTCAAAATACAGTTCAACCTAAGCAAACAGATTGCTAGAATCAATGTAATGCCGAATATACTCGAATTTACCTAGTATTGACCAAATTGCAGCCTAATTTAGCAGAATTTGGATAGTTGACTATGATTCTATAGTGAAATAAGTACAGTCACTATAAAAGTATAGTTTGGTTCAGGGCCCCAGAATATGTACAATTTCACTCTACCAGTCTAGACCCAAAGATGAGAGAGTCCCTTCAAACGGAGGGAAAGCCTCTCGCCTCAAATATGCGAAAAAAAGTGCGATTATAATTCCATTAAGACTGCAAAATGTTATTATAATTCTATTAGAACGCCTAGTCCTAGGGCAGGAAACCGATTAGCGCAGTAGGCGTCCAATCACTGACATTCCATTCTTATCTGATCTGATGGTTTGGGCCTGAACTGCTAAAATTAGAGTGGGCTGGATAATTGACTGTTATTGTATAGTGAAATGATTATAGTCACTATAAAATTATAGTGAGGCCCGAACACAACACCTGTATTCAAATTCAAATTCAAATTCAAAAATTATTATTTATTGCTGATCTTTTTTACAATTGGTCGGTCAATTCTGTGCTCGGTATAGAACACCTGTATAGAACACCTGTAATACATACATGTATATTTATGTATTGAGTCTAATTTTTGTAATGAATTCGGGTTGTAATAAATCCTAATTATTTATGATTAGGCATGTTTTCAAATTCTCTGCTGAGCCAAGTGCACCCAGAGAAAATGGGTCAGATTTTCAGAAAATGTACAATTCGCCTTCACCAATCCTTTCAAATAACCCACATTTAAGACAGAAATTATGTTCAAAATGCAGTTTAACATAACAGAACTGATACTGTAAATCAATGCGATACCAAATATTCTCAGATATACCCGGTGTTTATCATTTTTTAGCAGAATTTAGCAGAAATTACTAAATATATAGAGCTGCCAATTGTACATTTTCTGAAAATCTGACCCATATAAAAGTCGTCGTCACTCTCGGTCTAACGTCCATGCTTATAACAATGCCACACTTTTTACCCCATCGAACTGTACATTCTTGGAGGTCTGATCTATTATATATACATATATATGGGTTACATCGTCAGAAAATGTACAATTCGCGTTCACCAATCCCCTCAAATAACCCACATTGAAGCCAAAGATAAATAAATAAATGAAACATGTCAAATATCATGCCAATATTTGGCAATGGGTCTCAGATTTAGTTCCTGTAGGGTCAGATCGTCAGAAAATGTACAATTCGCCTTCACCAATCCTCTCAAATAACCCCCATTTAAGACGAAAATGAGGTTCAAAGTACAGTTCAGCACAACCAAGCTGATTTCTAAACTCAACACAATGCCAAATATACTCAGATATACCTAGTTTTCATAATTTTTCTGTCTGATTTAACAGATTTTATCAAATGTGTGAACCTACTGATTGTACATTTTCGGACGAACTGACCCATATACTTAACCCTCAGCATGACTTGTGGCCAACAGAGTCCAAAGGGGGACACATTGTGGGAACGTAGGTCGAGACCAGGTCTCAAAACATGTATGCAGTAGACAATAGGGGAGTTGTGCACGCAGCAAAACACGTCAGTCAGTCAGATTGAGTTATATAGGGTTATATGACGCATCAATAAGGTTTTTTAAAATATTCTTTAAAAAGTGCAATGAAATGTTTTTCAATAGAGGAGTTGCACGTGCCACTGCGCATGTCTGTTACAGTGCATCATGGGGTGGATTCTGATGAAATCTGACATACAAATATTTGACAACATTTTTTATAAAAGATTGCAAGAATGTTTTCACCAATATCGGGGCTGTATGAGTTTGACATTAGAACACTGATAAATATTCCATGCTGAACATGACATATTTTCCATAGATTTTACACTGTAGCATTAGTCCCATAATTCCATGCGAATCAAGATTCAAAATGGCGGCTATACAAATCCCCAATACAAAAAGTGGAGATTTCTCACATGGCGTCAAGCTCATGTTTGATCAAAATTGGACATATGATTCCACATATAAAATATAACCACATTTAAATATCACAGATATTTCAGGTTGTAAACATAAAAGAAATTTGGTGCAATTCACAAAAATGTGACAATCGACAGTTCGTACACATTTTTCCAGCCAGACCCATATATTATATACATATATGACCCAAGCAAAAACATCGCAGAAGAAAACAAGAGGGTCGACACACATGTAAACCACACATAGATTTATGTTCCAGTAGACTTCCTCGAGGTTTTTTTATCATACACAAGTTATATAGAGCATAATATGGGTCAGATTTTCAGAAAATGTACAATTCGCCTTCACCAATCCTCCCAAATAACCCACATTTAAGACAAAAACGAGCTTCAAAATACAGTTTAACATAACAGAACTGATACTTTAAATCAATGCGATACCAAATATACTCAGATATATTCTTCATTTTTCAGCCTAATTTAGGAGAATTTCCTAAATGTGTAGAGCTGCCAACTGTCTGAAAATCCCACCAAAGACCCGTAATTATCACAGTAGGGTCAGATTTTCAGAAAATGTACAATTGTCAGCTGTACACATTTAGTAAATTCTGCTAAATTAGGCTGCAATTTAGTCAACACTAGGTAAATTCAAGTATATTCGGCATTGAATTGATTCTAACAATCTGTTTGGTTAGGTTGAACTATATTTTGAACTTTATTTTCGTCTTAAATGTGGGTTATTTAAGAGGATTGCTGAAGGTGAATTGTACATTTTCTGAAAATCTGACCCAGTAAAATAATAACATAGATGTAAACCTACCTTTTAGGTGCATTCATCTTGGCTCTAACGTATCTTAATCCATGGTCACAGTATACTCCAGCTCCTGCGATACAAGCAAAAAGATGAGAGTTTTTAGATGGTCACACACCACCACCACAACTGGAAGAAGAGGTCAAGGCGACAGGAGGAGTTTCATATATTATATGATCAACAAACAACGACTCTTTTACAACTAGTGTGTATATATATAGCAGCAGAAGTTCCAGGTATGTGTGGTAGTAAGTAGGGTGTGTGTGTGTGTGTGAGTGTGTGTGTGAAGACGTGTGTGTGGGTGGGTAGGGATGTATGTGTGACTGGAGGCCACTTCTGTTGCTGCTTCTACTGGTAAATGTACACAGTTTACACTGTTAGAGAGACTGGTTCCACTTGAAGAACCCCCAATGGTTCTTTCTTGACTTGTCAGTTTAAATGTATTCAGTGGAAGAGAGTGAAATATATTGAAAGTGACGTGGGTTCATTCAGTGTTAGCCTTTCTCTGTGTATAATATGTGTCACAGTGTGTGTGTATACGTATGTGTCTTTCTCCCAAACCTCTCCATCTCTACCTCGCCCCTCTCTCCATCTCTGCCTACACCCTTCCTCTCCGTCCCTCTATCATTTTTTCCCTCTCTTTTCTCTCTCTCTCTCACTCTCCCTGCCCCTCTCTTTTCGCCCCTTTCCCTGCCCCTTTGTCTCTTTCTACCTCTCTCTCTGCCTCTCCCTCCCCCCCCTTCTCTCTTCCTCTCTCTTTCCCTCTCTATCTCTCTCTCTCTCTCCTGTCTGTGTCTCTTTCTGCCTCTCTCTATTACATGTTGTATATACAATGAACATGTTAATAGTTGCGCCAGCTTTCATCGTTACCACATTTGATCTCTTTTATCTAAAGCAACAAACACTATTGTTTATGTTATCAATACACATTTTAATCAATTAAAATCAAAATTTCATATGATACTGAGTTTACAAGACCTATCCCAAATCTGCCAAACACATTTATATTTAATGCAATTTTAACAATAAATAATTGCATATGAAGTGATATCGAGGACCCGTATATATTCAATGTATCAATATTTCAAAACAATATTTCAATCAATATTTAATATTTTAAATTGTGCATTGTTATCTTTAATATAACTCTCACGATGAATAAGTGCGACAACTAAAGGGCCTAGTCCACTAAGCCGATTCTCATGCTATTCGCACAGAACTTAATGGAAAAGGGTCCTCTGCAGCGCAAAATCGCATGAGAATCGGCTTAGTGAACTAGGCCCTATACTTAAAATGCATTAAAAGTTTTCAATTTTATATTATGAACCATGTCTAGACGGAAATGATGCCTTTCAAGTTCTGGCCTTAGGAAACCCTTCAGAAGCCCTGTAAAATATTTAGACTAAGAAAGGTAACCTGATAAATAGTCATGCTTAAGACCCTGCCCACACACAGCCGATTTGCCTCCCGATTTGGGTCTCCTGATGAATACTATGATTTCATTTCAAGTCCTGTTTTTTTTTAAATAACATCAACCAGGATTGGATATTAAATCCTCTGATTCACCAGGAGACCCAAATCGGGGGACAAATCGGTTGTGTGTGGGCAGGGTTTTTTAAGAGTGTGAGTCCATGTAACAGACCTGGAAGGTTGGTTATTGTTACATGTCTTACTTACTTTTTTATTCCGTCACATATACATTTTCTCTCTCTACACGGAAAGACAGAAATCAGACTCAATCATGGACTTTGACCTGCTTCTTATTCTTCTAACATTCTGGGGTCAAATGTTTTCTGCTTGGCCAATTCCCTAACAGCTAGATAAATGTATAAGAGCTTAATTTGCGTGTTTTGCGGATTATTTATTACCTTAATTCTAGCTATCACCAGATCACTTTACTTACAATCAGTACAACGGGGTGTAAATTTGTCTTCCCTCATAAAAATCACCAACTACTTATGTATTTGTACCCCTTTAAAGACAAATAAAAAACCTCTTATCTTATCTTATCTTATCTTAAAGACACATGTTCAACATAGCTTCTTCTATAGAAAGAAAATATCGGGAATTCCGCCGCCTCTTCTACACTCTATTGGAGATCTACTTGGAGCGGTTCGTCGTAGGGTTACCATTGGGTCGCTTTGATGTTTACTCTAAGTAGGTCTCGAAAAGAGTGTATAAAGGATTAGGATTATTTGCGGGATTGGTTGCCATGAGATAAATGACATTTAACTCTACCAAATTAAGTAGTTAATATAATTTCACTCAATGATGGAATTTTCACTACACATCAATCGATAATCTAAGTTATATTAGATCCCTTTACATGACTTTTCAATTAATTAATTAATAATTAATTAATAATTCAAGCTGCTAATTAATTAATAATTAATAATCCAAGCTGCTAAAGTAGTATGTTATATCAGAGAATATTTGTGGACTAATGGAACCCACGTGTATGTTATGATATAAGAAATAATAAGCATAAAAATGTATGATGAATTAATCTATCATTATTTAGGATGCAATGGAAGACCTACTTTGTAGAATTGTCTGCCCTTTTCATCCTTATGTAACTGTTATTGAAATATGAATAAAAACTCATGCAATGCCGAATTTACTCGAATGCCTTTAAGCATGGTCTCCACTGGCTGCGGTAAGCTCTGTGGTAAGCCTTGCGATGGTGTTGTGCTGGTTCTGTAGGAGGAGAGGAATGAAGAGGTCCTGCCTACATTGTTCACTGGCCATGTAGGCAGGACCTCATCATTCCTCACCATCACAAGGCTTACTGCAGAGCTTACCGCAGCCAGTGGAGACCACCCTTTAGCATGCACATTATAGTGGAACTCCACTAGAGGAAAAACGGCGGTGACAAATTTTGTTGTTGCCCACTAACATCAGATCATTTCATGTTTGCAATGAAAACGCAAATGGAGGAGTGTCAGATGTGTTGCCACATTCTCTGGGAACTGTTGTTTCTGTATGGATATTTGTTGCAACAAATTAGTGGGCAAAAACAAAATTTGTTGGCCTGGTTTGTCTCTCTAGTGGAGTCCCTGCATTACCATCACAACACCATCGCAAGGCTTACCGCAGCCAGTGGAGACCACCCTTTAGCATGCACATTAGCTCTGCATGGCCACTTGACATAATAAGTTGAACATAGAAGCATATGACTTAATGATTATGTTTATTGGATAATTGGTTGGTAAATATATATAGTGAACACACTTCTCATTATAATTACAGGGTCGAGGGAGACATCAAGTAAGTTGCTTATGTACACATGAATATTCAAGTCTTGAATATTGTTAGTATTTGCTGTGTCATGCTTTCAATCTAAATCTATAAGGTAAAACATCATTATACAGGGAGCTATGGGTGCTATTACTCGGGTCAACCCATTATATAAGGGTAAGATTTTCAGAAAATGTACAATTGGCAGCTTTACATATTGAGTAAATTCTGCTAAATAAGGCTGCACTTTGGTCAATACTAGGTACATTTGAGTATGTTCGGCATTGCATTGATTCTAGCAATCTGTTTGGTTAGGTTGAACTGTATTTTGAACTTTATTTTCGTCTGAAATTTGGGTTATTTGAGAGGTACAATTCAACTTCGCCAATCATCTCAAATAACCTAAATTTCAGACGAAAATAAAGTTCAAAATACTGTTCAACAGTTTAGCAGAATTCACTCTAAAATATGTAGAGCTACCAATTGTACATTTTCTGAAAATCTGTCCCATTAATCAAAACTGCAATAGGCAGGGGCCAAGGACAGCAATAACTATGGAAACTGAATTCGATAATTGTTTAAACGAAGAAGTTATTTGCAATTGGCCAGAGCTAAGCAAAATGATCGATCGATAATTGGCGAATCAATATTGTTGGAAAGTGAATTGTTTATATTAGAAGAAAAAAGCCAACTGCCCCGTGGATTGACAATTAAATGCTTTCAAGTTTAAGCGATCAATACAATTAAACCCTGAAATGCAAGTTTAATTCCGATCAAAGGGTTCCATTTTAAAATCATTTATTCATGAAGCATTTGCCAGTCCATAAATATATAGGCGATAAAATACCGGAGAGACGACAACATTTTCGCGGGGATAAATTGCGTAGATCGATGGGGAAAGAGATTTTCAGAAAATTTACAATTCACCTTCCCCAACCCTCTCAAATAACCCAAATCTAAGATCCAATTTACGTTCAAAATACAGTTTAATACAAAGAAAGAGATATTTGTAATCAACACAATGCCAAAGATACTTGGATATGTATAGCATTTAAAATATTCCAGTCTAATTTAGCAGAAGGTACCAAATTTGTAGAGCTGACGATTGTACATTTTCTGAAAACTTGACCCAAGAGTAACTTCGCAGTCATTTACGTTCGCGGTTTCATCGTGTTTTTGCAGTATCTGAAGTGCTTGATTTTTTGCATGAAGTTTACATTCTGGAGTTTCTCCCTGTAATATTTGCCTGCTTAAATTGTAAGCCATAATTTCAGACGCTGATAATGAGATTTATCACACAAAGCGTTAATGAAATTAATGAGATTAATTTTGCGACCACAATAGGAAGACTCACAGTTACTTATCCCAACGTCCGCTAGGAGTGGTGACCTTGACCCTATAGGTCAGGGTCACGGCAGACACGTGACAAACTATGCCCGTGTAGTTGTCCTACCGGGAATTAAAGCTACGTGTCTGACAGTTTTCATTTTTAGGGTGCTTAACCCTGCTTGCAGCATGAATACATTTACCTAATTTCAAGATTATATGTGTATAGGTGTATTAAATATATCCTTGTATTTTTAAGGTCATCTTATAGAGTATAGTTAGCTACCTTATTAGTAATTGTCCACACAACAATATTGCAAACTTCTTTTTTTTTTTCAAAAATATAAATATCAAACTTAAAATATAGAAATATTTATAAGATGTCCCAATGCTTACTTTCATTAGAATCGGCTTGATCTCCTCTTTTCAAATATGATGATATCTCAAAATCCATTTTTTGCGACTTATGACTCATTTTCCTAAACACAGGAAGTAATGTATTTTAGCTATATGTTTATAGAGGAAAAGTCTGTAATATTACATACATCGTACAAATAACGACTCTGGGACACAACACAGCCTGATATGAAGAGATTTTGGTGGCCACACTGTAACGAAAGTGCCTCTATTCTGAAATTAACAGATTAATCAACCTGGAATTTGGCATATATGATGTGTTTTAGGAAAATGAGTCATAGTTAGATAGTTTGGCCATCAAAATCTCTCAAGGCCGCGATATTACCAAGAGCTCAAGGACAGGGCATTAGATATGGTATGGATACTTGTTTTGTCTGAAATCGGCAAGGATATCAACACTGAAATAGGGAATATCCAAATTATCTAAAACTACTTTTTTTAAATATCCCTTTCCTTTTCTAAAATATTCCCTCAATGTATGATATTGTTTCCCCTATCGCATGATAGTGGCGAACCTGCTGAGATATCCTTCGTATGGAGTATATTAATTACTTTAATATCCTTAATAATATTGAATGAAACGTCATCAAAAATCTTTTTTTTTTTCAAAAGTAAAAATATCAAACTTAAAATATAGAAATACTTATTAGGTGTCCTAGTGTTTACTATCATTAGAATCAGCTTGATCTCCTCTTTTGAAATATGGTGATATCTCAAAAAGTCCATGTTTTGCGACTTATGACACATTTTCCTCAAACAGATTACATATCTTGAAAAGAAAAATAATGAAAAATAATAATAAAAAAGGACGATCGATGTACAACCGGTTTATATGCTGTAGAATAATATACAACCAATGGGACAACACACCCCGAGGCGCTTTGAATATGGCAAGTTGCTGCAATATTCTTGTGTCTCCACATTTTGAAAGCTGAATATTGCGGTGTAGTTTTATCAATTATGTTTCTTTGCCAGGAATAATGTCAGATGAGCGGGAACCTTTTTACATGGCTTGACGTCAACTCCACCAACTCATCTCAAAGTTGAATGTGTATTGTGTTCTTGAGATGAATATTTTCTGTTAGTTGAATATTTGGGTCAGATTGTCAGAAAATGTACAATTGGCAGCTGTACACATGTAGTAAATTCTGCTAAATTAGGCTGCAATTTGGTCAATACTAGGTAAATTCGAGTATATTCAGCATTGCATTGATTCTAGCAATCTGTTTGGTTAGGCTGAACTTTATTTTGAACCTTATTTTCGTCTGAAATTTAGGTTATTTGAGAAGATTGGTGAAGGTGAATTGTACATTTTCTGAAAATCTGACCCATTTATACTTTTACTCCAGTTAAAAAGATGTGGGCGTTTTCTCGCTATATAACTTGCCTATCCACAATCATGGGATACAAGTTGGGTTATGTTGACAATACTGGATTTGTTGGGGGGTTGCGAGGGGGGGGGGGGGGATAAAAAGCAGTTGATTATTAATGAAAATTGTCCCTTTCCAATTCCCAGTTTTTGTGAAAAAATTGAAAGGGTAGGAGTTGGGAGACGATGGTTATTCTATTTGAGTCCACGGCATGAGGTGAGAGAAGGTTGACCGGTAGATAAAGAATCTGATGAAAGAAATTGAATTTCTTCTGTCAGAACGGTCAGATTTTCAAAAAATGTACAATTCAACTTCACCAATCCTCTGAAATAACCCAAATGTCAGACGAAAATAAGGTTCAAAATACAGTGCAACCTAACCAAACAGATTGCTAGAATCAATGCAATGTCAAATATACTCGTATTTACCTAGTACTGACCAAATTGCAGCCTAATTTAGCAGAATTTACTCAATGTGTACAGCTGCCAATTGTGCATTTTTTGAAAATCTGACCCATATATCAACAGGTTATCACGCGATCTTTATACATATTAATTATGTAACTGTATGTTTCCTTTGTGTACATGAGATTATCGGGTCATCCGAAACTGTCACGCAAATAAAACTTCTTTTAAAAAATATCTGGGTCCCACACCTGGTGAGAATTGGTGCGCTTGTTTCTCAACAGGGTGCAGTACTGTATGGTGGGAGGATATTTCACCGGGCTGGAGTGGAGTGTGACCGTAGAGAGACGGGGTGGGGTGAGGCAGGGCGAGAGAGAGGAGAAAGAGAAAAGAGAAAGAGAGAGGAGAAAGGGAGAGGAGGGAAAGAGAGGAGAAAGGGAGAGGAGGGAGAGAGAGGGAGAGGAGAGAGGGAGAGAGAGGGAGAGGAGAGAGAGGGAGAGGAGGGAGTGGAGAAAGAGAGAAGGGAGGGGAGAGAGGGACAGAGAGAGGGAGAGGGAGAGGGAGGGAGAGGAGAGAGGAGAAAGTGAGAGGAGAGAAGGAGAGGAGAGAGGGAGGGAAGGACCCAGAGATGGAGAAGGGAGCCAGTGTTCACATGGAATATTCCTGAAAATGAAAATGGGACCTAACAATAAGATATCGCCAATATAAACAGGACAACTTGACAAGTTTGACAAGAATTACTTATTTTATTGGCCTGGAAACAGAAAGAGATAGGGGGTGGGGAGAGGCAGGGAGAGAGAGACGGGAGAGAGAGAGAGGAGAAAGGAGGGGACAGAGAAAGAGAAGAGAGCGTGAGGGAAGCACAGAGAGAGAGAGAGGTAAGAGTAAGAGAGGCACAGAGAGAGAGAGTGAGAGAGGAGAGAGGGAGAGTGAGAGAGAGAGAGGTGAGAGTAAGAGAGGCACAGAGAGAGAGGGAGAGAGGAGAGAGGGAGAGTGAGAGAGAGAGGGAGAGAGAGAGAGAGAGGTGAGAGTGAGAGGCACATAGAGAGGGAGAGAGAGAGAGGTGAGAGTGAGAGGCACAGAGAGAGAGAGAGAGAGAGAGAGAGAGAGATGGGAGCCAGAGTCTTATACCCAACAGATATGGCCAATATAAACAGGGAAATCTGACAAGTTTGACAAGAATTGATGGGTTTATTGGCGTGGAAGGCAGCAGCTCTATGGTATATAGGGTAGAGGTGGTGTGTCTTATTATTAACGGGAGCCATGTGGTCCACCCCGCACCTTCAGCGTATATGGGTCGGATTTACAGAAAATGTACAATTTGCCTTCACCAATTTTCTCAAATAACCCACATTTAAGACAAAAATAAGCTTCAAAATGCAGTTTAACATAACAGAACTGATACTTTAAATCAATGTGATACCAATAATATACTCGGATATACCCCAAATTTATCATTTTTAGCAGAATTTAGAAAAATTACTAAATATGTAGAGCTGCCAATTGTACATTTTCTGAAAATCTGACCCATATACCACTTATGGGTCAGATTGTCAGAAAATGTACAATTCAACTTCACCGATCTTCTCAAATAACCCACATTTCAGACAAAAATAAAGTTCAAGTTGGCCAAATTGCAGCCTAATGTAGCAGAATTTACTAAATGTGTAGTGCTATATTAGGTAGACGAAGCTTGTAACACCTGCACAACCACTCAATGACAATCTGGTGAACCAGAAAAAAAAATCCCCACACCTGAGAATCCTGGACCAGACTTACGCAATAAACATTAGCTCTCATCCAACTCTTAAAGAGGGTAAAAGTATTAAAAACTAAATGTGTACAGCTGCCAATTGTACATTTTCTGAAAGTCTGACCACTTGTTGGCCGATTGCCAGCCCCATGCATCATCCTTGATTCTGGATTAACAAGGCCAAACAAAATATAGGTGTGTTTCCGATTTATCTGGCAGAAAACTAGGTAGGGGGGGGTAACTTTTTTTTTTAAAAATTTTTTTTTTAGGAAACGACCTCCCAGGAGCTGAAAAAAATATTTATTTCATAAAAAATAGTTGTTTTAAGCCTGGGGAATGTGCTTTTTAACAGTTCCGGGATATGAAAACCCGTTTTCCTGCTTTTATAAGCTTTCTTTGTCCAAAAAAATGAAAAAAAGGAAGATGTGGTAAAAAAAAAAACGGGTATGGTCAAAAATTTTTTAGGTAGGGGAAGGTTTTTCTAGGTAGGGTCGGGGGTAAATCGGAAACACACCTATTTTTTTTCTTGGCCTAATATAAGGAAGGTTAGCGTCTCAGTGTATATCTACATCCCATATGTAGATACCATACACTTCTGTTTTGTCCCCAAACTGTCAGGATAAAAACGTGTCATAGTAAATATCCAACAAATCCAACACTTTTCTTTTTCGAATATCGTTTTCCTTTTCTAAGATATCCTAAGACATTATCAACATGGCTTATGGATATCTTATTATCCAAAAAGAAACCTTCTTGGATTTCAGATTTTCTTTTTCTCACAGATAAGTCTGCTGCATGCTGCTCATCGTGTATAGGGAGGGGAGGGCTAATATTATGTTTGGACTAAGTTTATATATAGGCTCCTTGCCTCTTGAAGATGGCATTAGTTAATTACAACAAATATATTATATTGCCCTTCAATTATGACTAAATTAAGTACAAAATCATACCTCATAACCCCATCCCATCCCCACCCTATATCTGACGCACCCTCAACCTCGAATCTAGGTCAGTGTAGAACTATATTTGCAGACTCGTGGGATCGATGAGGTAGATACAGACATGACAGAAAGGAAAGGAACCCAAAAGTCAGTGTCCGATCACTGTCATCCCCTTGTGATCACTGCCATCCTCTTGTGCAATGTGCTATAGCAACAGATCACACATGTCATGGGTAATAGGGGAGTCGTCATAGTAAAAAGACTCCTTGTAATGGGTGAAAAGATCTCAGTAATGAAGAAAAAGTCGGTGCCATGAATCTATTTGCTCTGTAATATATTTTGGCTATGCGTAATATGTGAAAAAAAAGAGGAAAAGTCTGTAATATTGCATAAATCGTACAGATGACAACTCTGGGACGCAACACACTTCCATCTTGATTTGTTATATATGTGATGTGTTTCAAGGAAATGAGTCATAAGTCGCAAAATTGATATTTTTCAAAGTGTTTATTTGACAAGATCCCTTTATTGGAATTTTCTGGTTTTTTGAGGGTATATCACTTATGGTCATATAAATCCATGTCAATTCAATTCAATTCAATTCAAGGATTCTTTATGCAAAAAGGTGTTGGTTACAATAAGGTAGACCAGCATTCTAAGTAGACAAAAGCCTAGGTAGGTCTTCCGCCGGTTGCCTGAAAACTTGCTTGAACTTATATTTGGTTACATGTTTCTAGGTGACTAGTTCTATTTCGGGTTATATGAAATATGTGACAAATTTCGGGATATTGTATTAAATATATCCCTGCGTTTTGAAGACATTCGTATGGAGTATATTTAGGTACTTTACTGGTAATTACCCATCCAGAAACATTACAAACTTTACTTTTCAAAAATAAAAATATCAAACTTAAACTCTAGAAATACTTATAAGATTATTAGACTGTTTACTATCATTGGAATCGGCTTGATCTCATCTTTTCAAATATAATGATATCTCAAAATCTATTTTTTGCGACTTATGACTTATTTCCCTGAAACACATCACATTTGATATCTACTTTGATCTAAATTTTAGAAAGAGTTACATTCTCAATCCTTTCTACATCCTTTCTTTCCCTTTCTCTTGGAAATCTGAGTATATTTTGTATTGCGTTGATTTAAAATGTGTGTTCGGGTATGCTATTTTTTTTTACCTCATTTGTGATGTGTTTCAGGGAAATGAGTCATAAGTCGCAAAATGGATATTTTTCAAAGGGATTTATTTATAAGTTATCTTTGTTTGAATATTCTAAGTCTTGGGGTGCTTAATGCTGCTAGTAATATTAATACATGTACGAAATTTCAACGCAATGTATTAAATATATCTATGCATTTCTAAGGTCATCTTATGGAGTATATTTAGGTACTTTATTAGTAATTATCCACCAAAAATTATCAATAACTTTTTTTTTTCAAAAATGAAGATATCAAACTTAAAATATAGAAAAACTACTAAGATATCCGTGATGTTTACTACCATTAGAATCGGCTTAATCTTATCTATTCAAATATGATAATATCTCAATATCCATTTTGCGACTTGTGACCCATTTCCCTGAAACACATCACATTTTTGTCTTACATTTTGGCTATGAGGGTTGATAAAGGTGAATTGTACATTATTTTTGGCGACTGAGTTAATTTATGTTAATAAATGTTATTTATTAATGTTAATAATAACATTTTGGCGACTTCATCCATCATTAAAGGGATAGTATGCAATAAAATAGTTCAATGAGGAGATCCTGTCCGGGATCTTATCATTTTTTTAGTCCTGATCAAATTGAAATTTCTAAAGATGACAGCTGACCCAATTTCAATGAGTGAATGGGATTTGGTCGAATATTCTTTGTTTAAAAGCGCAAATGGATCGCTCCCCGTGACCTTGTGACCTTGGGGATGGGCTAATGGCGTGCGAGGAGCATCGTGAAGGATGCATCAGGCCTAATAACTGCTCCCATCTTGGGAAAAAGGAGTCTTTTTGCATGCATGGATATGCTCAAATGTAGCACTATAAAATATGTGGCCAGTTTTTTGGTTTATGGGTGAAGTTTCCTGAAAATGTACAATTGGCCTTCACCAATCCTCTCAAATAACCCAAATTTAAGACGAGATTCAGGTTCAAAATACAGTTCAACATAACCAGACAGATTTATTGAATGAATACAACACAGAATACACTCAAATATACTCAGTATTTATCAATTTTCACTCTAATTTAGCAGAATTTGAGAGATGTGTAGAATTGTAGATTGTGCATTTTCTGAAAATCTGACAATTCGTATGAATTCAAATTCATTCTTAAGAAACATACTTTCGAGTTCGGTAATGTGTGGGCTTTCTTGGGAGGAAACCTCCAATTCATATGACAAAACGTTGGTTCTTACGACAATTCATAGGCAAAATTTTGGACTTTTTGTGTGTCCACAATTCGTACGAATTGCGACTTCTTGAATGTGTGGGCCCTGCCTCATAGGATGAACTCAGCCCAATTACCGAATTTCGTGAAGAAAAACTCCTTCAGTTCCTATTCACCCGGGTAAATTATAGCTTGATTATTTATCAGATTATGATACAATAGAGTCCAGCCATTATATGAATAAACATAATGTACGGTTTAGAAAGGATTTGTATTCTATCATTATTACAAATATTATCGCAGCAATGCGGCGAATACTACATAACATCTTGCATTCGCATCTTATAGAAATAGAATGCAGTTGCAAGATATATGTTTATGATTAGTTTGAGTTATTAAATCGCCTGCATGATCTGATGGCCCAGCATACAACCTCCCACAATGTTTCACAGATCAGCCCCTGCATACTGGTCGGACAAGAGCACACTAATTGATCATGGTCATAACAAGCCATCATTATGCAATGACATGTGAAGAGGTTATTTTATCAGGTGCAGGAGAGACCACCACCTGGCTTCTCGTGAATTCATCCTATTTAGCTCTGCCTCAGCCAACAACAGGTTTAATATGGACTGTGGGGGCTATAGTCTATCCGAAAAGTAGTTGGTACAGGATTTCTTTGTTCCTTTAAGAGGAGGGGAAAGTGGGGGATTTTTACTTCAAACCTTTGCCCCCTGAATCTCCGTTTGCGACCAACCATGGCCAAATATACAGCTGTATTGTATTGATGGAAGGAAGAGCTGGTTATACTGGCCCTGTTTCCCCATGGTTTATTGCAATGAGCGACTCGCTGGGCAAAGGGTTGACAGGTTCTTGTCATAAATAGAAGTAAAAAATCCCCCACTTTTCCCTCCCCTTAAAGGAACTAAGGAATCACGTGTCAACTTTTTAAAAAATATTTTTATTGGCCACAAAAAGTACTTTGCAGACAGACTATAGAGATACTACGAGGTAACAGTTAATGATCTTAATCACTTTAAATCACTAGGAATGGCACCTCCCTCCTCTTTTGTATTTGTATTTAATATTTTTTTATAGCATCAACATATATTTTGTACAATTACAGCGCTGATCATATAAATATTGCTGAGTGTAGATTAGCATCTAAGGATTCTGTTTTTAGGATTTTAAGGATTCTGTGTTCGAGTTACTCAGAGCAAGAAAATACAGAATTAAGAATACAATAAGGGATTTGCATAGCCGCCATTTTGAATCTTGATTCGCATGGAATTATGGGACTAATGGTAAAAAAATTAATGACTACAGTATAAAATATGAAGAAAACATGTCATGTTCAGCATGGAATATCTATCAATGCTCTGACGTCAATATCAATGTGTTTTACATGTTTCCATAACACAAGAATGAAAAGTACCATTTATAAATATGGAATTTGTGGCGAAATAAACACGTGTTTTTTTTTTAAAAAAAAAGACTTCATCTTAATGCATTTGGTTTTCATTGATCATTCATAAAAGCTATGATATTGATGAAAACATTTTTGCAATTTTTTTATAAAAATGTTGCCAAGTATTTGCATGTCAGACTTAAACTGAATCAATCCCAGGATGCACTGTGAGAGACATGCGCAGTGAGACATGCAACTCCCCAATTGGAACCATCTAGATAATTATTTACCCCACGACGTACCTATATTGGTACTTACTGAATAACTAAATAAGTTATAAGGATGTGGTACAAGCCCATACTGGGGGATCGGCATCACCGCCATATCAAACATTGATTCGCAGTGAATTCTAGGAGTTGTATAGAATAGAATAGAAAATCTTTTATTTGTCCAAGATAAGCTTACAATAAAGAGAGACAAATAGGTCAACATGCCTATGCATAGAAAATATCAATGCATTTCTTCCTGCTGTTACCCCGATTGGAATATGAAATTACTAATAAAGGTGAGTATGTGACATGTTAGTGAAGAATTCAGGGTCATTCTCCGATAAATATTTAGGGTCAGCAGTTGGGCGAGAAATGAATCAACGCAACACAGAGAGAAGTATGTTTCAAAGCCAAACCCAAACCAAGTAGAAGAGGTCGGCTATAATCATTTAAATGCGTATATACTAGACAGATTACAGCGATTACACAGCGCCTGGGTTGATTGGCTTATACTGACTGGACCAATTAATTACCGGGATAGATAAAGGATCCAATCAACCACAGGTTAACAATAAATGAAATGAGTTGGATACGAGGTCAGAGTGATCAGCATCACACATCAGAGTGAAATTAGAGCATCCGGGTCAGATTGTCAGAAAATGTACAATTGGCTGCTGTACACATTTAGTAAATTCTGCTAAATTAGGCTGCAATTTGGTCAATACTAGGTAAATTCGAGTATATTCGGCATTGCATTGATTCAAGCAATCTGTTTGGTTAGGTTGAACTGTATTTTGAACTTTATTTTCGTCTGAAATTTGGGTTATTTGAGAAGATTTTTAAAGTGATAACGAGTTTTATATGGGTCAGATTTCAGAAAATGAACAATTGGCAGCTCTATATATTTAGTAATTTCTGCTAAATTCTGCTAAAATAAATGGTAAATTTGCCGCATATCTGGAGCATTGATTTAAAGTATCAGTTGTGTTATGTTAAAGTGCATTTTGAAGCTAATTTCTGTCTAAAATGTGGGTTATTTGAGAGGATTGGTGAAGGCGAGTTGTACATTTTCAGACAATCTGAGCCTATTATTGGGCACCTCCTCCTGTTTGCACCATAATGTACCTAGTGGTAATTAGTGAGTTGGATGGGTATCAGGCACTCTGTGCGTGTAGCAACCTTCTCCCACTGTATTACTCACACTAGCCAACTATAGGTCCCTGCCTCCTTGTAGGGCAGAAGGCACCAGTTTGGGGCGGCTATTCTTTATTGTTTATATCAACGATTTATACACAGTGGTAGAGAAGAGTCATATACAGTTGTTTGCCGTTGACACGGTTTTGTATAGAGAAAGTAGGAAGTAGCAAAAGTGAAGAGTTGCAAACATATTTAAACAATATTGTTCAATGGTGCACTGTAAATAAAATATCCTTGAATATAAAAAAGTGTAAGAATTTAACAATTAGATCAAAAAAAGATACTAAAAATATAGTTGATTACCAGATAGCTGACCAAGAGTTAGAAAATGTAACCGAATACAAGTTCCTTGGGATGGAAATTGATGAGCGAGTTGATTTTAAGGTGTTTCTTAGGAAGAAAACGTATGCGGTCAAATCCAAAATACATGCTTTATCAAAACTATTTAATGTGTGCGATAGACACACACTGCTTTTATTGTACAAAACAATGATCCTCCCTATTATTGACTATGGTGATCTTTTCTATGGTTCATCTACACAGGCTCAATTAATGAAACTGCAAACCCTTCAAAATTCTGCTTTTAAGATTATCTTAAAATTACCGAAATTCACAAATACAAAGGAAATTCACAAAACGCTAAACCTCCCAACTCTGTCGACGAGGAGGGATAGTCATTTGTTGGATCTTGCCTTCACACGGCTTCAAGGGTTGAAGAAAACTTAGATAAAAGGAAAATTAACCTTCGGAGTTTATCTGGTGGTAAAAAATTAATCGGCCATCGCCAAAAAATGAATTATTCAAAGGATCATATGTGTATGTTTTAACCAATCTTTGGAACAGTCTATCGGCTGAAGTACAAAATTTGGATACCAGAATTAAGTTTAAGCAATACCTTAAAACAGGGTATCTGTGTGAGTTTGATGAGTATTTATCCTTGGAGTAAAATGAAATGTTGTAGATGATTATAAAAAGAGGTGGATAGTAAAGAATGTAGGATTATGTTCAAGTAAACTAACATTGTTATAAAAGGCATGCAAGTCCTTCTTGATAAGATCGATATATCGATAAATATTGTCTTACAGTTTGATTGTCAAATTATCTTTAACTTTGATAGCAATGTATTGATTGACTGATGTTTTTACTGTTGATTGTGGGGAGGGGAGGGGGGACGGCTCAATAAATTAATTTAAAGTATGCTTCTCTAGTATTATCTAGAAAATCCAACATGACATTGACAATTAACATTTCATCATCTCAAACAGTCGGAAATCTCGCAACAAGTTGCAGAGAACATGTGAAGTGACAATATAAAGTTAACGAAATATAGAAATGATTAGAAATGAGCCAGGGATTTTTTCTGAATATTGTTATCTGTATTAAGGTATTTTATCTGTATAACCATTTTACATCGCAATATCATGTTCACTAAACTGGTATATGAGCAAAGGATCCACCAGGAAGACCTCAAATGAGAGGCAGGCATCCTATTCTGGAACGATGTAGATTATAAATTCAGAATAAAAATACGATATATATATTTTTGTTGAGGCGGATAAACAGTTGATGAAATAAGTGAGCGAGTGAGTGCTTTACGCCCTTATCAACGCATTTAATATGGTTATATCAAGGGTGGGAGAGCTGAGAGGGAGTGAGTGAGTGAGATTGGTTGCTTTACGCCCTTATCAACACATTTAATATGGTTATATCAAGGGCGGGAGAGCTGAGAGGGAGTGAGTGAGTGAGATTGGTTGCTTTACGCCCTTATCAACACATTTAATATGGTTATATCAAGGGCGGGAGAGCTGAGAGGGAGTGAGTGAGTGAGATTGGTTGCTTTACACCCTTATCAACACATTTAATATGGTTATATCAAGGGCGGAAAATCTGAGAGGGAGGCAGTTTATGATCATACCCAGGAAATAGAGATAGAGAAGAAGGGAGAGAGAGACAGAGAAAAGAGACAGAAAGGCACTTTATGGTCATACCCAGGGAGAGCGGAGAGGGAGGCAGTTTATGATCATACCCAGGAAAGAGAGATAGAGAAGAAGGGAGAGACAGACAGAGAAAAGAGACAGAAAGGCACTTTATGGTCATACCCAGGGAGAGCGGAGAGGGAGGCAGTTTATGATCATACCCAAAAAATAGAGATAGAGAAGAAGGAGAGAGAGACAGAGAGAGAGAGAGAAAGGCACTTCAGTTGGATCAGCGATGATGGAGACATTAATTAAGAGCCCTTCCGGTGGAGATTTTCCCATGTTGTAGACGGAAATCCATTTGAACAAATCTACAAATTTACAGATTATAACTGTAGGAGATTACGAATTACATTCAACATTCTTAGAATAGATTTGCACATCACATTTCTATCTTGGGTCAGATTTACAGAAAATGTACAATTGGTAGCTCTACACATTTAGTAAATTCTGCTAAATTAGGCTGCAATTTAGCCAATACTAGGTAAATTAGAGTATATTTCACATTGCATTGATTCTAACAATCTGTTTGGTTAGGTTGAACTGTATTTTGAACTTTATTTATCTCCCGCCCTTGATATAACCATATTAAATGTGTTGATAAGGGCGTAAAACAACCAATCACACTCACGCACTCCCTCTCAGCTCTCCCGCCCTTGATATAACCATATTAAATGTGTTGATGAGGGCGTAAAGCAACCAATCTCACTCATTCACTCAAAAAATGCGTAGAGAGGCCATACAAGTACATTTCCAGGCAACCCGACCCCGCTAATGATTGCCAGTGGGATGACACCTTGCCTGTCAGGCTTACAGGCAGGCCTTGATTGCACGGGCCAGAATATGGAGCTCTCAATGACAGCCCAGACAGACTACCTCCACCATGTCTTACTGAGCCGGCATTTATAATTAACTGGGTCAATTAAATTGCTAATGAGTGATTCTGCCTGCTGTTAAAAAGGGGCAGAGGCAGTAATGCAGTTCATGAGTCAGATTTTCAGAAAGTGTACAATTGGCCTTCACCAATCTTCTCAAATAACCCAAATTTAAGGCAAAAATCAGGTTCAAAATACAGTTCAACATAACCAGACAGATTTATGTATTTATACAGAATACACTCAAATATACTCAGTATTTATCAATTTTTACTCTAATTTAGCAGAATTTGATAGATGTGTAGAACTGTAGATTGTGTATTTTCTGAAAATCTGACCCTTATAATGCAGGAATGGCAATGATTGAACATGGATATGGGTGTTGCGGATGAGTGGGGGAGTTTATCTATAGGTGCTTGCATCAAATATAATTTCCATTTATATGAGGGCAGGAAGAGATGTGGATCCAGGAAGGGTAGCCATGCTAGCGTGGGCATGGAGGCCTCTTTTCCTTCAGTAGTATTGATAGCCCTGATTGAGTATCGATGGGTAATTATGTGTAAAACATTATATGGATATGTTGTTTCTCCTGCCTTTCCCATCACCACCAACCATGTCAACCCACCCACCGTCCCTGTCACGTAGAATGACACAGCATCTACGCGACCCAGAGATAAAAAATAAAGCTGGAAGCCCCGGCTGAGGCTCGAACTTGCAAACCTCCACTCTGAATGCCAGTGCTCTAACCACTGAGCTATGGACCTTGGGTAGAGCAGAGGCTGAACTTTGCTAGTGATATGAGAGGGGCCAACAAATTATCCAGAATAGTGCAATCAGAATAGCTAAGAAACTTCCTAAAATGACAAATGTGGATGCAATACAACGAACCCTAAAATTAGCCCCATTATCAGTTAGAAGGGAAGTACATCTACTTGACCTAGCATACCCACTAAGTAGAAACAACCAAAATATAAATAGTAAACCCAGACCCCTAAGAAGCACAGATGATAGAAGACTCCTGAAAATAATAACCCCCCGTACTGAAAAGATTAAAAAATCACTCATTTATCTAATACCTTTCTACTGGAACAAAATGGAAATTAGAGGCTTCAGGTGCAAATCTAGAAAAGACTTCCGTACTTTCATGAGAACAGTCTACCTCCAGGAGACATGGGATGGGGTAGAAAAAGAGCCAAATGTAACCCAGAGCTGAGCCAAGAGGGGAGGGGGTAGGGGGGGGGGAATAGAAAACAAGTATGAAACCATGAGTCCTGTACTAAACTATGGCTCACATACTTGGTTACTTTAGACCAGACCGTATATAAAGCGGAGCTGCCACGATCACTCGTGTAAATAATGTAAACCCAATCAGAATGGAACTGATTGGGAAGAGCGGGAAGAGGCAAAATCCTCACTGTGTACCTCATATACAAATTGTTTACATTGTAGCTAGAAACCATATTTTAAAGTCTGAGTACGCTATGAGGATCAATTGGAAGATCTGCAGGTTGCAGATATTGTACTCCGATTTCGATGTACATGTACTTTGAAATAAAACTATATATATATAACACATGGCAGAGGAAGGAAAAGCGTTCATTTCTCCTTTATTCATGCTACGAGGCCACTGTTACTGCTAAAAAATCGATCTAGGGATTTTGAGCAGGCGTTCTGTGGCAACGGAAATGACCAAATATATGAGTTGACAGTAAAAAGGTGTTTGGGTGCCGTTTTGAGCATGTATCCGTTCTCTGAAATAGAGACTGGGGCGACACATGCAGGAATTGATTGGTTCCTGCGGCACCTTCAGGGCCACAACTGAGTCGCGCTCCATCAAGCCCAAAATATAGTCAGGTTTGAGAAATGGTGCTTGCACAATGGTCTTAAACGTAACATCAGCAAAACAAGATTGCAACGTAGGCCTATATGGGAACAGAAGGCAACGAGGAAATATTCCAAATTACAGCTTAATGAACAAAAATATAGAAGAGACCAAAATATTCAAATATCTAGAATTTTAAATTGACTTTGACCTAAGAATGGGGCAGATGATAAATTATACCACTAAAAGAGCTTAATTTGAAATTTATTTCTTACTTTGAAATACCAAAAATAAGAAAGATCCGTTCATTTGTTGGTTCAAATATTGCAATCTCGCTGTATAAAACATTTGTTCTCCCTATAATTGTATCTTTTGTAAGGATCTGGGTCAACAAAATGTTCATCAACGATTACAGAAAATCCAAACAGGGGCCAACAGGATTTACATTTTTCCCGCCATGTTTTGCTGAAGCTCTTTCTTCTTTTTAACATATGTTTGTATATCACAGCTACAGATACCTTTACGTATACATACGTTTGACTTGTTGAATCTATGTTACAATAGATCCAGTATATACACCTCATAATTATAGCAGTACAACAGTGCTATACACTCATACAGCCATACATAGATAGACCTATGGTCGGATAACATGCAGTTCCATAATTAGGCATAAAACATCCTGGCTCCAAAAAGTGTTTCGCTCATAATAGGGAGATTTAGCAACCACAACGTACCAACACAACACTATGTGTACAATACTACCACTGTGGGGAGGCCTGCGCTAGGCTGAGGGCATCTGCATTGCAGGCCTCTCGAGATATCCCCACAGCGGTAATAATATACAAATAGTGAGCGGATGCGTTAGTATTGTGTTGGTACGTTGTGGTTGCTAAATCTCCCTATTATGATCGAAACACTTTTTGGAGCCAGGATGTTTTAGAGATCTAGATCATTAGATGAATTTGAACATATCGTAGATCGTTGGGCAGAGCATAATATTAGGGCTCTCAATCAGATGCCTTTAAACCCCATATAATAATAGTAGTTTTCATTACAGCTAGTATTGCATTGGAGAATGGGAAATGTATTCCCAGGCAAATCAGCAAATCAGCCAAATTTGAAGTATACAGATCTACACTCAGATTTTCAGAAAATGTACAATCGGCAGCTGTACAAATTTAAGAAATTTGTCTAAATTAGGCTGAAAAATGTTGAGTATCGGGTATATCTGAGTATATTTGTTTTCGCGTTGATTTATAGTATCAGTCTTGCTAGGTTAAACTGCATTTTAAAGTTCATTTCTCTCTTAAATATAGGTTATTTGAGAGAATTAGTGAAGGCGAATTGTACATTTTCATGATTAACCATATGTGATCCGTTTTAGGAAAATGAGTCATAAGTCGCAAAATATAGATTTTGAGATATCACCATATTTGAAAAGATGAGATCTAGCTGATTCCAATGATAGTAAACAGTTTAATAGTCTTATGTATTAAGTATTTCTAGATTTTAAGTTGGATATTTTCGATTTTGAAAAAAAAAATCCAATATTTCTGGGGGTAAAAAAAAGTAAAGTAACTAAATGTAGTCCATATGAGGACCTTGAAAACGAAAAGATATATTACATAGATTTTCCTGAAATTTGATACATCAATTAATATAGCTATGAGTGATCGACCCACCAAAAATTAGAACATTCCAATAACGAGATCTTGTGAAAAAAACACTTTGAAAAATACCAATTTTGCGACTTATGACTCATTTTCCTGAAACACATCACATATCATCTTGACAACTTATGATAATCATGATCTGATTTATATGATAAATTGTATCAATCTAATCGTAATCGACTATCAGGTTTTTTCATAGAATGATGAGAAGCAATATTTGTAATATTTACTTGATACTGAAACGTATCACGAATGTGAAATCTGTCAATAAAAGTATTAAAAAAAAATTTATTTTGTCTGAACTCTCCTTGTCATTATTATTATAGGTGCATACACAACACATTTAGAAAAATAATTCACATTACATAATTAATGTTCTAGGGTGTGTCTATGAAAAGATTACCAAGTGTGTGATTAAATTGCTACTTACGTAGTGACTGTATGGTGAGATTAGCTTGCACCTGTTGTGCATCAAACTCAGACCTAAACCCACCCTACTACTAGTTGTTAAAAGCTGCACTCTCAGTTATTTCCTTTTAGAGCTGGGTATGTAAGTTATAAGTTATCAGAATGGATGGCTATTACCTCTGACAATTGGGTTTTAGGAATTGTTTCGGGAGTTTTGACTACAACCCGGTACAACGAGACCCATCCTCAAGATCATCAGGAAAACACCTTCAAAACCTTGGGGATGAAATGGGAATTTTGCTAAACAAGGGAGTGCTAGAACGTATGCTTCTCAACATAATTACAGATTTAATCATCAATTTACAGGTAAGTCTCGGTTAACTGTTAAATCTACTCATTGTTTGGCCTACAGGACTGAAGTTATGAATTTGTGCTGCTTTTATATGTTTATACAAGAATCTGAAGTCGAACAGGAAGAAAGAAAACGAGCGCCGGTGAGTGATAATATAAGAGTAAACCCACAGAATCCAAGGATTTCGGCCAAATATCCACAAGATTGATGGAAAGTAAGGTAAAATACTATTAAAATCGAGTTCTCTTGTAGATTTAGTATGTAAGAAATACCCAATAGCACTCTGTTTGGTTTGTATATAATTGATCGAGATGTTGGGTCAAATCGCACTCCACCCCGTTGGGGTGTCGTGTGATTTGACCCAATGTCTCGATTGATTACAAACCTCCATTGTGCCATTAGGTATATCATTACATACGTATGTGATTACAAAGGGCATGATTCGGGGGTGCCATTAGAAATCTCATATCGCATACGTATGTGATTCGGGTTGTCATGGAAGCACGTGACCCAAATAACGTAACATCATTGGTTCATGACGTCACGCTTCTTAGCGGCAGAAGCGTAGCGCTGCCTTGCATGTTTCGTAAGTTTTCAGACATTGTGTTGATAATTCGTCAAGAAAAACGTCATATGAAGGTAAATATAACAAATAAATCGATAAATCAGTATGAAATAAATACAGAATAGCCCTCTGTCGATGTCAAATCGATCTCGACGTCGGGTCAAATCTCACTCCACCCCTTCGGGGTGTCGTGCGATTTGACCCTCCGTCTCGATCGATTTGACATCAACATCGGACTATTCGGTATAAAAGACCTCTATACATCTACCTATATCCTATATCCTAAGTACACATGCACTTTGGTAGGGGTCAAGACATCAGAAAATGTACAACAGACACCTCTACACATTTGGTATATTTGCCTGAATTAGGCAGAAGAAGAATATCTGAGAGTTTTGTATTGCGTTGATTAAAGGGGGTAAGCTCTGCGGTAAGCTCTGCGGTAAGCCTTGCGATGGTGCTGTGATGGGGAGGAGTGGTGAGGTCCTGCCTACATGACCTCATCATTCCTCCCCACCTACAGAACCAGCACAAACAATTGCAAGGCTTACCGCAGAGCTTACCGCAGCCAGTGGAGACCACCCTTAAAACATTACCTTTGGTCATGTTCATCTGCAGTTTAAACCACATTTTTGTCTTCAGTGTGGGTTATTTGTGGGGATTGATAAAGACAAATTGTACAATTTCCAGCGACTTCACTCTTACAGACAATAAGTTCTAAGAGCATACGGTACTACTAAAATACTCAGCGCCAGAGACGACAGAGCTGACTGTGAAAGAAATCCATCTTAAATCATGAAATATTAATAGGAAAAGGCCAGACAAATGGGATGCGTGTGTGCCAGTGGAAAATGTCGGTCGTGATTAGGGAGCTCCACGATGGGGATGTATAAGATTAGAAAGAAGATCCATTTAGATTTCTTGCCATAAAAGCTATGAATCAAAGCCAGTGTAATTTACCTGAATAGACAGAGGCTTTCTACGTGATATTCTGGGGCAGATCATATTTATAGATCTCAACAGCAGATGCAGCTCCTCCTCAATAAAATCATTGCTATAAATAGTATTCATATGTGAGGTGTTTCAGGAAAATGAGTCATAAGTCGCAAAATTCATATTTTTCAAAGTGACTTTTTCCACAAGATCTCTTTATTGAAATGCTCTGATCTTTAGAGGGTTTAGTAGTTATAGTCATATAAGTCCATGTAACAAATTTCAGGACATTGTATCAAATATATCTTTGCGTTTTGGAGGCCTTTGTATCGAGTATATTTAGTTACTTTACTGGTTTACCCAGCCAGAAACATTGCAAACTTTTTTTTCAATAATAAGAATATCAAACTTAAAATATAGAAATACTTATTAGGTGCCCTAGTGTTTACTATCATTAGAATCAGCTAGATCTCCTCTTTTCAAAATATGGTGATATCTCAAAATACATGTTTTGTGACCTATGACTTATTTCCCTAAAACGGATCACATATAACATAATAGTATTCACATGACGGCACCCCAGTCAGCAGCTATCCTCACTGGCAGCCATACTGTGTGTCTACAGCTAGAGCGGGAGGCACCAGATCGACAGGCTTTCCCGTTTCAAATGTTTTATAATGGCGATTATACTCATTATTCCATCATGACACACTAAGAAATTACCATCGAACCTATCAGCATACTTTATATCACATTCACTCTAACATTCAGAGGTGGAAACTGCTGGAAAACAGCATTTTCGAGGCTCGGAGCACACATGTCCAGCTAACGTTTACAGGGGTTGACACACAATATGGCCACGGCCAGCGCTGTGACGTCAGTGAAAGAGTTGCTGTACTTTATTCCAAGCGTTTATATATTCAATGTTATAAATACCACGATATCATCATATGTAGTTCATTAATGTATTTATAAATATGTAGTTTATTAATGTATTTATAAATACTCTAATTATAGTATATGTATATTTATTATGCAAGTTTGGATGTTATCGTATAGAAATGAGAGACATCTGCCTATTTGATATCTGTAGACGTATCAACACATGTGTGATACACCCAATACGGAAGGCCCTTGTTTTGATTGGTCGCGTAAATCAATCAATGACGCTCATTTCATGACGCAACATTGTTTTGCCGAGTCGGAGGGTTGCAAGAAAGGTAAATAATGATCAGTTTTGGGGATGGCTGTGTATTCAAAATGGGGGACTTGTGATATTAAAACAAAAAACAAACTCGTCATTGATACGTTGGAAAGTTTCTATTTTTTTTTATTTCCTTATTTAACCAGGTGTTATAAACAGGGTTAGGCATTTGCCTGCCCTTTCATCTTTGGAGATCAGGCTGTTCGCCTGATTTCCAGCCTAACCCTGGCAAGGACATGGACACTGGGTGGACGAAATTATATGTATATTATATACTGTGTTTCCAGAATTTCTATCATTTTCTTTCACTTTTATTTACTTTGGGGTTACTTTCATCTCAACTGGAGATGATAGACTATATCGCTATGCAATTGAAGCTTGTTCGTTTGTTTGTTCATCTTTTATTTCAGTAAGCTCACAATTTACATTGCTATTCTCAGCTTATAATTATAAGGCTGCGTTTCCACTGGCTCGCTCTTTTGGCTCGCTCATGGCGCGCTCTTTTTTATTGTGTTGAGCGCATAACAAGCGAAGATTGAGCGAAAACAGAGCGGTCTAATGGAATCGGTTACTGCGCTCTATGTACGCTCTAAATAGTGGCTATGTGCGCTTCTTTAGAAGAGCGCAGGACGTTGCGCTCATATTTGTTGTGTTTGATTTGAGCGCAGCATCACAACGCTCTTTCTGCCTGTTTAAGTAGCGGACCAAGAGCGCAGTGATAGCGCACAAACACATTTACCATTGATTTCATATAGGAAACAAGCGCACCAGTAGAATCGCTCTGCGCTTGTATTGCGCTAAAAATATTAGCGGATGAAGAGCGACTGACTAGCACCCCATAAACAAGCGCAGCAAGAGCGAGCAATGAGCGCAGATACAAGCGAGCCAGTGGGATCCCACCTTTAGTTACATGAAAATAATAGAAGCTACCAGAGATCTACAAGATCAAGTTAGCAAATAATAACATCAATATTAGACTACTATTCCATGGGGCTAACTTTTGAGATAATATTAACCCACAAAATATTTTTGGTTTTTATCAGTCAGAATAAAAGATGATACAATGATACCTAGTGGTGACATACAAGATGTGAAACCGCTGTGCATCATACACATATTCCACTCAGTAACATACCAATCTGGTAATTTTTGAGTTTCCTAATAAGATGGTCCAGTACACAGGAATAAGATTTCTGGTTTACATTGGAATGATTTACAATAATTATGTAATGTAAACAATGGTATGGGTACTAACACTTCATGAGAGTGTATTGCTCGCGCCAGTCAATAAGAGTTTGCAACATTTTTGGGAGCATAATTACTCGTAAAATAGTTAAAAATACTAAAAAAGATGAACTTAGAAGTATAAATATATATTTAATACACAGTCTTGAAATTTGGTAAATGCATTCATACAACTTCAAAGGGTGCATACCTCAAAAGTGAAAAAATTCCTACAAAGAGATCTTGTGAATAAATGGCTTAGAAAAATATTAATTTTGCGTCTTGTGACTCATTTTCCTGAAATACATCACAATTATGTAATGTAAACAATGTTATTATGTGTGGAAACAACTCATGAGAGTGTATTGCTCGCGGCCAGTCAATAAAAGTCTTACGCGGGGAACAATACAGACACCAATAAACAAACAGCAACCAACTTTACTAGACTGAGTCTATCCAAAACATCACCCACCCCACTGATGGGTCAGATTTTCAGAAAATGAACAATTGGCAGCTCTACACGTTTAGGAAATTCTCCTAAATTAAGCTGAAAAATTAAGAATACTTGGTATATCTGAGTATATTTGGTATGGCATTGATTTATAGTATCAGTTCTGTTATGTTAAACTGCATTTTGAAGCTCATTTTTGTCTTAAATGTGGGTTATTTGAGAGGATTGGTGAAGGTGAATTGTACATTTTCTGAGAATCTGACCCTGATACAGCGACTATAGGCTGGCTCAATAGTGGTGGAGAGCGACCATCACTAACATCATCTGTATAGTTCATACAGTGCACCGCAGCAGTTATACTGGCCCTGGGGAGGTACACAAATAACCAACATATTGCGTAATATTATTGTAGGTATTTATAATATATGGTCATATTTTACATTGCAAATTAATTTCTTTAACATCCCCCCCATGAAAAACAACCCCCCCCCCCAAACCCCCAACCCTTATGGTTTAATATATGTATGTCATCACCTAGAGCGCTGAATTTTAATCACATCATGTGAAATTTTGTTGAATAAACATTTTAAAAAAAAACTATTGATGGGAAATACTGGAAAACAATGGAAAATAAATATTTTCTTAGAAATGTGCCATTTTCTATTAGGTGATATATGTTATATATTATATACTATTGTATGTTAAGTTTTGGGTTTCTAAAAAGAAAATCCTTTGAATACCTGAAAATACCATGTAACATATGATAGAGTTCAATAATAAAAACAATATTTGTATAGCCTTGACACTGTACATTTGGAAAGCAACTTGATTATTGGCACTTTACTCTTAGATTTGGGTATTACAGACGATTGGTAAAGGCCAATAGTACATTTTCTGGCGCAGCAACTCAAAAGTACTTGTATACACATATGGGTGAAATCGCCAGAAAATCTACAATTGGCCTCCACCAATCCTCCTAAATAACCCAAATTTAAGACAAAAATTCAGTTCAAAATTCAGTTCAACTTAACCAGACAGATAGTTTGAATCAAGGCAATATCAAATATACTCAGATTATACCTATTGCTAACCATTTTTCAGTCTAATTTAACAGAATTTTCTAAATCTGATAGAGCTGTAAATTGTACATTTTCTGACGATCTGACCCATGGGTCAAGTTTTCAATTGGCCTTCTCCAATCCTCTCAAATAACCCACATTTAAGACAAAAATGAGCTTCAAAATGCAGTTTAACATAACAGAACTGATGCCTTAAATCAATGCGATACCAAATATACTCAGATATACCCGGTATTCATCATTTTCAACATAATGAAGCACAATTTACTAAATGGTATAGAGCTGTCTATTGTACATTTTCTGAATATCTGACCCACATATATAGTGCCCCATCCTGGCTGAAGTGGCAAGGAGGAGGATATTGTGCAAGAAGAGAGAGACATTATTCCTCCCCATACTAAGGTCATCCAGGCTACGCCATTACGCCTATACCCGGCCCTGCTACTGTGAGCAATACCATTATTATTGCATGGCAATATTTAATAAGGGGATTTGCATAACCGCCATTCTGAATCTTGATTCGCATGGAATTATGGGACTAGTGGTACAGTATAAAACCTATAAAAAACATGTCATGTTCTGCATGGACTATTTATCCATGTTCTAATGTCAATATCTATGTGATATACATGGTTACATAACACAAGCCCCCATCTTTCCCATCATGCATTTGGTTAACATAGATCATTTATTAGAGCTGTGATATTGGTGAAAACATTCTTGCAATTTTCGATAAAAATGTTGCCAAATATTTGTATGTCAGATTTCAATAGAATCCATCCCAGGATGCACTGTAACAGACATGCGTAGTGGCATATGCAACTCCCCTATTATTTGTTCATTGTAGGTGGGTCAGATTTTCCGAAAATGTACAATTCACCTTCGCCAATCTTCTCAAATAACCCATATTCAGACGAAAATAAAGTTAAAAAAAACAGTTCAACCTAACCAAACAGATTGCTAGAATCAATGCAATGCTGAAAACACTCGAATTTACTCAGTATTGACTAAATTGCAGCCTAATTCAGCAGAATTTACTTAATGTGTACAGCTGCCAATTGTACATTTTCTAAAAATCTGACCTAGAGAGGTTTGACTGTACTATATGCCTGCATGTAAGAGACAATTATCTGGTGGTTGGCACTAACTATTATCCACGCTCCATACAGTGTGTATTGGAGCACCCAGGAGCCAGATACTGTAAACGTATTTATTTTCGCGCAGATAAATTTTTTCGCATGCTAAGTACTTTAACACCTTTTCGCGTGGATTTAAATTCGCACAGCAAGGAAGTCTCACACCTTGTTTATGCAATAATTATACTTTTCGCAGAGGATTTATTTTCACGCACAAATGTGGGTGCGCTAAACTAGTGAAAATAAATACTGCGCGAACATTAATACCTTCACGGTAATTGTGTGGTAGAAACTATTTATCCACATATCTATATTCATGATTAATAAAGGATTAGGGCAGGAGGTGTCTGGGTGGGCAGAGGGATGATTGTGTGTCCTACAATCAGCCCTCGGCCTGGCAGCCTCTGGCTCCTCCATCCAGACTCTAATCTTTTTAATCTCGCTCAAAATTGTAAATATCAAACTTAAAATATAAAAATACTTATTAGATGTGTCATTGTTTACTATCATCAGAATCGGCGTGATCTCATCTTTTCTAATATGATGATATCTCAAATATCTCAATTTTCTTATTGTATAAATAGGAGATTTGAATGTGTCATTGCGCATGTCTGTTACAGTTACAGACATAAACATATTTAGCAACATTTTTATCGAAAATTTCCAGAAAGTTTACACCAATATCATAGCTTTATAACTGAAGTATGAAACCCAAATGCATGATGACAATTGGTTAATATGGAAATATAATAACACATGGATATTGATTTTAGAGCATTGATAAATATATATATATCCCATGCTGAACATGACATGTTTTCTGTAGATTTTACACTACTGTACAATTAGTCCCAGAAGTCCATGCGAATAAAGATTCAAAATGGCGGCTATGCAAATCCCCTATTCTCAAGTTTTGACCCATGTGCATGTATATCCTCAGCCATGATCTTCTCAGCTATCCCATATATATATGGGTCAGATATTCAGAAAATGTACAATCTACAGTTCTATACACATCTCTCAAATTCTGTTAAAATAGAGTGAAAAATGATAACCACAGTCGACTCCTCGGCGCCTATATTTGGGCGGGAGCAGACACGTGGCCGTTGGGACCACGCCTCCTTTCCATTGACCAATCAGATCAGCGCGCCAGTCATTATGACGCGCCCATCACGTGGAACAACAAATCCACGTTCTACTGTTTACTTCTCACTTGTTCGCAGCATCGCTCGGACGTGTATAGACTCAAAATTTTTGGTTTTTGAGTTGGATCTTTGGACATTGTGTCAAGATGAATCCGAAAGGAAGTAAAGCGTGTGTGAAGTGCAACTCTATTCACAAACCTCCGGTTGGAGACGATTGTAAGAATACGACGGCGAATATTGAAGTTAATAGTCGTATCGAGGGCTTGGAAGCCTTGGTGCGTGGCCTTGTTTCTACAATGGATAAGAAGTTTTCTCAAATGCCTGCTGGGCCTGTAGCCTCTACTTCGCAAGAAAGCAACGATACTGTGACATTTAATCCGAGAAGTACAAGTGTGGAGAGTTCGATCTACGCGGTGGGCGGTTCTTCAGCTAGATCGACGCGCGGCAGATCAAGGTCTCGTTCTCGACCCCGCCCCTTTGACCAGAGGAAAGAACTCGATAAAGGTGAATCAATTGAGTCCATAGAAAAATTGCTGCTATTGAGTTTGAAATTAATTGCCAAACTGGTAGATGATGACAGACCTTTGGAGGAAATAGGTGGGGTCGTTAACCATTGCATAACTGTTTGTGAGAAGTCTGCCTCCCAGGTTTACGCGCTGAAGGCTAGCGTATCGTATGACCAAGCTGTCAGGTCTCGCGCGAATAAGGCGGGGCTTGCAGCTTTCGCGGACGTCAGACAAGAAGAAATCTTAAGATGCTACTCGTATGAGAACTCCCGTAAGGCAACTACAGTGAAGCCGGCTGGTTCAAAGACGAAAAAGGACAGGATATGCTTCAAATTCAATAATCCTGGTGGATGTGGGAAATCGGCTACGTCATGTGAATTTCCCCATAAATGTTCGGCTTGTGGCTCGTCTGAGCACGGGGCGAAGTCGTGTACGGTGAAATCTAAATAGGATGAGGCTAGTGAGAGGGAAAAGATGTCTAAGGTTGGTCAGTGTGTGAAAAATGATTTTACATTGCCTGTCATCGATTGTGGTAATATTGTCGATGCTAATTTTGACTCGGTGAACCTTATTCTACATGACCCGGATGTTGATTTCTGTGGCCATGGTGACCCGGAAGTGGTCCCTTCGACAAGAACTGTCATGGCGGCCACGGTGGACAATCTGCGTTCGAACTCGACTTTGACAAGTGGTTTTTTCCCCCTCTCACTTTCATCTCGCCTCCAGCCTGACTCTAACCAAGATAAAGGTATTTATGATGATATTCGTAATATTATTGCGAAGTTTGGTGACAATGCTGCCGATGTGGACAATGATACAATACTTTTTCTAACTCCGGCTTCTCCTAAAGGTCGAGTCGTAAAAATTTTCGCTTCATGTGCTCGTGGTGAATGTAAATGTGATCATAGGTTGGGAGGTATTGGTACCCAGCTTAAACCTTGCAGATTTGCATATCTTCTCTTTGGTCTTGATAATATTGCTGTTAATAATTATCCAGATGTGTATCACGGTATTGTTGATGGTTTCGACGTAGTTGATCGAGAAGTTGAACCATATGAGTGTGAGAATTACAAATCTATTCTCGAACCAGCTGTCAGAGGTAAAATGGATGATATTGTATTGAAAGAGCTTAACGAAGGTTATATTTCTCGTAGTGATGTTTTACCAACTTGTATTCACTCGTTAGGGGCTGTCCCTAAATCTGATGGGGGTATTAGGCCCATCACCGATTGTAGTAGACCTATTGGTAATTCTGTAAACGACCACTGTGCATCTTTGGTTCGTGAATTTTCTTATAACTCTATTGATGATGCTGTTAACCTTGTTAATCCTGGCAGTTTTATGGCTGTTGTCGATATCAAATCTGCTTACAGAGCTGTGCCTATAAACCCTGACCACCGTCGTTTCTGTGGATTCAGATGGGAAATCGATGGTAAAGAACATATGTATATGGATAATAGACTTTGCTTTGGTCTTCGAACAGGCCCCTGCATTTTTAACCATATCTCTGATTTTTTTGCCACTTGCATTCATGAATATTTTAACTGTCACGTTGTGAATTTTTTGGATGACTTCTTTGTTTGTAATGATATTTATGATATGTGTAGGATCAACCAAAATGCTGTGCTTGCATGTCTACGCTTTATGGGTTTCCATGTGGCGTGGAAAAAGGTGTCTGCTCCCTCAACGAACTGTGTGTATCTTGGATTCAACCTTGATTCTTCAAAAATGATTATTTCCCTTCCCCATGGAAAAGTGGAGAAGTTGGCAAGGCTGATAGATGAGGTGAAAGGCTTGAAATATATCTCCAAGAAACAATTGGAACGGTTCTGTGGGTACATCTCTCACTGCTCTGCTGTATTTAAAGGTGGCAGGACTTTCTGCAGACGTTTCTTCGATCTCTACAAAGTCATGCTAGCAAAGAAGATTACCAGGATTAATCTATCTGAAGATGCTATGTTAGACTTAAAATGGTGGGACTCCTTCTCCAGGGTGTTCAATGGTGTGGGAGTTCTCAAACATTATGAATACCATTTGCCAATGGTGTCGGATGCTTCTTCAAGAGGTTTTGCAGCCTTTCTTGGCCACGATTGGTTGGCTGGAACTTGGAGAGACTATGTTATACCTACCAAAATGCTTCTTGATGACCATATTTGTCCAACTCCAGCTGAGGAAGAGCTGGCCAGTAATATTAATATTCAGGAATTATATCCAATTGTGGCTGGGGTGAGACGTTGGGCCAGTGATTTGAAGGACAAGGCTCTGGTGTGCTTCATAGATAACACCCAAGTGATCGCCATGCTGAAGAATGGGACCAGCTCGAGCAAACAGTGCATGCAATGGTTATATGAGCTCTATTGGATGTGTTTCATATTTAATATTGCATTAATTCCTAAATATATTAACACTCATAATAATGTAGTGGCGGATGCTCTCTCTCGCCTCCCTTACCTTGGACTAGATGCTCCTGTGCCTGATATCTTGAATGCAGCTGGGTTGTGTTGTATTAAACCGTATGAATTTATATGCTGCAGGCCTGAGTGTATGGATGGAAAAAGTGGACATATTGAAGAACCTATCTCTTGCCCCATCAACCAGGCGACAGAGGGAGAGACAGTGGAGCATGTTTAACACTTTTTTAAATGATAACTCTTCTACATTGCTTCCCATGGATGTCTCCAAGTTAACAGCTTTTGCTGCATACCTGTCATCATTTATGAAACATAATTCGTTCTGTACTTATTTATCTGGTGTGATATCCTATGCCCGGAGCAAGGACATTGACTGTCCTTCCTTATCTCATCCTGCCATCAAGGCTGTGCTAAAAGGTGTGAAGAAATTGCCAGGCATGTCTGCCTCTCCTGCCTTACCCATGACTCTAGGAATTCTCTCTAAAATGTATTCTCACTTGGATACCAGTGAAAATTTAAATTTATTATGCTGGACAGCTTATTTGTTCATGTTTAGATCTCTTCTGAGAGTTAGTCATGTTGTGTGTTCCCCTCATACTATTCGACGTGGGGATGTGTGCATCTCTGACGATTTGCTGACTGTGACAATTGGATCATCAAAAACTTCTGATGAGCCTTACCTCATTATCTTAAGCCCACTGCTGTGAAATCTTTATGCCCTGTGCATTGGGTAAAGAAGCTGTTGAACCAACCTCTTCCCAGCTCTCACCCTTTGTTCTCGTGTGCTGATATTCAGGTTTTTTCTTATGAAAAAATTTCTAGTAACTTGTCATTATTATTATCAGCTGCTGATGTGGGTCCTGGATATTCTACCCATTCATTTCGTCGAGGAGGTGCATCTTTCCTGTCTTCACTGGGCATCTCCCTCCAGGAAATCAAACTGAAAGGACATTGGAGGTCTTCTGTCGTGGAATCTTACATTATTCCTTCTCCCAGAGACCATATTAAATGTGAAAACTGTGTCGTCGCTGCCATGAAAAAATTCTCTTCTTCCTAGGTTTGGCTTTTGCTGAGTAATAAACCAATGCTTTGCTTGGTTTCCGGCCAATCCTTGTGTCATTGTTCATTCATCATATTATTATCCATAGCATCGTACGACCAAATATCCACAGTCGACTCCTCGGCGCCTATATTTGGGCGGGAGCAGACACGTGGCCGTTGGGACCACGCCTCCTTTCCATTGACCAATCAGATCAGCGCGCCAGTCATTATGACGCGCCCATCACGTGGAACAACAAATCCACGTTCTACTGTTTACTTCTCACTTGTTCACAGCATCGCTCGGACGTGTATAGACTCAACATTTTTTTTCTTACCTGATGTTGTATTTGTTATGCTGAGTAATAAACCAATGCTTTGCTTGGTTTCCGGCCAATCCTTGTGTCATTGTTCATTCATCATATTATTATCCATAGCATCGTACGACCAAATATGTACTGACAATATCTGAATGTATACTGTATTGTATTCATTCATTAAATCTGTCTGGTTATGTTGAACTGTATTTTGAACGTAATTTTCCTCTTAAAATTGGGTTATTTGAGCAGATTGATGAAGGTCAATTGTACATTTTCTGACTATCTGACCCATATGGGTGAGATTTTGAGAAAATGTACAATTCAACGTCACCAATTCTCTGAAATAACCCAAATATCAGACGAAAATACAGTTCATCTAACCAAACAGGTTGCTATAATCAATGCAATGCCGAATATACTCGAATTTACCTAGTATTGGCCAAATTGCAGCCCAATTTAGCAGAATTTACTTAATGTGTACAGCTGCCAATTGTACATTTTCTGACGATCTGAGCCATATATTACTGCACTGTATACAAACAATACATTTGTGTACAATCCTTGCCACGCTCATCCTGCCCCCTAGTGGTACCAATAGTAAACGTTCTGTAGCCAAAGCTTATCGATTCCCTGGTGACAAATACCTTGAGTCCTTCTGGGAGAAGCGGCGGGCCCTGTCAGCCCCGTTAGTTTTGTGCATTTGTGTATAATGGGTCAGATTTTCAGAAAATGTACAATTGGCAGCTCTACACATTTAGTAAATTCTGCTAAATTAGGCTGAGAAATGATGAGTATCAGGTATATCTGAGTATATTTGGTATGGCATTGATTTAAAGTATCAGTTCTGTTATGGTAAACTCCATTTTGAAGCTCATTTCTGTCTGAAATGTGGGTTATTTGAGAGGATTGGTGAGGGCGAATTGTACATTTTCTGGAAATCTGACCCGTATAAGGACGGTGGGCCATGTCAGCCCGTTAGTTTTGTACATTTGTGTAGAAGTACGGGTGATGGGTGGGCAACATGGAGGAGGAGCGGGTGGAGGGTGGTCCAGTTGGCTATGGGTCAGATTTTCAGAAAATGTACAATTGGCAGATCTACACATCATATAGTTCAGGCCCAAACCATCAGATTAGATAAGAACAGTATGTCAGTGACTTTGGGTCTAGACTGTATATTTAATATATATTCTTGGAAATTAAACAATTAATTTATTATTATTATTAAAACAGCTACAATATTGAATACCTTGGTTTGTTTCAGTTGAGTTGCCTTCAAATCATTCAACTTATTATCATTATTGCAAGCTGCACCATGCTTTAATACATGTTATGACTGTCCATGTGCGGTATTTATAAGGGATTTTTAAAAACACGTTTTATTAGACAAAATTTCATAATTAGACAACTTTAATTTGGTACATTCCTTAATAGGGGATTTGCATGTGCCGCCGCGCATGTCTGTCACAGTGCATCCTGGGATAGATTCTGACGAAATCTTACAAACAAATATTTGGCAACATTTTATCGACAATTGCAAGAATGTTTTCGCCAATCTCATAGCTTGTATAAATCATCTATGAAAACCAAATGCATAATGGGAAAGATGGGTACTTGTTCTATGGAAACATGTATAACACATGGATATTGACGTAAGAGTATTGATAAATAGTCCAGGCTGAACAGGGCATGTTTTCTTTAGATTTTATACTGTACCATTACTCCCATAATTCCATGCGAATCAAGATTCAAAATGGTGGCTATGCAAATCCCCTATTGCATACAGGCATGACATGTGGGATAGTATTCAGTAACTAGTCTATTGAATAATTACCAAGATTAAGTTACCAGTGACTAGCAGAAATTAGTTCTGTTTAATTAAATATTTCGTATTTACTGAGTTTCTTGAGTCTGGGTTTAAATGGTTAATTGGTGCTTTCAAGTACTGTTATATCAATCACTTTATTAACAGTATTAATAAGATTTTCTGCACAAAAATATAAATAATGGAGGTGTAAAGGGCAGAGACCTATAGAGGTATAAATACATATGGGTCAGATTTAAGGAAAATGTACAATTGGCAGCTCTACAAATTTCAAAAATTTGTCTAAATTAGGCTGAAAAATGAAGAATACCAGGTATATCTGAGTATATTTGGTATCGCATTGATTTAAAGTATCAGTTCTGTTATGTTAAACTGGAGGATTTCAATTCTCTGAAATAACCCAAATTTCAGTCGAAAATAAAGTTCAAAATACAGTTCAACCTAACCAAACAGATTGCTAGAACCAATGCAATTCCGAATATACTCGAATTTACCTAGTATTGACCAAATTGCAGCCTAATTTAGCAGAATTTACTCAATGTGTACAGCTGCAAACTGTACATTTTCTGACGATCTGAGCCATATATTACTGCACTGTATACAAACAATACATTTGTGTACAATCCTTGCATAGGTCCATGCCACGCTCATCCTGCCCCCTAGTGGTACCAATAGTAAACGTTCTGTAGCCAAAGCTTATCGATTCCCTGGTGACAAATACCTTGAGTCCTTCTGGGAGAAGCGGCGGGCCCTGTCAGCCCCGTTAGTTTTGTGCATTTGTGTATAATGGGTAAGGTTTTCAGAAAATGTACAATTGGCAGCTCTACACATTTAGTAAATTCTGCTAAATTAGGCTGAGAAATGATGAATACCAGGTATATCTGATTATATTTGGGATCGCATTGATTTAAAGTATCAGTTCTATTATGTTAAACTCCATTTTGAAGCTCATTTCTGTCTGAAATGTGGGTTATTTGAGAGGATTGGTGGAGGTGAATTGTACATTTTCTGGAAATCTGACCCGTATAAGGACGGTGGGCCATGTCAGCCCATTAGTTTTGTACATTTGTGTAGAAGTACGGGTGATGGGTGGGCAACATGGAGGAGGAGGGGGTGGAGGGTGGTCCAGTTGGCTATGAGTCAGATTTTCAGAAAATGTACAATTGGCAGATCTACACATTTAGTAAATTCGACTAAATTAAACTGACAAATGGTCAATAAAAGATATATCTGAGTATATTTGACATTGTCTTGATTCAAACAATATGTTTGGTTACGTTGAATTTAGGTTTGAACCTCATTTTTGTCTTGGTTTCTGAAGGCGAATTGTACATTTTCTGAAAATCTGACCCATATAGTCCAGGCCCAAACCCTCAGATCAGATAAGAACAGTATGTCAGTGACTTTGGGTCTAGACTGTATATCTAATATATATTCTTGGAAATTAAATAATTAATTTATTATTATTATTATTAAAACAGCTACAATATTGAATACCATGGTTTGTTTCAGTTGAGTTGCCTTCAAATCATTCAACTTATTATCATTATTGCAAGCTGCACCATTCTTACATGTTATGACTGTCCACGCGCGGCGGTATAAGGGATTTTTATTAAACAAAATTTCATAATTAGACAACTTTAATTTGGTACATTCCTTAATTCCATACATGCATGACATATGGGATAGTATTCAGTAAGTAGTTTTTTTAAATAGTTGCCAAGGTTAAGTTACCAATGACTAGCAGAAATTAGTTCTGTTTAATTAAATATTTCGTATTTACTGAGTTTCTTGAGTCTGGGTTTAAATGGGACGTAGTGCTTTCAAGTATTGTTATAAAAGTCTTCATAAGATTCTCTGCGCAAAAATATAAATAATAGAGTTGTAAAAGGCAGAGACCTGTAGAGGTATAAATTATACATATCCCAGGCCCCATTTCTCAACCGAATTATGACTACTGTAAGCATAACTACATAATGAGCTGTTAGATCCTGAGGTTGTGTTGCTTTGGCCGGGTCTACGTGTCCATGAAACAAAACCGAGGCGAAGCCGAGGTCTTCTTCCATGGACACGTAGACAACCGAATGATCTAATGGCTTTAGTCGCCATTTGTCGGCTTTAGTCGCCATTTGGGATATTACTGTCATTAACAACAAATTATAAATGATTTCGAAGCAAAATGAACCAATGAAAAGCTAAAGCTGTGAGCGGTCGGCTGGAACCGGACGTCCAACACTAGTAGGCTCTGTCTGTAGCCTATAACTTGGCTTGGTCTGTGTGCCCACAACACCTCCATCCCAACAAACAGGGACTAAGGGTGCATGAGTGTACACATTGACTGATCTTCTGTGGAGTATATTAGATGTTATCATAGGTAATACAGTAACACCTCTCTATAACAGACATTCAAGAGGTTCAACTGTATACATGATGATAAGGAATCCGGTGTAGAGGTGTCATTGAAAGGAAAATAAACAGTAAAGGGCCTGACGAAAACTGTCCTTAATAGTGAGGTGTTCGGATTATAGGGGTTTCTGCAAGTAGAGGTATTACTGTATATGAATGGGGCCACTCATCCTGTATATGGGTCAGATCGGCAGAAAATGTACAATTCACCTTCACCAATCCTCTCAAATAACCCACATTTAAGACGAAAATGAGGTTCAAAACTCAGTTCAACATAACCAGACAGATTTATTGAATGAATACAATACAGAATACACTCAGATATACCTAGTATTTATCATTTTTTTTACTCTAATTTAGCAGAATTTGATAGATGTGTAGAACTGTAGATTGTGCATTTTCTGAAAATCTGACCCATATGGGTCAGATCGGCAGAGAACGTAATATCGGCAACTAATAGTTAATTCTGTTAAATTGGGCTGAAAAATATATAAATACTATAGGTATATGTTGATCTAAGTATAATAATATTATTTGGTATCGTGTTGATTCAAAATGTCTGTTCGATTATGTTGAACTGTATTTGAGAGGATTGGTGAAGGCGTCCATTGTCTGGCATTCACCCAGATATACTGGGCTCTTATAAAGCCCCTCTGGACCTTCCTTCCACCCCTCCACCCCTCCACCACCCTATGGGTCGGATTCTCAGAAAATGTACAATTGGCAGCTGTATACATTTAGTAAATTTTGCTAAATTAGGCTGCAATTTGGCCAATACTAGGTAAATTCGAGTATATTCAGCATTGCATTGATTCTAGCAATCTGTTTGGTTAGGTTGAACTGTATTTTGTACTTTTGAACGTCTGGAATCTGGGATATATGAGAGGATTGGTGAAGGTGAATTGTACATTTTATGAAAATCTGACCCCATGGACCTCCCCTTCCACCCCTCCACCACCCCATGGACCACCCCTCCACCCCTCCACCACCCCCACCACCCTATGAACCTCCCCTCCACCCCTCCACCCCTCCACCACCCTATGGACCTGCCTTCCACCCTTCCACCCCCCATGGACCTCCCCTGCCACCCTTCCACCCCTCCACCACCCCACGCACCACTGATAAAACAACCAATCCCCCATGGCATGGTCGCCTCCTAGAAGAACAACACGAAGGATACGCTCCAGATTTTTTCATCCATTTTTGTTGAGCTCGAAAAGCTCATTCATAGTTCCACGGTTTCCTTATTTTGCACAATGAAAAAAGTAATGAGCTCCAGAGAAGACGATTATCAAATTGATGTTCGGCTCCTTAAGCATGCAAAAATACGATAATGAAATTGTACTGTTTTTACCCCCAGTGGGATTGGATGGGGTGGAGGCAAAAATACGATAATGAAATAGGGGAGTTACATAGCCGCCATTTTGAATCTTGATTCGCATGGCATTATGGGAGTAATGGTACAGCATAACATCTATAGAAAACATGTTATCTTCAGCATGGAATATCTATCAATGCTCTTATGTCAATATCCATATGTTTCACATGTTTCCATGGCACAAGCCTCCATCTTTCCCATCATGCATTTGGTTTTCATAGATCATTTACACAATTTATGATATTGTTGAAAACATTCTTGCGATTTTCTATAAAATTGTTGCTAAATATTTGTATGTCAGATTTGAACTGAATCTATCCCAGCATGCACTGTCATAGACATGCGCAGTGAGATATGCCAACCCCCCTATTGTATTGTTTTGACTCCCAGTGGGATTGGATGGGGTGGAGAGATCTTGTCTTCAGATTCAGAACTACGCCAGGAAGCGTTCCAAATCGATATTTTATCGCTATACGGTCTATCCCTTTTCCTTTTTTTTTTTTTACATCTTTCAAGATTGTAGATCAAATGGACCAAGGCCTGTTTCGACCCACTCGCGCCCCAGGAACAATTATTTATATTTCTAAAAAGTAAGAGCATACTCTACTGTTCTATGCTTACTATATGGGTCAGATTTTCAGAAAATGGACAATTCACCTTCACAGATTCTCTGAAATAAGCCAAATTTCAGACGAAAATAGAGTTCAAAATACAGTTCAACCTAACCAAACAAATTGCTAGAATCAATGCAATGCCAAATATACCATAATTTACCTAGTATTGACCGAATTGCAGCTTAATTTAGCAGAATTTACTAAATGTGTACAGCTGCTAATTATACATTTTCTGAAAATCTGACCCATATACTCCTCAGTTATGTATTACTGAATCTATTAATTTTAGCATCATCATGTATATGGGTCAGATTGTCAGAAAATGTACAATTGGCAGCTCTACACATTTAGGAAATTCTCCTAAATTAAGCTGAAAATGAAGAATACCGGGTATATGTGGTATCGCATTGATTTAAAGTATCAGTTCTGTTATGTTAAACTGCATTTTGAAGCTCATTTTCGTCTGAAATGTGTGTTATTTGAGAGACTTGGTGAAGGCGAATTGTACATTTTCTGAAAATCTGACCCATGCACACTTATAGGCTTCTTCACTAGTTAACTCTTCTCTAAAGGGAGCGGCTGGAAGAATTGGGATCTCCCAGAAGTCTCTCGACCTTTTCTGTCATCCTGTAGCTAATTTTAGACTAATAAAATATTATTCAATTCATTATTTGTTTTTTCACATCCACAAAAAGGTGTTTTTTTCCAGTTTTTGTTATTTGGAAATCATTCTGACGACACTAGGTGGGTACCTGTTCTCAGGTCATCCGGAGTAAGTGTAGACACATTTGGATTAATATTATGATTCAGACGTATGAGATTGTGATGTAGAATGAGATGATTTATGCCATGATAGGTGTGCGTATTCACAAAAACATGGCCAGATTAGCCCATGGCATAAACATGCCTGGATTGCACTAGTGGAATCCGTTTTTCGAATGCAACCAATCTACAACGTTATTTTGATTGGTTGCGTAAATTTAGTTGCGCCCATCAATGACGCTCATTTCATGACGCAACATTGTAAGCGCTTGTTTTTGCCGAGTCCGAGGGTTGCGAGACATGCAATGAAGGTAAATAACTCTTAAATAGGCTAACTCTTAAATCATGGCATAAAAATATAACTAAACTTGAGCTGCATATGGGGCAACGGATTCACAAAACGCTTGTGGCTTTTGGTGAGTGTCTTTCACGCGTGCCTTCGGCACTTGTGAAAGACACTCACCAAAAGCCACTTGCGTTTTGTGAATCCATTGCCCCATATGCATCTCGCGTTTAGTTATATCTTAATATTTGGCATTGCATTGACTCAAAATGTCTGTCTGGCATACATACACAGTTTTATATTATGAATTTCACTGTTGTCTTAATCTTGAGTTGTTTGAGAGGATTGGTGAAGGCAAATTGTACATCTTCTGATGACCAGAAATTTTTAAATAATAACTCATCATTTGGATAATATCTGTAATGCATTGGATACCCAAGGGTATCACTTGATATAAAATAGTCTCAAGTAAATTAATTAATAAACTTAATTAAAAGAATATCATAGGTCACATTACAAACCTATACTACTATATCAAGCTCTCATCTTTCAGATTTTCAGAAAATGCACAATCTACAGTTCTACACATCTCTCAAATGCTGCTAAATTTGAGTGGAGATTGATTAATAAATACTAGGTTTATCTGAGTATATTCTGTATTCATTCAATCTTCATGGTAGTGCACTGAGACCCATCTCCAACCCATGACATACAATACACCAGGACACCTAATAAGTATTTCTATATTTTAAGTTTGATATTTTTATTTTTGAAAAAAAAAGTTTGCAATGTTTCTGGATGGGTAATTACCAGTAAAGTAACTAAACATACTCCATACAAAGGCCTTCAAAATGCAAGGATATACTTAATACAATGTCCTGATATTTGTTACACAGATTTATATGACTATGAGTGCTAAACCCTCTGTAAATCAGAACATTTCAATAAAGAGATCTTGTGGAAAAAACACTTTGAAAAATATCACTTTTGCGACTTGTGACTCATTTTCCTGGAACACGTCACATATAGCCTCACAGAGTGCACAGAGTGTTGCTGTCATACAAGGTGTTGGTTAGCTCAATAGCGGGCTTAGGCCAAACAAAATAATAGGTGTGTTTCCGATGTATCTGGCTGAAAACTAGGTAGGGGGTGGGGTGGTAGCTTTTTTTTATTTTTTTTTTTAGGAAACCACCTCCCAGGAACTGAAAAAAATGCGTATTTCATAACAATATTGGTTTTAAACATGGGAAATGTGCTTTTTGACAGTTCCGGTGTAACAGTTCTAAATTACCCCCCTCATCTAATATACCCCCCGGTAATTTAGACCTTAGGTTTAAATTACCCCCTCTAGGTTTAAATTACCCCCCTTTGTTTCATTGATAATCTTACACCAACACTTCTAAATGAGCATAATTATTGGGAGAGAAGGTCATATCTAATGCTTATGGGAAAAAAATTAAAGATCAATGTGAGGGTCTAATAATGAAATTTATTGTAATTCTGTATAATAATCCTTTTTTCTTTTTATTTATTTAAACTGAAAATATCATTGTAACTGAATGACCATGGGAGCTTATTGCAAATAAAAAAGCAAAACAACTAAAATCTATTCAGTTCTGTCTATCAGGCCTGTACTCTATTCATTTTTTACTTTATTCATTATTACTTTTCTTCTCATAATTAAAAGAATTCATGTTTCAATGGGGGTACATCAGTACTAGATTGGTAACACATACTGGGGGTATATTAGACCTAGGTTTAGTTTCCCCTTTAGGGGTACTTTGAACCTAGTGGGGGTACATTTAACCTAGGTCTAATATACCCCCGGGGGTACATTGAAACTGGAGGGGGTATATCCAACCTAGGTCTAAAGTACCCCCGGGGGTATATTGGACCTAGGCCAAATGTACCCCCGGTACATTAGACCTAGGTTAGTTATACCGGGGGGTACACCTGATGGGGGGTACATTAGACCTGCTACACCTGGTCAGGAAAACCTGTCTTCCTGCTTTTATAAACTTTTTTTGTCAAAAAATCCAAAAATAGTAAGATATGGTAGAACAAAAATCAGGTATGGTCAAAAAATGTTTAGGTAGGGGATGGTTTTTCATGGTAGGGGTGTGTGTGTGTGGGGGGGGATCGGAAAAACTCCTATTATTTTTTTCCCTTAATTATAACACATACTCAGATGTCCATTATAATGAAATACTATATCAAGCTCTCATCTTATATTACCACTTCTAACAGTTAGAGTACAATTCTAACTTACAGTGGCTAAGATCACTGTGTACAGTCTATACCATCTGTGATGTGTTACAGGAAAATGAGTCACATATAGCAAAATATAAACTTTTCAAAGTGATTTATTCACAAGATCTCATCTATGGGGTATGCACCGTTACAGGTCGTATAGATTTATACATGTACCAAACATCAAGACTGCGTATGAAATATTCTTGCATTTCTTAGGTCATTGCCTTGATTCAACCATGTCATCACTTCAACATATCTAATAAACATTTATACAAACGCGACATTTGGGCGTTCCGGCTCAATCATTCTTTCTGGACCCTTATTATATTTCTTATTTTAACTATAAGTGAGAACGCAGCTTTAGATATCCACTCAAAGATGTAAAGATGCTGGTTCTAACTGGCCCTACCATATAATACACTCTATACGCGGCCTGTAGGCAGTACACATCAAAGCTCTCTATAGTGGTAACTCTATGGCACGCCGCTGCCTACAGGAGGACGAGTATAGAGTGTACCAGTTACAAACAGACCACCCCCAGACTCACCCCCTTATGGGTCAGATTTTCAGAAAATGTACAATTTACTTTCACCCATCTTCTCAAATAACCTAAATTTCAGAGAAAAATAAAGTTCAAAATACAGTTCAACCTAACCAAACAGATTGCTAGAATCAATGCAATGCCGAATATACTCGAATTTACCAAGTATTGACCAAATTGCAGCTTAATTTAAGAGAATTTCCTAAATGTGTAGAGCTGCCAATTTTCTGAAACTCACCCCCTTATACACCCCAGGACCTCTACCTCTTCATCCCCACCTGTATCCAATTTACCCTGACATAACTGCTTGCAGACAAAAGGGAAGTATCACTCGTTACCAATTTACAAAGTCACACTTCTTTGCATTTCTGCCGTCCAGAGTCGACTAGCCTTGGCATGTACTCACCTAGAAGTGAGTGGGTATGTGGGTGAAGTCGCCTGAAAGTGTACAATTCGCCTCAAATAACTCTCTCAAATAACCCAAATTTAAGAGAAAAAATTAAGGAGGTTCAAAGTACAGTTCAACTTAACTGAACTGATTTTTTTGAATCAGCGCCATACCCCGAATATACTGAGATATACCTTGTATTTACCAATCTTTGGCCTAATCTAGCAGCTGCCACCCAGACTACTATCATATATTAATGACAAAATACAATTATTACAGCAAATACCTCAGTGACGAATTGTAACAGATGGGAGCAGAGATCAGATGCTGCCTAAGCCCCTATTGCACCTCGCTATTGTTCTGTGCACAAGCATTTGTAACTGCAGGAAACTTTTAAAAAATTTTAAAAAAAGCTTTAAAAAAAAGCTTGATCCCTATTTGGTGCCATTATAAATCATATCCTTGCCCACATATACCAGTGGATAGTGCTAAAGTTGCCGCACAATTAGACAGAATACAACGAGAGGATGATCCACGAGGGTTGAAAGGTCTTTCAATAATCAAAAGGAAGGGGTCGACTCAAAGTCTTTCAATCTCAATAAACAATATTCCATTTTCCCCCATTGATATCATTTCTATCAATTTGTTTTAAATCCAAATTAAAATGTAATTCCACATTGCCAGGACAAGTCTCTTTTTAGACCATTTTACATGTGGTAATGTGAGCTTGCAGAAATATCAGATCACACATGTTGATCTAACAAACAATATCGCATGGGCACAAGGGTGTGATCTAAACATAAGCGAAAAGTATACCTAGTATAGTAACACATCACAACTTATATATATACTGGTGGCCTAATAAAAATACCTTATTGCACGAGTGCTATATATGCATGTATATATAAACCGCACCTGCTGCATGGAGAGTGGAGGAGAGAGTACACAGAACCTGCACTGATAAGAATCCTACTCGTGTTTTGGGAAAACATCAATGATCTAGATACACCCCAGCACCTTCTCCTGCACTTGGGTCAGATTTTCAGAAAATGTACAATTAAATTTTGCCAATCTTCTCAAATAACCCAAATTTCAGACGAAAATAAAGTTCAAAAACCAGTTCAACCTAACCAAACAGATTGCTAGAATGAATGCAATGCCAAATATACTCAAATTTACCTAGTATTGACCAAATTGCAGCCTAATTTAGCAGAATTTACTCAATGTGTACAGCTGCCAATTGTACATTTTCTGAAAATCTGACCCACTTACATACCCTACCTTGAGAGCAGGCGAGACAAAAATGAAAATACTTTCTTCTGGGGGTATAGGGGGTGTAGGAGGAGTAGATAGTGTGTATACATAATGGGGGAAAATGCACAATTTGAAATCCAGTCTAGGCCCAAAGATGAGAGAGTGCCTTCAAACGAAGGGAAAGCCCCTTGCCTCAAACTGCAGAGTGCCATTATAATTCCATTAACACCGCAAAATGTCATTATATTCCTATCAAAACGCCTAGTCCTAGGCTAGAAAGCCGATTGGCGAAGTAGGCGTCCAATCACTGACATACCAGTCTTATCTGATCTGAGGGTTTGGGCCTGGTAAATCGAAGTGAGGAGTTCTGTGGGTTATAATCCTATTAAAAACGCCTAGTCCTAGGCCAGGAAAACGATTAGCACAGTAGGCGTCAAATTACTGACATACCATTCTTATCTGATCTGAGGGTTTGGGCCTGGACTGTAAGCATGGGAAGTGAGGAGTTAATTGTTATGAAACAGGGCAATACATTCCAATACTTGAATTATTGTTCCTAGAACATTTATATATATCAGAACATTAGTTGAATGTTAGCTAAAAAACATTGCAGGAACATAAAATCCTAACACTCATAGGATGTTTCGCTAAAAACATTTGCTTGATGTTTTCTACAAGTTTCCTACAAACTAACACAAAAGGAACCCGTTTCCAATGTTCCCAGAATGTTGTGTGCTACTGGGGTTGTTATGAACCAGACCCCAGGAGTAGGAGTAAGAAATGTGTTTATTGTGATAACACCTTACATGCTTGCATGCCCTGCACAAGCACGGCCAACCTACACAGCAACCATACTATGGATAGCATACTTTGTGTCACTACTAGGAAAACGAGTCAAAAGTCGCAAAAACGATACATATCTTTCCACATGAACTTGTGGTTGGAATGTTTAGATGTTTAGGGTGTTTAACGCTCGTTTTGGTATCGATTACATACCAAATTTCTGCGTTTCCGAGGTTATTCTAATAGAAATAAAATAAAGAAATACATTCAACTACTTTACTAGTTATAGCCAATCCAGAACAAGCTACTTTACTAGTCAATGTCCACCCAGAAATATTGCAAACTTAGAATAAATATAGAAATACTTATTATATGTCCAACTGTTGACTATCATTTGAATCGGCTTGACCTCATCTTTTCAAATATGATGATATCTCAAAATCCATTTTTCTTGTGACTCATCAGACATCACATAGAAGGAGCCAATCCGTAACTACTTTTTCAAACATACAAAGATAAAAAGTACTTATTTGATATGCTACAGGTAAGATAACAGGTTATAACTAATTTCCCTGTAATACATCACATTAATACTGCTGCACCTTAGTCCTATTACCTTGATGTTTGGGTCAGATTTTCAGAAAATGTACAATTGGCAGCTCTACACATTTAGGAAATTTTGCTAAATTAGGCTGAATAATGATGAATACCGGGTATATTTGGCATCGCATTGATTTAAAGTACCAGTTCTGTTGTGTTATGTTAAGCATTTTGAAGCTCATTCTTGTCTTAAATCTTAATACCTTAAAGGGGGGTCTCCACTGGCTGCGGTAGGCTCTGCGGAATGACGGAGAGGAATGACGAGGTCCTGCCTTTCACTCGCCATGTAGGCAGATCCACACAAGTCTTCACTATCACAGCACAATCGCAAGGCTTACCGAAGAGCTTACCGCAGAGCTTACCGGAGCCAGTGGAGACCACCCTTAAGTATAACCTTCTATAAGGTATAGCCCCACCTTATACCTTAAGTATACCCTCTATAAGCTATAGCCCCACCTTATATCTTAAGTATACCTTCTATAAGCTATAGCCCCACCTTATACCTATATATACCTTCCACCTGCATATAAACCATCCACGTTCTGATAGATACCAAAGGCAAACAGGACAACAACCAGCTCCTGCTCACTCCAGCTCTGAGCAGCTCACCCCACCAGCAGCAGCCAGTGACCTACAGGTCTGATCTAAACCAAATGATAGATCTACATCCACCCTGCGCCCCTCACTACTTCACTATTAGAGACAGTGGGTTGGTGCCAGGGAATGGGCAATATAACAGTCCAGGGTCAGATTTTCAGAAAATGTACAATTCAACTTCGCCAATCCTCTCAAATAACCCAAATTTCAGACAAAAATAAAGTTCAAAATACAGTTCAACCTAACCAAACAGATTGCTAGAATCAATACAATGCTGAATATACTATACTACCTAAGGCAGAGACTAAACAAATTAATAACCTCCACCTGGGCCTGCTGGTGCATGATTGGGTCAGATTTTCACAAAATGTACAACTGGCAGCTGTACACATTGAGCAAATTCTGCTAAATTAGGCTACAATTTGGTCAATACTAGGTAAACTCGAGTATATTCAGCATTGCAGTGATTCTAGCAATCTGTTTGGTTAGGTTGAACTGTATTTTGAACTTTTATTTTCGTCTACAATTTGGGTCATCTCAGAAGATTGGCGAAGTTGAGTTGTACATTTTCTGCAAATCTGACCCATATAATCCCCTGGCTTTGCCTCAGGATTATACACCAAGCAGTGCAGCCCGCTTTTAACAGTTCACCTTCAAGGAAATGGAGGTTATTAATGTGTTGATAAGGGCGTAAAGCAACCAATCTAACTCACTCACTCTACTGAAACCAAATTGTGGGAGCAGGAATGGAACCACTTGTTTTGACAGTGTAAATCTAACTACTTGTACATGAGCGAGGTATGGCGAAGAAGACGAATAAGACATTCACCCTACATCCACATCCATCCTTCTACCCCCAACATAATCACCCTTTCACCCTCCCCCGGTCCCTCCAACCCTCTACTCCCCCCCCCCCCCACACCCCCACAACACACCGCTAACCCCATGTAACAAGCGCCTTCCTATATGGGGTTAGATCCTCAGAAAATGTACAATTCACCTTCACCAATCCTCTCAAACAACCCACATATAAGACAAAAATCAGCTTCAAAATGTAGTTTAACATAACAGAACTGATACTTTAAATCAATGCGATACCAAATATACTCAGATATACTCAGTATTCATCATTTTTCTGCCTAATTTAGCAGGATTTCCTAAATGTGTAGAGCTGCCAATATTTTGTATGTCTCACTGCGCATGTCTATGATAGTGCATACTGGGATAGATTCAGTTCAAATCTGACATACAAATATTTAGCAACAATTTTATGGAAAATTGCAAGAATGTTTTCAACAATATCAGAGCTTGTGTAAATGATCTATAGAAACCAAATGCATGATGGGAAAGATGAAGCTGTGTGCTATAGAAACATCTAAAACACGTGGATATTGATATTGGACCACTGATAAATATTCCAAGGTAAAGATAACATGTTTTCTATAGATCTTATACAGTACCATTACTCCCATAATTGTATGCGAATCAAGATTCAAAATGGCGACCATGCAACTCCTCTATTGTACATTTTCTGACGATCTGACCCATACCCCCATGCTACCCCCCCCCCCCCACCCCCCCCACCCTCCTATGGTGGAATGTTGCTGGTGCGTTCTAAACATTCCCCCATTATTATCTGCATCATTCCTATACTTCATACCTTGCTTCTTTTATTACCCAATTATTTTTTTTCTCGTCTGGCGCTGGTCTTGCTGAATGTAGCAGCTCCTGTAAGGCTGCTGTATAAGCGCTATAACAATGTCTAGGGCTTATACCAGCTTTACAGGTCAAGCAATCATAATTTATTATACAAGGCCAAAAAAGGTGTACTTTTGTTTCACGAACTGCAAAAACTATATTTGTTTCAAACAAGTGGCATGTAACTTATGGGTCAGATTGAAAATGTACAATCGGACGCTGGTCTTGCTGAATGTAGCAGCTCCTGTAAGGCTGCTGTATAAGCGCTATAACAATGTCTACACTCTATTTGAGATCTACTTAGGGTTACTATTGGGTCGCTTAGATGTAAGTCTCTAACAGAGTGTAGGGCTTACACCAGCTTTACAGGTCAAGCAATCATAATTTATTATACAAGGCCAAAAAAGGTGTACTTTTGTTTCACGAAATATTTGTTTCAAACAAGTGGCATGTACATTATGGGTCGGTTAAAAAATCTTACAGTGGAGTAAGGTAACTGGGGGCCAGAAACACACATATTTCCTTGACCCAATTTGGATTTGTAATTGGGAAATGATTTGCAGGAATGGATATTTAAGTTCGGAATTCGGAAGTTAAATCTACAACACAAACTTCATTACTATATATACATGAACTCAACTATCAACCGGCCCCACCGATATATATGGGTGAAATCGCCAGAAACCAATCCTCTCAAATAACCCAAATTTAAGACAAAAATCAGGTTCAAATTCAGTTCAAATTCAATACAACCAAACAGATTGTTTGAATCAATGTAATGTCAAATATCCTCAGATTTACCTAGTATTCTTCATTGTACAGCCTACTTTAGCAGAATTTACTAAATGTGTAGAGCTGCCAATTGTACATTTTCTGAAGATCTGACCCATATACAGTGATAAGATCCCAGTCTAACATCTAATATATGAATATTGATCCTGAACCACATGGTTAGTTTCGGTTGTGCCCCCCCCCCCCCCCACCACGCCCCCCCCCCCCCCACCACTACCCCCGTCTTTGATAATCTTAACTCACACACTTCACAGCTTAGGGAATTATTGTCCATTTTTTAATGAAAATATTTACAAAGGATTAATAAGAATCATACAAGCTATATAGATTAAATAGAGAAAACAATCGACCATTACACTTAAGGAATTAATACACATCATTATGAATGGAATTTGGGAATTAGAATGAAGTCTATTCAACAAAACAATTGAAGATAGATTTACGGCCATATCCTACAAAAACATACATGTATATTAAATTTGGGTTTGACAAATCTTATTAGAGTATGTTACCAGCTGTAGCGTTCTGGTCCAAATATTTATTAATCAAATCAATAAAGTTCCATTAAACGTTTGCAAGATTACAGAATTGTTTCCTGTATAAATGCTGCATTATATTTCCCTGAATGCTTTAGGCATGTAGCCTTATAAATATAAACCCACACACATATGGGTCAGATTTTCAGAAAATGTACAATTGGCAGCTCTACACATTTAGTAAATTCTGCTAAATATGGCTGCAATTTTGGCCAATACTAGGTAAATTCGAGTATATTCGGCATTGCATTGATTCTAGCAATCTGTTTGGTTAGGATGAACTGTATTTTGAACTTTATTTTCGTCTGACATTTGGGTTATTTGAGAGGATTGGTGAAGGTGAATTGTACATTTCCTGACAAAATCTGACCCATATATTTCCCAGAATGCTTTCGGCATCGATCGCTTATGATACCCAGAGGTGTGCAATGCGCAATTTCTATTGCGTAATGAAAAACTGCTTGGTACGGAGCTCTCTGACTCCAGCTGCGATTCCTAACATCACTTTTGGGTCAGATTTTCAGAAAATGTACAATTGGCAGCTCTACACATTTAGGAAATTCCCCTAAATTAGGCTGAAAAATGGTGAATACCGGGTATATCTGAGTATATTTGGTGTCGCATTCATTTAAAGTATCGATTCTGTTATGTTGAACTGCATTTTGAAGCTAATTTTGGTCTTAAATGGGGGTTATTTGAGAGGATTGGCGAATTGTACATTTTCTGAAAATCTTACCCTTATAACCTTATCTCAGGGCGGAGAAAAGATATTTGAATAAAATAGAGTAAACATGTAACGGAGATGTGGAGGAGGAGGAGGAGAAGGATTCCTTAGTATTGAAGTCAGAGATATTTCCCCACGGGTCAGGCCGTGAAGCTATGTACAATTGGGCGTGTTATATAACTTTTGGAATATTAGAAAATTATTTCATTATTACATAATTATTTGTCTCAAATGCACGGTTATCATGATGTCCGATGTTAATAGGGGAGTTGCATGTCTCACTGCGCATGTCTACTGCAATGCATGCTGGGATGGATTCTGATGAAATCTGACATACAAATATTTGGCAATATTTTATCGAAAATTGCAAGAATGTTTTCAAGAATATCATAGCTTGTATAACTCATAGATCTATGAAAACCAAATGCATGATGGGAAAGATGGAGGCTTGTGTTATGGAAACATGTATAACACATGGATATTGACATTAAAGCATTGATAAATATTCCATGCTGAACATGGCATGTTTTCTATAGATTGTAGACTGTAATATTAGTCCCATAATTCCATGCGAATCTAGATTCAAAATGGCGGCTATGCAAATCCCCTCCCCCAAAATGTACAATTCACCTTCACCAATCTTCTCAAATAACCCAAATTTCAGACGAAAATAAAGTCCAAAATACAGTTCAACCTAACCAAACAGATTGCTACAATCAATGCAATGCCAAATATACTCGAATTTACCTAGTATTGGCCAAATTGCAGCCTAATTTAGCAGAAGTTACTAAATGTGTAGAGCTGCCAATTGTACATTTTCTGAAAATCTGACCCAATAGCCCATCCTCCCAATACACACAAACAGAACTGAACTGGAGATGAAATGAAGCCATTGGTATGGAATGAGAAAGGCTTAAAAAGCCAAGTCCACCACCACCACCTCTTGCACCTCTCCATATATTACAGCGCTTAATTGAATGTGTGGGCCCAGCGTTACATAGCGCATCTAGAGCTGCCAATTGTACATTTTCTGAAAATCTGACCCACATTCTGGTAGACTGACCCATCAACATGTAACAGACATGTCAGCAGTAGCATGATTGTTGACATGCTGTCCAGCATTCTTCCACTGTCAGACAAAAATACTGGAATGAATACAAAAGATAATGACACCATAATATCACCCAGTTCTCAGCTGGTATGTATGTCTCCCTTGTCAGGACTAGTCTGAATATATTATATACTCTTCCACATTACTGATGAATTATCAGTATATCATTCTTTATTGTTATATTTATTTACACTTTTTAATGAGAAAGCATGTATATAACGCCAATCTCTGACAATTGGTCTTAAATCTACTCCTGTATTAGTACACTTATGGTAAGAATTACTAACATGCATGGTATAGTAATAAACAATAATACTGGAACCTTCTCTTTAATTTAATTGATTCAATTTACAAGGAACTTAATTCAATTCATGAAATAATGAAATAAGACGAGATATGATTTTAACGTGTTCTCTGTCTCAGATCGAGATGAATTCATTATATCAAATCATAAATAAAGGAATAATAGAATGGGAGTGACATTCTTAGAGGTATAATAATCATTTGTAGATTTCACCCAACATTTCGGTGTTTTCGTCACGACATCGTCAGGTATAAAGATTTTTTTTTATAGTGGTGGGAAGTGTCTGTGTGTGTGGGGGGGGGGGGCGGTACATACACCGTGGAAAGTAATAGAAAATCATGGAAATATGGCAATTGAAATAATGCAATGCTAAAGCCCAAATAAGCAAATAGCATATAGGGTAGTACGGATGGTATAGTAGCAACAATAATAGCACCAAATGGAATCTAAATCAAAACAATGAAGTTTACTAAGCCTTGCAATAGACCATCGCATTAGAACATTGTTATAGGATGGTGACGTCCGCAATACTGCGCTTAACGCTAACAAATGTATATTGAACACAGCTGTACTCATTTAGAAAATTCTGCTAAATTAGGCTGCAATTTGGTCAATACTAGGTAAATTCGAGTATATTTGGCATTGCATTCTTTGTAGCAATCTGTTTGGTTAGTATTTTAAACTTTATTTTCGTCTGAAATTTGGATCTGATAAATTTTTGATTTTCTGAAAATTTGACCCATATAAAACATGTCCAATCTTTGTGCGACAGGCCGCAATGCATTTCTTATCGTATTTTTTATCCACTTGTCATTCTTGTTTACAGAGAAAGATATATTTGAGAGAGGAGAGAACCCCTAAAAAACACTGGCGTGCATGTATTGGGATTTATATTGGTGGTCCCTAGCAGCAGCTAAAGGCTATAATAGAATGCAGATAATATACACCGTTTACAGGCTAGTCCCTGCAGGGTGTTGGGAGAGTGAGAGAGAGAAGTGGGAAGGGAAAGGGAGAGTGTGGCTCCATTCAGAAATGTGCCCCACAGGCATGGGCAAGCTGTTAGACTCGTGCCTACACTCTTACAACTAGTAGAACTTAAACTGAAAGGGTGGTCTCCACTGGCTGCGGTAAGCTCTGCAGTAAGCCTTGAGGTAAGCTCTGTGGTAAGCTCTGTGGTAAGCCTTGTGATGGTGCTGTGTCGGTGAGAAGTGGCAAGCGGTAAGCTCTGCGGTAAGCTCTGCAGTAAGCTCTGCGGTAAGCTCTGTGGTAAGCTCTGCAGTAAGCTCTGCGGTAAGCTCTGTGGTAAGCCCTGCGGTAAGCTCTGCAGTAAGCCTTGCGATGGTGCTTTTTTGGTGAGAAGTGGCGAGGACCAGTGAACCATATAGGCAAGGACCTCATCATCCCTCCCCACCCACAGAACCAGCACAAACCATCGCAAGGCTTACCGCAGAACTTACCACAGACTTTACCGCAGACCTTAACACAGAGCTTACCGCAGCCAGTGGAGACCGCCCTTTCGGTCAATCGGTCAAAAAGATTTTCTACTTCTTGTTCCACACGTTTCAAACCCTTATATAAGCCATTTCAACAAAGTTTTGGGGGACTTTTTCCGGTTGTTTTTGCAACAGACCTTCATAAAATTCCACTTTAATATTTCAGAGACCCGCCAAAATTCTTGCTTTGCTGGCTTCGCTTATTATCGCTCACCAGCGGCCGTTTTCTCTTGGCTGATTCGACTTGAAATTATTTTATAGCATATAACAGCAGCAGAATATTGATACATTCAGTCCTGTAAGTCCTACTATGAGTAAACTTGTCGATATAGCTGAGAATGATCTATGAAAACCAAATACATGATGGGAAAGATGGGGCCTTGTGTCATAAAAACATGTATAACACATGGATATTGACATTAGAGCATTGATAAATAGTCCATGCTGAACATGGCATGTTTTCTATAGATTTTAGACTGTACCATTATAGTCCCATAATTCCATGCGAATCAAGATTCAAAATGGCGGCTATGCAACTCCCCTATTAATTAATACTCATCAATCCCCCATTTGCCCTCTCCGGGGCCCCTCCCTCAAAGAATGGTCCTGGGTAAGTGCCTTTCTGTCTCTTTTCTCTGTCTCTCTCTCCCTTCTTCTCTATCTCTATTTCCTGGGTATGACCATAAACTGCCTCCCTCTCAGCTCTCCCTGGGTATGACCATAAAGTGCCTTTCTGTCTCTTTTCTCTGTCTCTCTCTCCCTTCTTCTCTATCTCTATTTCCTGGGTATGACCATAAACTGCCTCCCTCTCAGCTCTCCCGCCCTGGATATAACACACTTAAATGTGTTGATGAGGGCGTAAAGCAACCAATCTCACTCACTCACTCCCTCAAAGAAAGTCCCTGATCCGCGGCCATTTCTAACAGTGTAAGGCCATTAGGCCTCCAACGTAGGGGGTAAACCCACCCACCCACTGACTCACTCACACACACTCACTCACTCACACACTCACACACACTCACACACTCACACACTCACTCACCCTAGCGCCTATTCCCACTCACAAGCAAACACACTTGCTAGTGCTAGTTGTAACTTTTTCTTCTTGTCATCTTTTTTTTATTCCCCTGCATATTTTTCCCCATTCACAACATGGTGCCGATATCCACAGCTGACGAGGTGAGGCAGATCATTCATAGGTGTACCTTTGGTGCGCACAAGCACAGAAATGTGATGTCTTTCAGGAAAATGAGTCACAAGTTGCAGAGTGGATATTGAGATATCATCATATTTGAATAGATGAGCTCAAGCCGATTCTAATGGTTGTAAACATCACGGACATCTAAGTAGTGTTTCTAAGTATTTTAAGTTTGATATCCTTATTTTTTTTTTAAAAAGTTATTGATAATTTTTGGTGGATAATTACTAATAAAGTACCTAAATATACTCCATAAGATGACCTTAGAAATGCATATATTCAATACATTGCGTTGAAGATTAACTTATAAATAAATCACTTTGAAAAATATCCATTTTGCGACTTATGACTCATTTTGCTGAAACACATCACATAAATAATAACCCAAGATACCGAGTTAATAAAAGCGGATGCAGAGATGAGGCGAAGGTGCCTTCAGCTAGCCGGTAACGATACGATTACGAGAACGATTACGAGAACTAGGGCTATACCACAGACATGAAACGGTACCTAGGGGCATACCAAAGGAATGGGGAAATAATATGTTAGTCCAATATCCAGTATTTACACACACATATAATCGGTTTGCTGACATAAACAACTTATTTGTTCATGTGTTTTATTGTGGAGCGCTTTATATTTTAATTGCACTCAAGTATTCTCTATACTTTAATACTATATAAAAACATAAAATAAAGATTGAATTGGTTTCAAAGTTCATCGATCTACACGCGTTATGTCTATATAGATAGACTAGAAACTCTATAACTGTCTCAGTAACATATCAGGACGTAAACTGAGTGAAATAGAAGAATAAAAACATAATAAATAGAGCCCAAGTGCACCTATTTACCAGCCAGGCCCATAATATAGGCAGGAGGCGGGTGAGAATCTAATGTAATGTAGTTGTTGTGTGGCGTATCCGCTGAGGCAGGCAAGCTATAGCCATGTGGGTCAAGTTATCAGAAAATGTACAATTCACTTTCACCAATCCTCTCAAATAACCCACATTTAAGACGAAAATAAAGTCCAAAATACAGTTCAACCTAACCAAACAGATTGCTAGAATCAATGCAATGCCGAATATATACTCGAATTTACCTAGTATTGGCCACATTGCAGCCTAATTTAGCAGAATTTACTCAATGTGTACAGCTACCAATTGTACATTTTCTGAAAATCTGACCCATGTGTGTGTCTATGATATTAGAGTGTGTGCGATTCAGTGTTATTAATGCATGGGCCTGCAGCACCAAGGTGTGAACAATTTTAGTATCCATGGGTGTTGTCAGTTTGAGCAAAATATCAAGATTAAAATGAAGAATTTCATTATTGATTCATCTTGTTTCGTTTAACCATAATTACATTGATTACATAGTATTTTTATTTCTCTTTTTTTTTGAAAAAGTACATTATTAATTGTAGAGAAATTGACCTTTCAACATTACGTTGCTTGCTCTCCCAAAGTTCCCTCGATTAGAACACTATTCGCCATACATACAGTCTAAAGGCTAAGAGTACAGTCAACGAGAGTGGAAGAAGTATAATCTCGTTGATACAGTCTATAGGCTAAAGGGCCTAGTCCACTAAACCGATTCTCATGCGATTTTCACGGAATCTAGTGCAAAAGAGTCCTCTGCGGCGCAAAATCGCATGAGAATTGGCTTGGTGGACTAGGCCCTTAAGAGCATCTCAGATCAGATATGAATGGTATTCAGTGATTGGACGCCTACTGCGCTAATGGCTTTCCCGACCCTGGAGTAGGTGTCCTGATTCTAATGGCAGTCTGCGATTTGGAGCGAGAGGCTTTCCCTTCGTTTGAAGGGACTCTCTCATCTTTGGGCCTAGACTGGATTGTATGCATCTATAACTATAGTGTTATAAATAAAACCACTTGCATTCGTCCATAGCCATTTATATTTCACATACAAACTCAGCCTTCAAGTCAGCTTACGGCCCCTTGTTTGTTTTATAGCTTGGTTGATTTTTGATAATACAATTTCTCTTTCTTCGCCAAACTGAGATGCAGAATTGTCTTGAGTGATGTCATTCCAGACATATATAGATGTAATATCTTCCATATTTATAGACCCAACTTGTATGAGAGGTGCAATTATGTTCCACATAAGTTCGAATTTCTTCTTCTTCTAACTTTTATATATATTTTATGGCGATTCAGCATCAAACATAAAGGTCTGTTATATAAATAATAATGTCTATTTATACAACAAATAGTGAACGGAACTCGCTGCTGTGGGTAATTGAAGAGTTATTGGCGCAGATCTCGTCCGATAATTTTTCCATTACCAACGCCTCAATACATTCCCTCTGTTTATTTGATGGCAATAGGATAATATATAGCCTATATATGGGTCAGATTTTCAGAAAATGTACAATTGGCAGCTGTACACATTTAGCAAATTCTGCTAAATTAGACTGAAAAATGGTCAATTTACTAGGTAAATTCGAGTATATATATTCGGCATTGCATTGATTCTAGCAATCTGTTTGGTTAGGTTGAACCGTAGTTTGAACTTTATTTTCGTCTGAAATTTGAGTTATTTCAGAAAATTGGCAAAGTTGAATTGTACATTTTCTGAAAATCTCACCCATATATGGGTCAGATTTTCAGAAAATGTACAATTGGCCTTCACCAATCCTCTCAAATAATCCTCATTTAAGACAAAAACTAGCATTAAAATGCAGTTTAACATAACAGAACTGATACTTTGAATCAATGCGATACCAAATATACTCAGATATACCCAAAACTTATATTTTTTTAGCAGAATTTAGCAGAACTTACTAAATATGTAGAGCTGACAATTGTACATTTTCTCAAAATCTCACCCATATATCCTCACTTGATATGACGTACAGCCACCACTCCCAGATCCATGACAATTGAATTCTGGTGTCATTGAAGAAGTAATGGCTTGAGTGCAATGTCACAATTTTCTCTTAGACCGGTTGTATCGGGTTCACCCCCGGCGTCTTTGTCAACTGAGGATTTCATCCGGGAGGAGTAGGAGGGTTGTCACCCATCCCTCCCTCCCTCCCCCTCCCTTCTCCCTCTCCCTGTCTCTGAGCTGTCACCCTCTCCATATACTACGTTACAGCAAGAAGAGCCGACTATAACAGCTCGCTCTCTCTCTCTTTCCCTGCGAGCTCTCCACACACAAGAAGTATGGGTCAGATCGTCAGAAAATGTACAATTGTCAGCTCTACACATTTTGGAAATTCTGCTAAATAAGGCCGAAAAATGATGAATACCGGGTATATCTGAGTATATTTTGTATCGCATTGATTTGAAATATCAGTTTTGCTATGTTAAACTGGATTTTGAAGCTCATTTTTGTCTTAAATGTAGGTTATTTGAGAAAATTGGTGAAGGCGAATTGTACATTTTCTGTGAATCCGACCCGTATATGGCAGCGGTGGCTACTAGAACACACTCCCACTGCGTCACGCCTCCTTCCTCCGTCAAAATAAACAACAATTTCCCGTTCATTTTCCAGCACTTTCCTGCCCGTGTCAGTTATTAATTTAAGACCTACCTTGAAGTGGCGATTCCCTATATATGACAGCTCCTTGGGTCCCGGCCCCTTTCTCCTGTTGTCGTATATAATCCGTGTGTATGTTGCGAGACTTAGTCAGAGACAAACGCGTTCACCACCGCCATAGAGATGATGAGGAGAAAGCAGCCGCAGCAGCAGCAGCCGCGCGAGGAGCAGCGTGACGGTGGCGCCGCGTAGTGAGAGGCGCGGGAAGCAGTGCTCAGTAGCCGGCTAGCCGGCAGGCAGCAAAATGCCGGTAGGCTTTGTAGTCGATCGGCAATCTTCGGAGCTTTTTCGTCCCCGATGTCTTCCGAAGAGGGTCTTCTGATGGAAATGAGTGGGAGGGGGTGGGAGGAGAGGTGGACAAAGGAATAAGGAGACTTGCAGCAGGGAGGTAGATAGTGAGATCTGAAGCTGCACAGCCACAGAGAGATGGAGAGACAGACACACAGGGAAAGACACACACGGGTAAGATTTTCAGAAAAATGTACAATTCGCCTTCACCAATCCTCTCAAATAACCCACATTTAAGACAGAAATGAGCTTCAAAATGCAGTTTAACATAACAGAACTGATACTTTAAATCAATGCGATACCAAATATACTCAGATATACCCACAATTTATTATATTTTTTAGCAGAATTTAGCAAAAATTGCTAAATATGCATAAATATGCCTATGTAGAGCTGCCAATTGTACATTTTCTGAAAATCTGACCCACACACAGCCAGACACATACAGACAGAGGCCTAGCTCTAGCTCTTTGTCCTTAAGCATAAATGTACAATTGCTTTATCTTTGGTTTTGTTGAAAGTATAATTCGAGGGCGTTCTGACGCACGTGACGGGTATTGTTCAATAAATAAAATGTCATCCAATAATAATCAGTTACATGCAAAACATGACAAATAATTTATTTTCCTGAAATTCGTTTGATATTTTTTCTATATAGACCTCTATTCCTACAAAACTAGCATAGATCATAGGCAATCTAGGTCCTCTCTCCCAATAATATCGGGAATTCTATGGAAAACATTAAGCTATTCTACGAAACCAACATAAAAAACATTAAAGACAATATCTACCAGTGTCTGGGCTTCTTCTTTGTGCTACTGACCAGCATATTGTTGTGTCTACTCATTGCAATTATCTTGTCTCCTTCTCTGGATTATCTTGAATTATTAGACGTATTACATCTCGTATTACATGTATCCACCTGTGCCTATTTGTATAGTGATTCATTTTAGGAAAATGAGTCATAAGGATTCTGAGATTTCACCATATTTGAAAAGAGGAGATCAAGCCGATTCCAATGATAGTAAACAGTAGGTTACCTAATAAGTATTTCTATATTTTAAGTTTGATATTTTTATTTTGAAAAAAAAAGTTTGCAATATTCTCAGGGGGCAATAACTAGTAAAGTAACTTAAGTATATTCCATATGAAGACCTTTCAAATGAAACGATCTATTACCTACATTGTCCTGAAATTTGATACATAGATCGGTATAACTGTAAGTGATAAACCCTCCAAAAATCAGAACATTCCAATAAAGTATTTTGTGTGTCTACTCATTGCAATTATCTTGTCTCCTACTCCGGATTACCTTGAATTATTGGACGAAATTACATCTCTTATTACATGTATCCAACCTGTGCCTATATTTGTATGTTTGGTCTACTGACTATTATGTCAAATAACTATAAATGTGATCCGTTTTAGGAAAATGAGTCACAAGTCGCAAAAATTGGATTTTGAGATATCATCATATCTGAAAACATGAGAACAAACATATTCTAATGAATGTAAACATTAAAGGCGTCTAATAAGTACTTATATATTTTCAGTTTGATATTTTCATTTTCGAAAAAAAAGTTTGCAATGTTTCTGTATGGGTAATTACCAGTAAAGTAACTAAATATACTCCATACGAAGACCTTCAAATGCAGGAATATATTTAATACAATGTCCTGGAATTTGGAACATAGATTCATATGACTATAAGTGCTAAACACTCTATACATCAGAATATTCCAATGAAGAGATCTTGTGAAAAAATCTCTTTAAAAAATATCAATTTTGCGACTTGTGACTCATTTTCTTAAAACATATCACACATACCATGCCTGTTACAATGGATCAAGAGTCCTGCATACCGCGCAGTGACACTCATCAAACTGTTCACTATCCTATATCTCAAACTGTTCACTATCCTATATCTCAAACTGTTCACTATCCTATATCTCAAACTGTTCACTATCCTATATCTCAAACTGTTCACTATCCTATATCTCAAACTGTTCACTATACTATATCTCAAACTGTTCACTATCCTATATCTCAAACTGTTCACTATCCTATATCTCAAACTGTTCACTATCCTATATCTCAAACTGTTCACTATCCTATATCTCAAACTGTTCACTATCCTATATCTCAAACTGTTCACTATCCTATATCTCGAACTTGAACAGTCAGTCTACAGTTAACTGTTAACATTTCATCTACTACCACTTGTTCCAATGTCTCATATGTAAATAATCATTCTCCATTTCATCTCATTTAAATGTCTTAAACTGCTTTTGTAATAATTCATGTTAAACTGATTTTGTTACAATTCATGTCAACTATAAGATATAATCCCGACCGCGGCAAACTCTGGGAGAACTAGTTTCTAGATTTGAGCAACTGCATTGTAACAACATCTGCAATAAAAGGATTTTTGAATTGAATTGACTACTCTATAGATAAAATATCCTTTAGGAATAATCAGAAAATATATAGTGATATATAGAAAATGGAATAAATGTTATCCGGAAAATCCATCGCCAATATTAAGCCATCGCTATGAAACTGACATAAATAGAGAGAATGGAACAAGCTGGCAATAATTGAAAACTTATTGGACAAGATTTGTCCGCATACGCACGATGCCGTAGGCTGAGTACTTATGCGGACAAATCAAGTCCAATAAATTTTCGATTATTGCAGGCGAGTTCCATTCCATATTTATTATATGGGCATTAAACTTGATGTGTAATCACAAATCTATCATGTGTAAATCTGAAAAAAGTAGCCGACTTGGTGACAAAGTAGTTCATATAGTAGCCTATGCGCACTATATGAATATTTTCATAGCACCCAACTTATAGCACCTCTCTTATGGAATGCGCATATAATAAATGCATTTAAGACATAATAAAAATGCCCCCTCCCCCTCCTTTTTAACCCACCACACACCGCCCTCCCCCCTCCACACGCACACCCCGGCCCCCCTTACAGAACCACAAGTGGGGAAAGAGAAGTAAGAAATTAAAACCCTTCAGCAACATCCAAGCTTGGGGCAATGGGCGGTAGATGGCATATCAGTCTCCGGTGGGAGAAATAGAACAATAGGGAGCGGGTAGAATGGTGCATGATTGATCTCCTATTGGCCATATTATATGGAACAGGTCCTCAGAACCTGTACAATTCGCCTTCACCAATCATCTAAAAAAAACACATTTAATACACAAAATCAGCTTCAAAATGCTGTTTAACATAACAGAACTGATACTTTAAATCCATGTGATACCAAATATACTCAGATATACCCGGTATTCTTCATTTCTCAGCCTAATTTAGGAGAATTTCCTAAATGTGTAGAGCTGCCAATTGTACATTTTCTGAAAGTCTGACCCATGGTGCTGATGGGGAGGAGGGAGGAGTGGGAGGCTGGCCCAGTCATGTACAATTGGCAGCTGTACACATTTAGTAAATTCTGCTAAATTAAGCTACAATTTGGTCAATACTAGGTAAGTTTGAGTATATTCGGCATTGCATTGATTCTAGCAATCTGTTTGGTTAGGCTGAACTGTATTTTGAAGTTTATTTTCGTCTGAAGTATCGGTTATTTGACAGGATTGGCGAAGTACGTTTTCTGAAAGTCTGACCCATGGTGCTGATGGCTGGGAGGAGGGAGGGGTGGGAGGCTGGCCCAGTCAGGCGCGTAATTAGCCACCCCACCCCTCCCCACCGGTGCAAGAAACATTATTGATACAAGCTGCCAAAATAGAACTTGCTCATCCTTCATATTAGTACTTCTCTTTTACCTCCTTCAAACTCCTTTTATATCGTCTCTTCTATTAAACTCCTTCCATTTCCTTCTGTTTTAGTTTAGTTAAAAGGTTTTTATAAATACGTCGATATATTGTACTGTAAATGTACTGGTCTCAGCGTCGATCGGAACAAACAAAATGGCCTTTGAATAGAACATAATGATATCTTTACAAAATATATAAGCCCTTTTTAAAGTTTTATATTAACTCCATCAGCTTAAATAAAGATAAGAATTTTAAAAAAAATTAATAAGAATTAACCTGTTTTTACTACAATTGCTTGGTATACAGCATTTTTAGATGGAATATATTATACTTCAAAATTATATTGAATACATTCGGGGTCATTCTGATCCAGTATAGGTTTTATATAAGAAGATATTTACAAAAGTGTGACACAATTAGGATAAGGAAGACATTAACCACGGGATAATATTAGTTATTAGGGAGGTTCAGCCACAAGCCGTAAACGTAAACGTGTCCGTATCCGTATCTCTGATATACAAACATATGCTAAAGGGAAGAAAGAGTTTCAGCAAAACATGGCGGGAAAAACGTAACGATTAATATCAAGCAAAATGTTTCATCTCACAATATATTTTTCATACATAAAAATGCGATGTAAGTCACAAAAAAGATACGTATACGGTTACATAATTGAGGTCTGCTTGCTGAACCTCCCTATTATATAAATGTATATATATGTACTGGATCTGATGCGGCGTTATTGCATATGGTTTGATTATTAAAATATTAATGGCCAACATTGAGGGTCTACTGCGCTTATGGATTTTCTGGCCCAGGAGGAGGCATGCTAATGGGATTGTAATGACATTTTGCGGTATGGAGCGAGAGATTTTTCCTCAGTTTGAAGGAACTCAATCTCTCTTGAGCCTAAACTGATTAGCGCAGTAGCCGTCCAATCGCTGACATACCATTCTTATCCGACTTGAGAGACTTTGAGCCTAGACTCAGAGCAGTCTAGGTTCAAACCCTCAGATCAGATAAGAATGGTATGTCAGCGATTGGACGGCTACTGCGCTAATCAGTTTACTGACCTAGGACTAGGCATTCTAATGGGAATATAATGACATTTTGCGGTCTTAATGAAATGATAATGGCACTTTGCGGTTTGAGGCGAGAGGCTTTCCCTTCGTTTGAAGGGACTCTCTCAACTCTGGGCCTAGACTGGGAGGGCTTTATTTATTGGCAGCCTTGTAGAAAGTGTTGTGGAGAGTGCTTCAATGCATAATAAAACAAGCTTAAATACACTGGGTGTGGCGAGGCTTGGATAGAGAGAGAGCAGAACCATGAATCACCATCATATAATATATACTTAGATAGAGTGCACTATATGGGTGAGATCGTCAGAAAATGTACAATTCACCTTCACCAATCCTCTCAAATAACCCAAATTTCAGACAAAAATAAAGTTCAAAACACAGTTTAACCTAACCAAACAGATTGTTTGAATCAATGCAATGCCAAACATACTCGAATTTACCTAGTATTAACGAAATTGCACCTTAATTCAGCAGCATTTATTAAATGTGTACAGCTGCCAATTGTACATTTTCTGAAACTCTGACCCGTATATATACTTAGATAGAGTGCACTACATAGACGAAGTGTGTGGTTAGAGAAGAGACCCTACTACGTATATATAAGTTATATAGAGGATGATATCAAACAGATATTAGGAGCCAGTTTATCTGCTATTTACTTTGGCTTCCTGGGAGATTGTGTAAATATCCCATAATAGAGTGATGACACGCGGTGCTTAGCGTTCTCTGTAAGGAAAGGGGCGATCTAGGGGGGTGGGGGGGGGGGGGGATGGGTCAGTAGTATAACGACGATTATACCCAGGTGATGGATCTTAAGCCTTTAGCTTCGATTTTATCTCTATTTATTTACGATTTGATTGATTTTTTGCTTTTCTCTGAAATATCTTATTTTATAATGGATTCCTATGAACATAGCCACATATTTGTAGAATTATATCTTGATGTAATGAACTGTAAAGTTAATGTTTTCCCCTCAGCTAATACTGAAAAAAAAAAAAAAAAAAAAATAAAAAAAATACTGAGAATAGTGTATGAAAGCATCATGTCTCTGGCTGAATAAACACATTTAAAACAAACAAACATAGCCTTGAATTGTTTTTGATCAACTTAATAGCATCCATAGAATACCATAGGGTGAAGCCACTGCAACCATCTATTGGACTGAACCATGAGATTAGGGCGAAATTTAAAAATAATTTTGAAATATTTGGAATGGCTGAGCATAATATGATTCACATAGAATATATGAGAATACATTCTAAAGTTTGTAAATGAAATTTGAATCTTATTTTTTTGTACAGAAGAACTTTGACGTTTATAATCTAAAGTGGTACACATTTCGGAGACCAAAATCAACCGTAGCACAATTGATTTCTTTGTACAGTAATCCCAACGGCTCTGGGAAAGAGAGAATAGGAGGGAGAGAGCCAGGGCCATGAGAGAAGAGAGAGAGGGGAGAGAGAGGGGAGAGAGAGGGGAGAGAGAGGGAAGAAAGAGAGGAAAGAGAGGCATGAAAAAGCCATGCGAGAGAGTGGAGAGAGATGGAGAGAGATCTTATCGATCGAGATGTTGGGTCAACCCAACATCGATTACAAACCGAACAGAGTGCTATTAGGTATTTTTTACATACTAAATCAACAAGAGAACTCAATTTTAATAGTATTTTGCCTTACTTTCCATCAATCTTGTGGATATTCGGCTTAAATAGCACCTCTGAATAGCACCCCTGAAATCACATATGTATGTAATAAAGGATGAAATAGTATAATAATCAGTTAAATTCAAATTCTAAAGATAAATGAAAATGAGGAGAGGAACTAACTTGGAAACCTGATTATGAATAAAAAGTACACAACCTTTTTGTTGAATGATAATCATTTAATAATATAATAATTACTCAATGATATCCCTAAAGAAGGTCCAAGAAGCGACACAACATGTCGGATTAGTCCTAAATATGATAATAAAAAAAAAGAAAAATAGAGGAGTTACAAACAGTACACCAAATATTAATTTTTTTTTCATAACGAATTAATGACCGAAAGAGAGGGGCTGCTGGTGCACTGTTTGGTGCATAATCATGAGGTGACTCTTTTTAGACTGTGTCTAAAGACTCTGCCCAGGCAGTCCTGGCTTCATCCCCACAGCAGTGATACCGATCTCCATTCTCCCTGGATGTAAATTAATTTTCACTTCACCACAAATTGCTAAGGTTTGAGAAAACAGGGCTCTAGAAGCTAAACTGTACATGGGGTTTTTGTTATTTAGATGTGTGTGTGTGAGGGCTTAGATTGCCTAGACTTTACATCATCGGAGGCCTCACTGATGCCACACATAGTTGTGGTTAGGCCTGTCGGTCCACTCGGTCTTGGGCTACTGCAATCGGCCAAAATCGACCGCGAAATCAACTTCAGAGCCAGGACTGCAAAGACCATTGAGTGACTAAGGGGGTGGAGTCCCTTTGCCTAAATACAAGTATTTCCTGTATAAATACAAGTATTCCTTGTATTTAGGAGTGGGACAGAAGGCCATGTTTACATAGTCTATTGAGCCTCCTTATCTCTTACTTAAAGCAGACTTTCCAGTCACCAAATCGACAAAAAAATCCTTAGGCCCAAAAATAAATAGTTGCGGTTCCAGACCAGACCACATGAAAACTAGAGGTTATTTTGTTATTTTCTTTTATGAATCCACCATTCAGCAAATGGAAAATTTATTTTGTGCCAGAAATTGTTTTAAACAAGGAAAATGTATTTTTATGTGAATGGGGTAAGATCTTTATGTATGGTATGAGAGAGAGAGAAAGAGAGCGTCAGGGAGAGACACAGAGAGGGGAGGGAAAGAGAAAGAGAGAGTGAGAGAGGAGAGAATGAGTCCAGTCTAGGTCCAAACCCTCGGATCAGATAAGAATGGTATGTCAGCCTACCTCGCTAATCAGTTTCTTGTCCTAGAACTCGGCACTTTAATGGAATTATAATGACTCTTTGCGGTTTGAGGCGAGGGGCTTTTCCTTCATTTGAAGGGAATCTTTCAAGTTTGGGCCTAGACTGAGTCAAAGACATAGAGAGGGGATGGAGAGAGGAGGGAGACAAATGCCTGTCATGTAAGGGAGGAAATCAATCTCATCGGAGGGCTGGTAGGGATACCCTAGAGACCTGATATTGTAAGAAACAGATAACCGAGGATATAATTTAAAATAGTTGTTTCTTGTGAGGTCTTTTACATTGTTGTGTCCCAGAGTCCTCATCTGTATGATGTATGTAATATTACAGACTTTTCCTCTTTTTTTTTCACATATAACGCATAGCCAAAATACATTACTAAGACACCTTTTCCTATTACCGACCACATATTCCTATTCCTGGAACAAATAGTTTCATGGCACTGACTATTTCTTCATTACTGAGATCTTTTCTCCCATTACAAGAAGCTTGTCTTTTTACTATTACCACTCCCCTATTACCTATGACCTGTGTCATCTGCTGCTATGACGCATTGCAGTTGGTCCTTTTAAAATATGACAGTGAGGATTTCTTCCTTCTTTGCTCCTTTCCTAAGTGTCATGGATAGACTTGGCACCTTGATTATTTTTAAAATCTAAATAATATCAATATGTGATGTATATGGTTCATATGCGTGTATATCATGATGACAGGGGACACCACCACGCGGCAGGTGTATCGATAGATGCTGCCTAGCGCCAATCTGCTCACAGCCTCCGACCTGGATACATCTCATGAACTGAACTGCGGATTTCTGGTCTATAAGAATAGCCTAAGGGACTCAGTGCTTGTCTACTAGCCACTATTCAGACACCACATAGTAGTATATGAAAATGAGCGACTGACTCTGGCATAAGAAAAATGGCTATGTGTATACCTCTGTGGGGAAAGAAAAGAAAGTATCTCTTCGGATATTAGGATATGCATAAGTCATGTTGATTATAATTATGTTGGAATATCTTAGAAAAGGAAAATAATATTTAAAAAAGAATTTTTTTTGGATATGTTGGATATTTACTATATGGCACATTTTTATTCTAACAGTTTGGGGACAAAACATACATCTTCAAATATCTGTTACTTTAAGATTTTATTTTGGCTAGGAATTCAGATTAAATATTCCTACAAATAAATAAGATTATTCTTTATACTTATCCATATGATATACTGGAAGAGCGATTTCTACGAAAAGAGGTAGAGAAGAGGGTTTTTTTAGGTAGAAAAGAGGGGTTTCTTTGTCTCACATGTTCTCGGAATTTGTTGTTTTACAAACTGTTTTACTCATCTGTAGAGTTCTGTCCACTCTGTGGATATCCCTATTTTAAAAAAGGCTTCAAAATCAAATTTCTACCCCAGATACATTCATAAACCACATACGACGTCCTCCAGAGAGGGTGGACAGAACTCTACAGAAGAGTAGATAAGCAATAGATACTCATGCAGAAATACATTTTTTTATGAAAATAATGTCTTTTGTATTCTTATGAAATTCATGCTCCTCATGGAGCCGGAATTTATAGACTACAGGAATGAATACATTATAAGTATTTTTCAACTAAACTCAATTAATTTCCGCCATTATGTAAGATGAGGAAGAACAGATTCATTCTCTCTCTCTCTCCTCCTCCCGCTCTCCTGTTTAAAGTAAAGACCCCGGTGCTTTTTCAGAGCATTCTATCGGTGAAATACGGTATATACATGGGTCAGATCTTCAGAAAATGTACAATTCGCCTTCACCAATCCTCTCAAATAGCAAAAGACAAAACTTAGCTTCAAAACACAGTTTAATATAACAGAACTGATACATTAAATCAATGCGATACCAAATATACTCAGATATACCCGGTATTCTTCATTTTTCAGCCTAATTTAGGAGAACTTCCTAAATGTGTAGAGCTGCCAGTTGTACATTTTCTGAAAATCTGACCCATATATACTGAGTTGGAATGCATGGGTCCATGTGGGCATGCCATGATATATTGGTGCATAGGTTTTGCTGCTAGTGAGCTGTCATTAGAGGATGGATGAGCACAGAAATCTCTTTCTTCTTTTTTTCTTAAAGCAGTCTCTTCTGCAACATGGACAGAAATTGCTATTCATTCCTTATTTTATCCAAAGAACTAAGGATTGGATGATTATGATTGATGATGATGAAGGAACTCCACTTTCTTGCCATTTACTTAGAATTAGATTGAGAAAATCCTATTTTTCCTCATGATATGGGGAGTTATTTGGGTTTTTTAAAAATCAAAGGTTCCCTTGATAGATTTATATCTATACCTTAGAGCTGTGTTCTTCGTTAACATTAATCAAAAGTTGAATATTAGGTAAGTCTTAACATAATTATTTTGGTATTGCATTCATTCTAAAAAGTCATTCTAAAAATCTGACAATACTTGAAGGTATATGGGTTAGATTTTCAGAATGTACAATTCGCAGCTCTACATATTTAGGAAATTCCATGGAAAGCGGAATGAAACTACCGATAAATCGCTAACAATGTCGGCTACCCTCCATAGACTTAGTATAGCGACATTTAGAAATGTCGGTGACCAGGAAGAGTGGCCATTGCTCAGTGCGGGCGTGGAGGCCTCTTTTTTCCTTTAGTCATATCGATAGCCCTGATGATCGATGGGTATTCATCTGAAAACATTATATGTATATGTTGTTTCTCCTGCCTTTCCCATAGCCACCAACCACGCCAACCCACCCTCCATCCCTGTCGCATAGAATGACAGCATCTACGCGACCTTGAGATAAAAAAACAAAACAAGGCTGCGATACACGACCGAGTCCGGAAGCCCAAACCTTCACTCTCAATGCCAGTGCTCTATCCACTGGGCTATGGTCCTTGGGTGGAGTGGTTACTGAACGTTGCCAGTCATATGAGTAGGGCCAACACATGGCAGAGGAGGGAAGAACGTCCATTACTCCTCCATTCATGCTATGATGACTGTGTTACTTTAAAACATCAATCTAGAGGTGTTGAGGGGGTGTTCTGTGGCAACGGAAATGGCTAGATATATTAGATCACTGTAAAAAGGTGTTTGTGTGCTGTTTTGAGCATACATCCTTTCTCTGAAAGAAAGAGACTGGGATGACACCTAAAGGAATTAATTGGTACCTAGTGGCACCCCTTGGGTGGCCACAACCTAGTCATGTGACGTCGAGGTCGGCGACCACTTCAATGTCATGTCCAGTTTTTACAATTCTTTCAAACATTGGCAACTTTCCACTTATGTCAGCTGTCATTGTCCTCCTAACTTCAAATCGGTCTGCCAGGACTTGTACATTTCTAAAAAAATATTTTTAGGCAGCCGACAAGTTGGCCGATATGTCGGTGACTTAAACTTCAATTTGCCGACACGGCGGCCGTCAATGTCGGCCAATTATTCATGTTCTCCTGATTCTTAAGATTAAAATGTTGAAGATAATGGTCCATACTTTTGATGAGACTCAAACATACCTATATTCTTGAATTCATTTAATTTATTGGTAAAGTGAGAACAAATAAAATTACCAATTACTTCTGTATGGGGATATTTCATATCAAAGAACTTATTTGCCCCTATCAATGCATTTCTTTTAATTTTCAGATTGGTTCATTGGATCCATTTTAGGAAAATGAGTCATAAGTCGCAAAATATGGATTTTGAGATACCACCATATTTGAAAAGAGGAGGTCAAGGTGATTCCAATGATAGTAAACACTAGGACACCTAATAAGCATTTCTATATTTTAAGTTTGATATTAATTTTTAATTTTTGAGAAAAAAGTTTTTAATGTTTCTGGCTGGGTAATTACCAGTAAAGTAAGTAAATATACTCCATACAACGACCTTCGAAATGCATATATTATGTATTTTCTTCATGAACAGAATTAAAATTTTCATTTGATACTAGTATCAAAGAAAGAAAGAAAGAAAGAAAGAAAGAAAAAGGATGGTCCATATTATATTCAGTTTGGAATCTGACTTTAACAAATCTGTGATGTTTGAGGGCAGAGAGTCTGAGGGAAGGGTGACTGAGGAAGGAGGGGCCAATCTGTGGGAGGAGGGTGTGTGGAAGGAGGGATTGAAGGAGGGTGTGAGGGAGGAGGGTGTGAGGGAGGAGGGTCTGTAGGAGGAGGGTCTGAATGAGAAAGGTGTGAGGGAGGAGGGTGTGAGGGAGGAGGGTGTGAGGGAGGAGGGTCTGAGGGAGGGACTGAGGCAGGAGGGTGTGAGGGAGGAGGGACTGAGGGAGGTGGGTCTAATGGAGGAGGGTATGAGGGGGAAGGGTGTGAGGGATGAGGGTATAAGGGCGGAGGGTATGATGAAGAAGGGTGTGAGGGAGGAGGGTATAAGGGCGGAGGGTATGATGAAGAAGGGTATAAGGGAGGAGGGTGTGAGGGATTAAGGTCTAAGGGAGGAGGGTATGAGGGAGAAGGGTGTGATGGATGAGGGTATAAGAGAGGAGGGTATGAGGGTGTAGGTGTGAGGGATTAGGGTATAAGGGCAGAGGGTGTGAGGGAGGAGGGTGTGAGAGAGAAAAACGATCTCAAATAAGTCTTCTATGGATGAACAGTTATTGATCAACCTAAATGATACATTTCTCATGGGATTGCTCATAAGTATAGCTAAGTATCAGCATATAATATCATAATGATAAGTAATGAACAGTTTTACCCATATAGACATATCCAATGATGTAATGATTCTAGGGAGGTATCAATTTCACATTAATTAGGGTGTGAGGTGGGTCAGATCATTGATTAATTCATTCACTCATTTGGCACTGGGAGATTGGACACCAATCATTGATTCATTCATTCACTCATTTGGCACTGGGAGATTGGACACCACTGAGGTAGGACACTTGCTTACATACTGGCTTGCTACCCATACTAACTGCCCATACAACCCTTACCACTATATCCCTACCATACAACCTTCTCATCTTTCAACCCTTATAACTTCTAAACTATTAATTTTCCTTATTATTTTTTCACTCTCATTATAATTCTTTCAATCAAAAATTCTTTAAAATTATCAAGATTCCCTATTATCACTCACCTTTTCCCGCCCTTCTCAAGGGCCCTATACAGCTCCAACCTACACTGTCCTACACTACACCCTGATCAGCCTCTGAAGAACCTAAACCCCAATGCTAGCCTATACCGGTACTCTTTGAAGTCTAGGGTCTACAGAGGCTGGACAGAGTGTACCACACATTACTTCTACCATTACTTTTATCTCTATTTCCCCTTTTATCATAACCAGTGTTATTAGTGTATCACTATTCTTGGTGTGCACTGGAACATATGGGGGATAGTGCATGTTTTAATGGCTTGCCCAGCCCTGGAGTAACCAAAATTCTCCAAAATTATTCAAGGCACATTTTAGCAGATTGGACTAAATGAGAGGATGTACTGCAGGAGGTTACTGCTATATATTGGAGGAAATATGGCTATAGTTCCTCTCATCTCTGTACCCAGGTCTGAATCTGGCAATACTGGCCCGCCATTTGGAGAGTGATATCTGCCCTGCATGGCTTATCTCTAACCAGTGGATGGACCATACCAGGCATTCTGCCCATACTCCGTCTGCTCATGCAGCGTACATTTGTGCCAGTGTCTTTTGTATATTTTATCAATATGTAGGCCCTGTACATGTGTGTAGTTACTGGTGTGTAACTATGTATGTGATCCGTTTTATGAGTCACAAGTCGCAAAATATGGATTTTGAGATGTTACCATAAGATTTGAAAAGAGGAGATCAAGCCGCCACTAATGATAGTTAACACTAAGTTTGATTTTTTGATTTTTGAAAAAAACGTTTGCAAGATTCCTGGGGGGCAATAACCAGTAAAGTAACTTAAATATATTCCATATGAGGACCTTTAAAATGAAACGATATATCACGTACATTGCCCTGAAATGTGATACATAGATCGATATGACTATAAGTGATAAACCCTCCACAAATCAGAACATTCCAATAAAGTGATCTTGTAAAATTAACACTTTGAGAAATATCAATTTTGCGACTTGTGACTCATTTTCCTGGAACACATCACATATGTACATATGTGTAGTGAGCCCAAGTTTAGCTTGTACAAACTTGGATGGTATAAAAGGGGACAAACCAGTAGCTGCAGCGGACAAGACTGGTCATGGTCTTGACCCTTCATCCAGAGGTGTCCAGGAGTGGTTATCGTGGGTCCAGAAGTATATAACTGCTAGGCTAGATATTTATTTTGATGTTGAGTCTGAGGAAGTGCTATTTAGGATTCATTTTCTCATTGTCAATGACACCACCCTCCCCAGCCCTCCTCTTTGAAGGGATCGTCACATTCGCAAACAGCTGGCGAGCCAAGGACCCGGCTGGTTAGCTAATAAACTGCCACAGAAGCAAGGGTTGTCAAGTGTTTTCCTTGATGAGGCCTGTAGGTGATCTTATGGAACCACCATAAGAAGCCTGCAGACATTTAGATTTTAGCAGAAGAATCTATATTTCGTTAGCTTTTTAATGTAATAATCCCAGAGTTTCTACCTTAAATATGACAGCAACATTTTGTAGTTCTTTTTACTCCACGCTGAAGTGTGTATCACATAACATTAGTATGTAGAGGCGTGTGGTACATAGTGTGTGGTACATTGTTTTGTACCACATGGGCGGGGCCTAATGATAAACGCAAAATAAACTCATTTGATTGGTTCCCTTCCACACGGGAAAATGCGTTGTCAATGACTCTTACTAGCGTTACTAACGTTGCGACGTTACGATGTACACTATTGCGTCGTCGCCGGTATCAGTGCAAGGAGAATGACCGTAACTTTGTAAGTAAATAAAGGACTTTGTGTTTTATAATTAATCTATAGCACCGTGGAGTAAAAATAGCACCGCATCTCGTAGGTGATCTGGCATAAAGGATCACATAGACCCTCGACGATTCTTTTCAATATAATGTGAAAAAAATCATCTCGGGTCCATGCGATCCTTCACGCCAGATCACCTACTCGTGCGGTACTATCATATTCTGCTGGAAGATGGGGTTTTTATCAGTCCCCCACTATGACGTCATTGCTGTAGATCACATGGCAGCTCTTGGCTGTTCTGTTTTGGCTGTTCTATCAAGTTTGCATACATGTGGCCTTGGGCTACAAATGGTGGTGCCACGACCGGAATATCTCACCCTAGGAATAGTACAGGAATATACCAATAAGACTTGGTAAACCATAGATGCATTATTTCTTCAGACAAAACATTGAGGAAACTTAATATAGTTGCCATTTCTGGGTAAGAAAGTAGAATATTGGTATGTGTTTACTATGAAAACAGGTTGATATGGGAAGGATCTGTAACACTATTGTGTTAAAACCGAAAAGCCCTGGGGTGACAGATATGGTTCAAAATATGCTGGCTGCACCTTCTTTGAAGGTGGTTTCGTCGCTCCTCATCCAGGTGTCCATGGTATGTAGTAGAAAGTAGTTCCAAGGAGGGTCAAGTGTCCACAGGTATTATTGACCACCTACATTTGTGATGTGTTTCAGGAAAATGAGTCATAAGTCGCAAAAAATAGATTATGAGATGTCATTATATTTGAAAAGATGGGATCAAGCCGATTCCAATGATAGTAAACAAGTAAGTCTTATAATCTGATAGGTATTTCTAGATTTTAAGTTTGATATTTTCTTTTTTGAAAAAAAAAGTTTCCAATATTTCTGGGGGTCACTAAACAGTAGAGTAACTATATGTAGTCCATATGAGGACCTTTAAAACCAAAGGATATATTACATAGATTGGGCTAAAACTTGATACATCGATTGACATAACGTTAATTGATACACTCTCCAAAATTCAGAACATTCCAATAATGTGATTTTGTGAAAAAAAACGCTTTGAAAAATATCAATTTTGCGACTTAAGACTCATTTTCCTGAAACACATCACATTTAATCAAGCAAAAAGCAAAATCGTATGTCATCATGACAGAGATGCTGCACATACATGTATTAAAATGTGGTAAACATGTCATGTAAATGGGTTAGCAATGCCATAGAATGGATACATAATGATAATTTTTAACAAAATGAATGAAACAAAGGTTTCTATATCTGTATCCCAACTACCATGTATAAATGATACCTTTTGCTGCAGCTCCCCGCCACTCCCTTGACATTATTAAAATTGTGATCCGTTTCAGGAAAATGAGTCATAAGTCGCAAGAAATAGATTTTGAAATACCATTATATTTGAAAAGATGAGATCGGGCTGATTCCATTGATGGTAAACAGTCTGATAATCCAATAAGTATTTCTCGATTTTAAGTTTGATATTTTCATTTTTGAAAAAAAAATTCCAATATTTCTGGGGGTGGGGGTGGGGGGAATTAACAGTAAAGTTAATAAATGTAGGCTATATGAGGACCTTTAAAAAGAAAGGATATATTATTACATACATTGTCCTGAAATTTGAGACATCGATTGATATAACTATGAGTGATAAACTCTCCGAAAATCAGAACATTCCAATGAAGTAATCTTGTAAAATAAACATTTTGAAAAATACCATTTTTGCGACTTGTGACTCATTTCCCCTGACATTGTTATATGGTGGATATTCGTAGGAATATATGTATAAATGGTTGGAGGCGGGATCTGCCGGAAATGGAACTCTCCTGGTCAGGGTCAAGGCTTTGAGTGTGTTTCGCGGGAACTTTAAAATTGTGTTTCGCCTTCGCCTCAAGCATATCAGTGGGAACCCAGCCGCGGTGCTGACAAGTTGGGCAGAAAATAGATTCAGAAATTTTTTCTTGAGCCGGAAAAAAATCGTACATGTCCCGGCTGTGGTTATAAGCATTTGTCACCATCTTGCCTTTGTTATAAGGAAGGTATTTCGCCCCACTCACCTTTGAAATCCAAGGAAATGGCCGTCCGGGCATCTACGTTAGCAAAGCTTGCTGGTGTCGACGAGACAGACATTCCGGAACGGGGTACGAAGGACTATGATACCCGATGTGCATGATTACAATTTTGACCTAGTTCTGACCTGGAAATTATGACCTGATTTTGACCTGGTGCTTTACTGGTGGAAATCGTAAACGGTTTTGAGGCTCAAACTTGATTTTACAATGCTCTATGGACCCGATTTATGAATGCACTTCTTATACTCTCAGAGATGCACAATTAACCAGGTTGTAAAATGCACTTTTTAAGCACTCAATGATGCACTACTGACCAGGCTATGAAAATCAGTTCTGTTGCACTCAGTTAGAGCACTTACATTCCTCTGAATCTTAGCAGTATTAAGGCTGGTAAATTCTTCACAGAAATATATCCCCCAATATAATACAGAGAGTGTATTTAAAGGTATGTTACCATGTCTTTGCATGGTAATTTCATCATTATTTCCATCCTGTTAGACAGCCGCATTGGTGGGAAGAGTTATTCCAGTTGTACCTGAAATCAAGGTGGCTTAGTCTACTTGAGCTAATGAAGTATGCAATGATCGGGGGTGTTTTCATCAAAACATTTTTCCACATCCAACAATTAAATTACACCAATAAACTATAGAAGTTGACCACTTACAACATTCCTATGTACATGATGTGAAATATCTATATTGGTATAAGTTCCACATAAAGTGTATGAGCAGCAGTATCATTGTAAAAACACTTGTAAATGTACACCATTTACCAGTGGCGCCACCTGGTGAAATCAGTACCAGCGCCTGGTGAGAACAAGTGGCATAATGGTGAACCATTGAGAATGATTGGCGGTATTATGGTCAATTCATAACTAAGAAAACAAATAGGATATTGTCTTAATGTTTGCATAACAACAACAACTATAATTATTTCTCCATGAAATCATCAAGTGCCAACCTGCCCTATCTATATAAAGCAATACACTCCTACTCTAACTATATCATCTGATGTGTTCCAGGAAAATGAGTCACATGTCGCAAAAATTGACATTTTACAAAGGGATTTATTCACAAGATCTATTTGGTTGATTATTTCTATTATTGGAGGGTGTATCGCTTCACGTCATATAAATATGTGTATCAAATCTCAAGACATTGTATTCAATATATCCTTGCGCTTTGAAGGTTATCATAATAGAGAATATTTGGGAAACAACAGGAGACCTTATGCAGATTGTTAAAAAAAAATCTAGTCCATAAGTAGTCTTCTTATTCTAATCCTTGTTAAAAAACCTATAATGAGCGCCAGGTTGATTATTATGAATAAAATTGTGACCCACTCTGCAAAACCGGGTCTTATATACTCTCTTCATAAGACCCGTCTTTGCAGAGCGGGTCACTTTATTCTTCTCAGGAGAACAGAGCTTTAAAAAAGAAATGTGTTGTTCACCGATCTGGCGAGAAAAGTTGTTTGCCGTATAGTTTTTGTTTTGACAATGTGACCCCCCACCCCGACGCCGATAAAAGTTTTATTTTGTAGACATGATCATTTTCTACTCCAGAACATCGCATTTGAAGAGAAAGAGCGAGTACAATGTATATGTCATCTTTTCGACCCCATTTTTGTTGATAGATTGAATAAAAGCTTTTAAAAACAATAAATGTTGAGTATATATTTAATTACTTTATTAGTAATTGTCCACCGAGATATTCTTTCCAAACATAGATATAATTATGAATCATGGAATATAGCCATTCCGGGCTACGTTTCAGGCTACCATTTGCCTTATCAAGGAGCTTAATATTGTTAATATGTACAAACTTTATAGCTAAAGAATGCTGAGGAGCTGGAGAATGTAACTAGATGCACCATTTTGTTCTCACGTCAACACGGAGAGCGTTATCGCCGTGCGTAAATGTTACACCGAAACTCATGGAATTGGCATAATTCAAGAAGTAATGTAATTCCAGTTGAAGAACGGGAAGGGAATTATAAATGGAGAAATTAAATCCTTGGGAGAAATTGTGAAGTACTATTTTTTTATTAAATCAACATTCAAAGTTTCATTTAGTGTAAAGGGGTTTCTATGACTCAGTGTTAGAGAGTGAGAGTGAGTGTGAGTGTCAGAGAGTAGGGTGTCAGAAGTGCGACTGAGTGTGAATGCCAGGTGAGTCTGCAATGCCAGGTATTGTGACTTGTTGTGGCTTCATTATGTTGTATGATTTCATGGTAGTTGTGTGCGCGAATTTGTTCTGAACTATTATTTCTGATAGAACTGTCAAGAAAGTCTAGGTTATTGAGATGCATATCTGAGATTCTCAAATAAATACAATATGTTCTATAGACCCGATTGGGAAATGCGTTTCTGATGCTCCCAACGATGTGCTACTAACCAGGTGTAAAAGACACAATTAGGATGCACTCAGTGAGGCACTTTCCTGTGAGGGGGAGAGGGAGGGAGTTACTGCGTAATTCATACAAATAAACAGGACATTTAGGTAAAGGTTTAATTCCTAAGTATTTTATTCTTTATAGGCCTTTAACAGTTTAACAGTTACATTGAAAAAACACAGTATTCACCATGAATGTTTTCATATGTTGCCTTATGAAATATAATAATATTTTTGAGGTGTCAAAACAACTTCCATGCTACAACACCAGTGATCCCAAACCATACTACCATAATATTTCATGAATAGTCTTATGTTAGATTTTCAAAATTTGATGTAATATTCAAGAGAACATGGATCAAATCAATCAGACTATATATTAATCCTACTTTTCTCATTTGGTTGTAAAATCATAACCATTTATATCTTAATGTATTCAATTAATTTGGAGATAGGGACTAGTCTTTTTTGGGGTGGAACTTCGACTGATGTTCATTAATTCAACTGCATGTAGCTAGTGCATTGATACCCAATTTATATACATAAACTTGATACGCATTTTTTGAGTGTATCTGATGATGCACATTGCATCAGGTGAAAAACCAGGTGCAAAACTGCTTTTTTGAGCGGATTGCACTTTTGTGACTGGTCAGTGGCACTTTAACATACACTGGTGGATTTTCCAATGCACATCGGGATATGTGTTCCTGGCCAATGCTTCAATAACTGCCGTTGGTTCTGAGCAGAAAAAATGTGACTCAGCAGAAAACACATGTTTAATAACAAGCTAAATTTGATATAAAAAGGATATTGAATACAGTACTAACCTTTTAGTATCTTTCTTCTAAGGTGGTTCAGGTTGATAAAACGGCATGGCCTTGATTAAATGCGACTCGGGTCAAACCCAGTCTTCCTTTGCACCCTGAATCTTTAGTTATTGCGTTTAGAAGAAATAATTAGTGTGTGTACGGTCGTCAAATAATCTTCTTGAGATAAAGAAACAAATAACAGTGAAAAATGAGATGGTAATGGATAATATTGATGTTGTATACTCAACAGATTCTAAGTCAATATCTACAGGCAGGTATGGCAAGAATTATACAGAAACTCAGTATTAGGGTCAGATTTTCCGAAAATGTACAAATTGCATGTATACATTTAGTAAATTCTGCTAAATTCTGCTGCAATTTGGTCAATACTAGGTGAATTCAAGTACATTTGGCATTGCATTGATTCTAGCAATCTGTCTGGTTAGGTTGAACTGTGTTTTGAACTTTATTTTTGTCTGAAATTTGGGTTATTTGAGAAGATCGGCCAAGTTGTATTATACATTTTCTGAAATTCTGACCCATAAGATCCATATCCATCCTTCTTCCTTCTAATTCAGAGTGAGAAATGATAAATACTAGGTGCATCTGAGTATATTCTGTATTGTATTCATTCAAAAAAAATGTCTGGTTATGTTGAACTCAGTATGTTTGGCAGAATGATGATAGATAATTACGGCGCTATGGACATGTTTCTAGTTTCACCTTCATCATGGGTCAATGAAGCAGAGATATGCATGTCTTCTCAAACTACATCAATTTCTACCTGTTAGCACAGGTTGGGCTTAGATCAAAAGTGTTTCATTGGGTTATTTTATTTTTCTTTCTTTGAAATATTTGGAATTCACATTGCAATGTACATAAAAACTATGTCGTGGATATAGTTTATGTTATATCATATCAGGATACTTTTATTCCTATCTTTAATTGTACCTTTCTCACCTTACTTGATTTAATGTGTGTTTAACTTAACTTGATCTCGAGTAGTTTTGTTACATAAAACATAAACTAGCTAGACACAGCAGTGGGCGGAAAACCATGGTTTTTCTGATTTTGTTAATTAACTGCTCCACCATTGGCCACACTGATAAGGCCCGCTGCCTCTTCGGTTCGTAAAGAATTTGCTATATATTTATATGGCCTGTTAATGATTATAGGGCGACTCCATTAGAGAGAAAAATGTCGCCGACAAAAATTGTTGTTGCCCACTAATTTGTTGCAACAAATATCCACACAGAAACAACAGTTCCCAGAGAATGTGGCAACACATCTGACACCTCTCCATTTGCGTTTTCATTGCAAACATGAAATGAACTGATGTTAGTGGGCAACAAGAAAATTTGTTGCCGCCGTTTTTCCTCTAGTGGAGTTCCGCTATTAGGCAGGAGCTGTCCCCCAAATCGTCCAGTTTCTATGGCATTTTGTCATCAACCAGCTGTTATTTTAATCAGGAGGTGAGAGATTAACAGCGATTAATGGCATTCCTTCTTCAACACATCGCCATCAAAGAAATATCCCTACTAAATAATTATCCTGAGATAAACTATAGTGCCCAAATTCTGGCACAGCATCCCTTGTCCTACTAGTCGGGGCTAACGTTTATAAAATGTTGTAACACGGAACATTGATGCCCGTGTTAAATTTGTGTTCATAAAGTGCTAACACACAAGTCATCGGTGTGTTAACTTTTCTGTGTTAGGTTAAACACGCCGTGTAAAACTAATAGTTCTCTGTATCAAAGAAATAGTTCATTTAGTCCTCTGTCTAATGAATTTCGCACGGAATTACAACTGTGATGTCTTGCCATTTATTGAATTCTTCAACAAATGTTTGGAATAAGTAAACCTATACTACAGTAGGGGAAAGAGTTTTACAAAGTTGCAGATCAATTGCTGGGTAATATCCTGAGATAATCTAAGTCGAAAATCACTCAGAAACAAATTTCCTAACACCATATGTTACCTAACACGAGCACTAACACAGGTACTAACACTGTGTTATCATTTGTGATCCGTTCTAGGAAAATGAGTCATAAGTCGCTAAATTTTGGATTTTGAGATATCTCCATATTTGAACAGAGGAGATCAAGCTGATTCCAAAGAGAGTAAACACTAGGATACCTAATAAGTCTTTCTATGTTTTAAGTTTGATATTTTTATTTTTTGCCAAAAAAAGTTGGCAATGTTTCTAGATGGGTAATTACCAGTAAAGTAATTAAATATACTCCATATGAAGGCCTTCAAAACGCAAGGATGCATTTAATACAATGTCCCAAAATGTGTAACATGCATTTATATGACTGTAAGTGCTAAACCCCCTGAATATCAGAACATTCCAATAAAGAGATCTTGTAAAAAAAGCACTATAAAAAATATCAATTTTGCGACTTATGACTCATTTTCCTAAAACACATCACATTTTAAAAGCGGCCGCTAACACGGTGTTTGTCCTTGAGACGTGTGCTAACATGTTGTGCTTGAAACACGTTTTTATGAACGCTAGCCCCAGTTAATAATACTTATGGGTCAGATTTTCAAAAAATGTACAATTGGCAGCTCTACACATTTCGGAAATTCTGCTAATTTAGCTGAAAACTGAAGAATACCGGGTATATCTGAGTATATTTGGTATCACATTGATATAAAGTATCATTTCTGTTAAGTTAAACTGCATTTTGAAGCTCATTTTTCTTCTTAAATTTGGGTTGTTTGAGAGAATTGGTGAAGGCGAGTTGTACATTTTCTGAAAAACTGACCCTTATACCCAATGACTCTAGTAACTAATCACGTATGAAATGAGAGATATATGATGCATTGTCAATAATAAAAACATGGGAACCATACCTTGTCTGCATTCACACGCCATTACACCTTTAAACTCTCCTATAACCGCTCTAACACCAATCTATACTTATATTACTGAGATGTTGTAAATTACTTGATGTCCTGCTCACTTTTCCTTTGGGCTCCACTGCAAGTGGTAGGTACTATGTAATCATAGGTAACTTCCTTATTCTTTTCACAACAGGTATATGTGTTGTATATTCAAACATGACATTTTGTCATTGGTATTAGATTAGATTAGATTAGATTAGAAAACTTTTATTGCATGAATCTGCCATAAAAATAGCTACTCTCCAGCATGCGGGAGGTCTTCGGCCTCTTTATAGCTTTTTTACACTCATCTCTTGTAGAGGACAATATCACCTCAATCATAGACTAAGGATGATTCTCTACACTTTATGCAATGAAGGTAAATTCAAGAATTACAATATGGCATAACTTGGAGTAGTAAAACAATTAAAGTTTACACTTGATTTGGCTTGGGTTGAATGAGTATGAGAGCAAATAATCAGGCGAATAGTTCATCCTGCCAGATATAGGTTGATCTGGAGCGGATCTTAAACAATTTGGGATCAAGGGTTTGGTGGGCCACCGTGGGGAGTTTGTTCCAGGCAGAGGGCAGTCGGTTATAAATGGACCGTCTTATTTGCTCAGTTTTGGGGATGTTTTGTTTAAGCATTTTATGGCCTAGTTCAAAATTCCTGGTATTTATTGTTCTGAGGTCTAAGTTGCAGGGGTTTTGGGCCCAACGGTGACCCGCCTGTAACAGGTGGAGCCTTCGGCGGTACAATAATGGGAGTAAACGTTTTCTTATATGTAATTCATCTACATTTGTCCTAGGAGGCAATCTATATTTTATCTTGAGTATCTGGTTTTGGAACACTTGGAGCTTATGGAGGGCGTTACCACCAAATGAGTCCAGAAATTCTACCCGCTAGTACTTTTGCTTGCTCTACTTATTTTATTGTCTGTTTTTGTTCTTATAGTTGTCATTTTTCTCACCTTGAATGACACTGCATGCCCACCAACCACCCATCCTTCACTCCTCCCATGTGTTAGTGTTTGATACCTGACTGCCTACCTGCCTAGTGTGTGTGTAGCCTTGAGGCAAGGCTACACACACACTAGTGGCAGGCAGTGGTAGGCAGTGGCAGGCAGCGGGAGGGGCAGTGGCTGGTGAGTGAGTGTAGTGTGTGAGTGAAGGTGCAGTGTGTGTGAGAGCTCCGACAGGGGTGGGATTCTAAACCAATCTTTATATTTAAAATTGCAACTTTCCTGTACCAGATTATACATAAGTCGTCCCCTAAAAAGGCATGAAGAGGAACACGACTTGCCGTACAGACAATGTAATGGTACCCATTTAGATGGGAAAACATAAAAAACAGGTCGATGGGTGTGAGTTCTGTCTAACTGAGAATACCAGGGGTAATGGAGCAACGAAAGGAGGTTTAAAGGTGGTCTAAATCCGCCCTATAGGGGGCGGGGTCGGTTGCGCTTGGTCTAGGAGGAAGTCTGCCTGGTCTAATACTGGCAATATCATAACTTTGTATATTAGAAGCATAGTGTGCTGGGGTAGCTTATCTTTCAGGTATTGACTAGGATCCTTTTATAATCTAGATTTTTATTTTTTCCCCACAAAATGGGAGACTCAGTTAGAACTGTGACAAAACAAAATAAGATTGGCATTTCTATTAAACATTGTGATTTCTGTTCTATGTCAATGAAGAATCAAGTATTGAGGACTTAATTGGTAGGTAGACGTCTCTTGCTTTAATTCTTCAGTATCAATTACAGGTTGTACCTTCAGTAACTCTGCAAATTGTACTCTTCATTCAGCAATCCAATAAATCCTGGTAAGTATGCAAACTTTTGCCTGACAACGCACTGCAATGAATTTGCACTGTAAAACATTTCAGAAACTAAAGATCCAGGATGCATGCAGACCTAGAAGTCCTACATTCGCATATTAGAGAAATAGATTGCAGATGCAAGATATATTTTTATAAATCATTTTATTTTCTAATTTCACTAATATCTACACATCTGGGACTCGGATTTCTTTAAAACTAACACATGTATTTATTGATGCAATTCCCTTTCGATTGGTGAAGGAATTAGAGAGTCTAAGATCAGATTAAGGGAGAAAAGTCTGTTGGATGGGGTTTGGAGATACATAGGTTCTCTGTTATAGAGGTATGGATGGCAGTTATAAGCTTGTGTTTATTTTCTGCGAAAATGGTTTTCGCGCGGGCCACAGTCCATCCAGCTTGAATCCAGATGAATGTTCTACTTTTGGAGAAGTTTAAATACCTTGATGTTCAATAATCTTGATTTTGAAATTTATGAAGACGTACACAAACTGCTGGACCTCCTTTCTTGACTTTTAACAAACAAATTATTCTTCCAACAGTAGTGTTTTATAAAACATCTACTTTACAGTAAAGTTTCTCTCAGAAATTTTCATTATTTTCATTAATTAGTTTAGAAAACTCAGTAGCTAGGTTTAATTTTCATTTCATGTAATTTACACAATTATGATTATAACAAAAATAAAGGAAGAAGCCTGCATGGTTATGATTACTACAAATTACTACAAATTACAAAAGCACCTAGGTGTACCTAGATAACCATTTATAAATATATATAAATGAAACGTTCTCTCCCTGACCAATTCCAACACTATATTGTGTTGTGAATAACATTTTTCTGGGGCTTCATCACATAAATTATGTAATGGATTCTTTTGTTTTTAATAAGCAAGAACCTTTTTTGATTGTTTCAGCTTCTATCCATCTGCAGCTACGAGTGAAAAGCTTCCCAAGATGGCATTCACAGGCACTCAATCAAACATTGCTTTTACCATTGCTCGGATGATGCGAAGGTTTCAAGGTGGCCTAGGTGCCATATTAAACCTGACAACTATTGGTGTCACCATCAAATATCCTTTTTTACACACACCAGCCAACTTTCTGGTTGTATCTCTTGCAATGACAGATGCTCTCTATGGTCTGATAATGATTATATTCCCTTTCATCAGGGATTACAGTTATCATCTGATTTGTTCTATTCAACTAACTTTTGAGATTGCCTTGACGTTCATCCAGGTTACTACATTTGCTATAATAGGTGTTGAGAGGTTCCTTTCACTCCGGGCAGCCATCGGACGAGGAAGTAAATGGGGAATAAAGGCTGTTCTAGCATGGATTGTATTTAGCTGGCTTCTAGGGATTACTTTGGGTGTTATCGCTTTTCTTTCACCTCAGTATCCTCTGTCTCATGAAAATTGTCGACGTCAGTCTTGGTTGGATAAGGTATTGGGGAGTATTTTCTTTCTGATAACATGCATTATCATTGTTGTCTATATTGGAGTTAGCTACATCATCATCAAAAGCAGGAAGCAAGTCAACACATCAACACAGCAGCAGAACAAACGCAAAATGGAAATCCAGATATCAAAGATGCTTGGTATGGTGATAGGCATATTCTTCCTCATATATTTGCCACTTCAACTAAGAACAGCAATAGACATGAAAGCTTATCCAATGTTATTTTCTGTCTTTCATTCGCTTGGTATTGCTGCTCAGGGCATTCTCTTTTGGATCAATCCTGTGATTTATGCATGGCGGAATAAATCCTATAACCAGGCGTTCAGAATGGTTTTAAGAAAGTTGAACATCTTTAAGAAATGTTCGAAATGTTCATCTGTATCACCTGCTAACCCTGTAGATCCGCCAAACCAGACGGGCTAATTCTCATCTTTTAAAGCTGTATTCCTAGTTATTACATCTTAAAATCTCACAAAAGTTACTAATCTTTTTGCAAATTGATGGTAAGGAAATGGGCACTAGTGAGCTCTATTAAGTGGAACAAATGTAGCAAAGGATTTTGGTGGGCTAGCAAAATAAAAATGTGGCTGGAACTGGAAGACCTGAATTAATTAAAGATGTTTGCAACCTATTTGTATACCACCTTTGCAAGTAAAGCAACAGAGTCAAATACTTTACAATTTTGGTCAAATTACTTCAAAAAGAAAAAGAACAGATAAAAAAGTAGAAAATCGATGTTAACTAAGAATACAGCTCTAAAACAATGAATTCCACATATATATCTGCAGGATGATTCTATGGACAGGGCATCTATGTGATGATGAGACTGTTGTGACCAATCTCTTCTGTCATATCTACTGGTAAGTTTGGACTCAAAGCTCAACATGGTTCCTCCTCTTCCTCTCTTCCTTTCGTTCTTCCTTTCCATTCCCTTGTGCACTATTGGACACAGAAGCATTTTTAGAAGAATATGTTTCTGTCCTGGACAACTTTTCTGTTTTGTCCATCTTCCTGCACTTTGGTGGATGTTGTTGCTTTGCATCTGCATGTGCATTAGAACTAAGGCGTCATCTTTCAATATTTTTTTTTGTTTTTTTTGAAAGGTTTTATTCAGTTTTATCCTGCGGTCGAGGCTCTTACAATATTTCAATGTTAATCTGCCTCCTTTTTGACATTTTCGGTATAACCTTAAGTTTTGAAACAAAAGCTGTACTTTTCTTGATGCAGGACACTAGCAGCACCAAATGTTAGGAAATAATATATTTCCTATATCCACAATTTCCTCTGATCTCAAAGTGATTATTCCTCACCTCCACCATCTTTGTCTTACATAATATCTGGAGCTCAGCACATCAGGATGTATCGATATTGATGTCTATGACCTGAAGTACTTCAGTCCTGAAGGCTAAAGAAATAACCTAGGCTGCATTTTTTTAATATATTTAATATATAATATCTTTTATATATCGTAATAATGTGAAGTAAAGTATATGAGACATAGGTGGAAGTTGGTGGCTATCTAGTGTCTGATGACTTTGAATTATGAGGACACTATGAATTCCATTGCAATGAAATCTGTGGCGTATGCTTAGTAAAAGTTCTTTCACAAGTCTGTAAAATAAAGTGCTTAATAAAGACTGAAGCAAACCCAGTTCATGACTCACAAGTTTTCATGTTTATTATCTAGCAGTTATTGGACGAGTTGACACACGGCGCATAAATAAAGAACGAGATAGGAGATCAGGTTCTTTATTTACGCAACCATGCGGAAACGAGTCCTATAAGTTGATTATTATACATGCCTAATTTTGCTTGTAAAACGTGCTTAATTAAAAAGATAATAATATAATTTAACATATCTGGTTTTCTTACAAGAGGAATATAACTAGAAACAGTTGAAACGATCAAGGAAGAAAGCACTCACACCGGCACCCTTGCATCACCAAACTTGCATCACCAAACTTGCGTCGGCATAACAACGCCCTTGTAATGTACTAGTTCATTACTGCGTTACAAGTCATGAACGGCCATCGGCCCCTTGATATTGAATGCGTGTATAATAATCACAGTTACATTATCAACATTATAAATTTGAATCCTTATTTTGAGATTGAATCATCATCATCAGCATCATCAGAAACTGTACAATCTAAACCTCTGCACAATAAATTGTGCTCAAAATTGTGCTCAAAATTGATACAATATTGAATTGATTCTGAAAATTGTTATTGATATTGAAAATAGAAAATTGATGTAGATAATTATGTCCAAGTGTATGGTTTTATGTTGATTCAAACAATGTGTCTGGTTATATTGAACTATATTTTGAAACTTACTTTCATTCAAATTGGGATTATTTTGAGAAGATGGTGAAGTACTACAGGAGTACTGAGTCTGCCAACCCCTTGCCACAGAGGGCCAGTACATAAAACATACACAACACACATGTGGTCTCACAAGTATACAGGTTAACAAAGAGTACATACACAATAGAAGTAAAAAATAATTTGAAATCCAAAGATAGGCCCTCTTAATTGAGTCATATGTTAATGATGCATTTATGCAATATGTTGGCACCCCTATGGGCGGAACTCAGATTTGGGGGACAGCTCCCCTTGTTTTATCGTCACCCTCTCCCCAACAGGCCCTGATGGCGATCAAGCACAACACGATGGCGTCCAGAAGTATCAAAACCGCTAGGTGGCCCTTCGGGATGATTTATTTTTGTGCCAGTGTACTACCGTATACCCTTATTACTTTGGTTGCCAACGAACTCCCCTCCACCCAGCCCCCGACCCAGCCGTCCCCTTCCCACCCCCTAAGCTACCCCACCCGCACCCCCACCCCAACCCCACCCATGGGGTAGCTATCCATTTCGAATATATCCCATTTGCCGGTTACCTTTATTAGCGTAAACGTGACTTCCGGGAACGGGTGCAGTAAGGACAGTGGTTCCCTTAGGGCTCCAACGTGGTGGCGCAAACGTGCCAACGCATCCCCATAGGATTAGTATAGAAATATCGAAAATCTATTTTGCAGCCTAGATTGATTAGTTCTTCGGACAGAACTTGCAGAGGAAGTCATATCGTTGCGATTTCTGTGTAAGGTTGTCAGCTATCGGTATGTTTAATAGGAAAACGACACGGCCAGGTTGAGTTGTGGAAGGTATTGAGCCATGGCTGTGAAGGCCCGGGGCGACAGAAGGGTTCGAAATATGCCTGCTTGCGCACCGCCTTCTTAAGGCGGTTATTGGTCGCCTCTCGTCGAGGTGTATCAGTATGTATCAGGATGGCGGGCCTCATTACCTAAAAGAGTGGTCCTAGCTGGTCCTCCCTTCCCTCAGCTCCGAACTTGGTCAGTTAAGAACTATACAATTCAATTCAATTCCAAGGTAGTTCGAGGATATTCTGAGGGACTGTTCATTATTACGCTTAACCACTGAAGGAGGAGGGCAGGGGGGGAGTGGAGAGAAATTGGAAAAAAAGTAAAATGTATTTTACCCCATCCCCCTGGGCCTTTTGCCCCACGCAATGGGCGCTTTGCTTTGCCTAAATATTAAAATGTTGATAAAAACGAAGAAATGTTATATATTATAGGCCTACAAATAATTATTTCTGACATTTTGGGAATAAAAGGCTTCACACATACCGTACCGACTTTTCTCTTTATTCTCTGATTGTTAACTTAGAATATGTATGTTATTTTATACATGATGTTAATAAATGGTATGAATAGCTGACTAAAACAAAATGCCTAGGCCTACCCATGGGTATTTTGCCCCAACGAAATGGCATAGGCTATTGCTCTACCTAGGGGGCAAAACACCCCTCTCAACTATTTTTCTTTGTTCTAAATTTTAACAATAGGCCTATGACACATGAAGACAACATTATTAGGTTAGGATATATTGGGAGCATAGGTGACAGTTATATATTTAGGTTTAAACAGCTATAGTAGGCTACTGCTGTAATTCAAGAGATAGGCTAGGCCACATTTTGTCTAGGGGGGGTGCTTTGCCCCACCCTACCCTATAGGCCTATGCTATATATTTGATAGGCAGGCTACATTTAGACTACCAGTAGGCCTACGGTAATATATAGGCCTATCTAGCAAAGAAATAAAAACGCAACAAAAGTGGTTATATAATCCCCCTAGGAGCATATCAATCAATACCGACCAGTGTATCTAATATGGGTCTATATCCTTTAACTTTTAATATCTTTGCCCTCCCCAGTCCTGGGTAAGACCTTAAAGTGCCTGGTCCTGGGTGAGACCTTAAAGTGCCTTTCTGTCTCTTTTCTGTCTCTCTCTCCCTTCTTCTCTATCTCTTTTTCCTGGGTATGATCATAAACTGCCTCCCTCTCAGCTCTCCCGCCCTTGATATAACACTTCAAAGTGTTGATAAGGGCGTAAAGCCACCAATCTCACTCACTCACTCTTTGCCCTCCCCCCAACCATCACCAACAACCCCCGTGGAAGGCTGGTCACGGTGACGGCACCTGTCAACAAGCACCTCTAGCTAGTTGGAGGGGAGGATCACATGTATTTGGCTTGATTTACTTCTTTATTTGGCTTGAATTATTTCAACATATGTCTTCTCTCTCAACTAACCGAATGGCTTGGAAAAAATATTGAATGATACATGAATAATCAGCAATTACCCTCAGCCCGTTCGTTTGTCTACGTCAGGACAAAAAAGCTCTCCGGCATTAATAGGTCACGACGTCGTCGGCGACGTCGTCACCAGCGCACCGTTAGCAACGGCCTTACAATGCTCATTCATGACGTTAGCTACCCTTGTAGCACTGGCCGACCAGATAACGTTCGCGCCGCGGCTGATAGGTCTGATAGGATTAATTCGATATTAGATTCTCTAATACTGTCACCAATTGAAAGGGAATGACATCAAAAGCTAAATCTGTGATTTTAAAATACAACTGAGTCTCAGATGTCGAGATATTAGCAAAATTTAAAGAAAAAAATAAACCCAAAACGAGACAAATGTAAAAAAGCTTCTTGCGCTGGGATTCGAATTCACAATGTCCTGACTGGTGATCTGACTCCTTCAATTATTCGAACTATCAATTAATTTTCCCCAACCTGGACCGTTGGCAACCTTCCGCGTTTTCCCCAGGAAAAAGTCAAAATGACTGCGTCTTTCGCTTTTTAACTCTAGGCCTATAGCACCAACAATTCTCAACCTTTTTTCAGCACTTCGAACATGTTCTCTGCACTTTACCTCAGTAGTAGAGGCAATATACGATTTAACCCCAAAAAAATTGCAACAAAACCTTTTATGGTTGATTCTTGTACTTTAAGGTGTGCTGAAGAACATATCAAAAGTTGGACAAAATCGGATCACAGGAAAGTTTTAAAAAATGCAAAAATAAAAATGGCGGCCACTAACAATTTTAGATACCATAATTCAGGGTTAAATCTACATAGAATGTCATATCTCAGCTCTGATTAGAGCTATATCCATATATGATGTGAGTTTGTCTTGGTTTTATGGCACAGGGAAACCATTTCTGAAATAATTTTTCTATTTCAAGGTCATTTCAAGGTCAAAATCCAAGATGGCCGCCACTAGGAAACATGAAAACATATCTTAGCTCCTAGTAGCACTAGATCTATGTCCAATACCACTTTTACTCTGTTTTATTATATGTTTTATGTTATTTTTCTGTTTCAAGATCATTTTCAAGGTCAAAATCCAATATGGCCACCACAGAAATACGAAAATCTTATATCACAACTCCTATTTGCACTAGATCCATGTATGATATCACTTTTACTAGGTTTTAAGGTATAATCATTCCAATTCAGAAGTCAGTTTTTTGTTTCAAGGTCATTTCCAAGGTCAAAATCCAATATCAGCATCAAGACGAAATAAGAAGGCAGGTAGTGAGTTTATATATTTTATTGGCTCGAACTAAGTAAATCCGCCCTGAATGAGTTTTCCCTTCTCTACCCTCCATCTCCACTCAGATGGCTCCATTCATCACTCCTGCCCATGAAGTCCATAACCTGGTAGTATGTCTGCAGGGAGCACAATATACAGCCTGTGGTGGTTGGTGGCAGTCTTTTAGTGACTTCAGAAAATGCTGCAACACTCTTGTCTTTGCTGGTGTTCAATCAAACAGGGGTTGCTGTTTATCTGTAGTCTGGCACTGGCATTCATTATAGCTTGGACACTGTGTTGGATTACTGGTGGTGTTATAATTGATAATGTGTATAAGCTATCTATGGGTGTTGGTCTTAGACAGCCAGTGGCCGACATAAGTGGACACTGCATTTTCCCAGCTTGTCCCAGTCAGTTAACTGATGATATTATTCCTTGCACTGACATTTGCCTTTGTCTTCTCAACATGGGTCTTGAAGGAGAGGCAGTGGTCCAGAGTTACCCCTAGATATACTGGATAAGGACATTTTTTTAGCGTGGTACCTGACCAGGAAACATTCAGTTGTCATTTTGCGCATACAAGTATTTATTAATAGGCAATGATTGCGAAATGATTCATCATCTCCAATGTTTATTCTCCAAGTTTCTTCAGGTCAACCTGATCTCTACTCACTCTAGATAAGAGGGGGATCACTCTTTATCTGTTAAAACTTTCTGGTTTTAATTTGGTCCAACTTTGTTCTATATGTTGTTATATTCAAAAGGAAAAGGAGATATGAATATTTTGTTCACAATATCAGGTTATATGACCTTACACATTTAAGATCTGAGTAGTGTTACCTTTATTTAAATTAAAGGGTTAAATTCATAGAATATGTATGGATCTTGAAATTGGCTTCTGGCTAACTTCAGAAAGGCATTCCTTCTACCTTAAAACCTAAAAGAATAGTGTTACATTTATATCTAGTGCTAATAGGAACTGGGATATGACATTTTCATTTCCAGGTGGCAGCCATATTTTATTTCGACTGGAAATGACCTGGAAACAGTATCATCATACATTAAAATGGTATCATACATGCATGGTGCTAATGCTGCTGTGATATAATATTTGCAAATAGTTGTTGGGATGCAATATTCATGTTTCTATGTGGCTGCCATATTGGATTTTGACCTTGAAAATGACCTTCTAACAGATTTATTATTGCAGAAATAGATTCCAGACATATTAAAACACGGCAAAACTGGTATCATACATTGGTATCTATAGAATGATTAGGAGCTGAGATATGACATACTATTTTGATTTTACTCTGAATTCTGAATCCTGGTATCTAAAATTGGTAATGGCAGCCATTTTGTTTTTTTGTACTTTCCCATGGTCCGATTTGGTTCAATATATGTTGTTCAGGACATATCAGTACAGGAAACAACCATAAAACATCTTGTTGCATTTTTTTTAGAAATAGATCCCCTAATTTAATATACACAAATAGCTGTTGAGATAATGTTTCCATCCGACCGCCATATTGGATTTTAACCTTGGAAATGACCTTGTAACAAAATGGCTATTGCAGAAATAGATTCTACACACCTTAAAACATGTGGTATCATAAAAAATGTGGTATCATACATGAATGTATAATGACCAGGAGCTGAGATATGACCTATGTTAATTTTACCCTGAATTATGGTAACTAAAATTTGTTGTGGTGGCCATTTTTCTTTTATATTTTGTTGTACTTTCCCGTGGTCCGATTTTGTCCAACTTTTGATATGTTGTTCAGGACATATCAAGGTACAGGAAACAACCATAAAACATCTTGTTGCAATTTTAGAAATGGATTCCCTAATTTGATATTTGCTCATAGCTTCTGAGATGAAATTTGTTGTTTCCATATGGCCGCCATATTGGATTTTGACCTTGAAAATGACCTTGTAACAAAAAAACTATTGCAGAAATATATTCTACACACCTTAAATCATAGAAAAAGTGGTATCATACATGAATATACAATGATCCGGAGCTGAGATATGACCTTCTATGTTGATTTTACCCTGAATTATGTTAACTAAAATTTGTAGTGGCGTCCATTTTGTTTTTGCGTTTTTTTTGTACTTTCCCGTGGTCCGATTTTGTCCAACTTTTAATATGTTGTTCAGGACATATCAAGGTACAGGAAACAACCATGAAACGTTTTGTTGCAATTTTTTTGGGGTAGGGCTATTTTTGAGCTTAGATTGCCTCTACTACGGTGCGATTTTTTAATCCATTCTCACAACTTAAACAGTCTGCAATAATTCATCGGGTGTTTTAATACACATTAATGCAGGCATCGATACGGCACCATCGTTCCCGGCATGTTCAAGTCAATCCTATAGTTCACGACTATGTCAACAGGAACGCCACTCGTCATAACCACTACAAGCACCAACGCTGGGTGGAGCTGCGCTGAGCGGCTGCACCCAGCTATTAAACACTTAACAAACCAATATTTAGCTATGACGGAGGAAGAGCAGGGTGGGGGGGGGGGGGCTATAATGTCATTGAAAATGAGAAAAAGGATCCATACGTTTATAAGTAAATGGCCAAAGACTTCCCCTGCATGAACTTCTACTCTAGGCTAGTGGGCACACACTCTCTGGACACGAACTGACACATACAAGATGCAGAGTCTGTTACAAGTATCCACAGTAATTATTTGTTGTGTACAACATCACATCCACACTACGTACTTCTAAAAGGCTAGTCCCTTGCTGCATGTACAGGGCTCTAGTTTCAGGATGGCTTAACTTTGTCTCAAGTGAGGTTAATTGGGTATTGTTTTTTTCTTAATATTTTTTTAAAGAAGTTGGGTTGAGAGATGTAGACCATCTGCTTCACCAAACCCATTTGCAGCAACTACAGCACTGAAGAATGCCGTCCCAACCACTAGTTGTATAAGGGTTTTAACTGGCTCCATGGACTGATTTCAAACTTTCAACATGGCTTACATGACCCAGGTGAGGTTACCTGGGTATAATTTTTCCAATGAAGTGATGATTTTGAAGCTCTTTCAATGTGGAACATCTCACATACTTCAACCCACTTATGGCAGCTTGGCTTGACAACAGTCTAGGCTGATGCAATGTCACCTGCACCAGTGCGTGCTCAAGGCTCTATGGATGGTTAGTCGCCTTTTGTTGGGCTGGCCGGGACAGTTGTACACATACAGACCAGTTCTACTAGTATTGACTCTGGCTGACCGCTTACATCAACAAAAATACAAAACAATATTTACTGCTCAAAACGGCAGGATCATGGCTTTCCACTGGTTTATTTTGCTTCGAAATCATTTATAAATTGTTGTTAATGACAGTAACAGCTCAACAAAAGTGGACTAAACCCATTAGATCCTTCGGTTATGGTCCTTCATTTTGTCTAAGGCTCCCGGAAACAAGCCTCGGCTTCGCCTCGGCTTGCTTCCCGGGAGCCTTAGACAACCACTAGTTGTAAAAGTGTTTAACTCCCGGCCATAACCTCAGGATCTAACTGCCTAGGGGACAGCAAGGGGTTTTGGGGGACACTGGCAAGAGTGGGGATGTGCGTTATAAAGGTGGGAGTGCAAAGAGTAGGAGAAGGGATGGAGGAACTGAATACAAACTACAGATCAAACACCTCCTGCAAACCACTAGTGGAATACACTGTCAGGGAAGCAGTAATATTGAGGTCAGCCAGGAATACTGGCCACCAGCCCTATGTTACTGTCTATAAGAATTGGAAGGAGAACTTCCACTTCAGGTAAAAGCCACATATATGGGTCAGATCTTCAGTAAATGTACAATTCGCCTTCACCTATCCTCTCAAATAACCAACATTTGAGATAAAAATGAGCTTCAAAAATGGTGTTTTTCATTTTTCAGCCTAATTTAGGAGAATTTCCTAAATGTGTGGAGTCGCTAATTGTACATTTTCTGAAAATCTGACCCATATCCACATTCTATTAAAGTAGGTTTGTAATTAGGTGAATTCGCCAAAAAAATGTACAATTGGCTTTCACTAATTAATGCTCTCAAATAACCCAAAGTTGAGACAAAAATCAGGTTCAAATTACAGTTCAGCATATCCAAACAGATTTTATTGAATCAACTCTATGCCAAATATACACAGCTATACCTAGTATCATGGACTTGTAATGAGAATTACAAGTCCGTGCAAGTATCTATTTATTTTGCTTAATTTCGCATAATTGATCAATTGTGTAGAGCTACCAATAGTACATTTTCTGGCGAATTCACCCAAAACATCATGGAAAGAGTTCAAACACAGTAATGGATATGAAAAAGTATGATGTATTGCCTATAAAAACCAGGACATGGTTTCCATACCTGTCCAGCCTCCACATGCTATTAGCTCTCCAATCACAGCTCTAGCACCAATATAAGTGAATAAAAAAAATAAAAATACATGGGTCAGATTTTCAGAAAATGCACAATCTACAGTTCTACACATCTCCAAAATTCTGCTAAATTAGACTGAAAAATGATAAATACTGACTTTATCTGAGTGTATTCTGTATTGTATTCATTGAATAAATGTCTGGTTGTGTTGAACTGTATTTTGAACCTGATTTTTGTCTTAAATGTGGGTTATTTGAGGGGATTGGTGAAGGCCAATTGTATATTTTCTGACAATCTGACCCACATCTTCTTATTAATTACCTGATGCTTTAACTTACTTGATCACTCTCGCTCCGGGCTCCACTCCAACTGGTAGGTATTGATATACTTATTGTTTATTGTTGTAAGATATACATATATCACAATGGTGGATGAGGTAGAATGTTACTGAGGAATTACATATTAGTTATCATTATTTTATTAGTATCATGCAGGACACTACACATGGGTTATGTTAAACAACTTGCTCTGTGTTAAAATGGGTAGACACTTCTGGCCCATTCATGACACTCATTCCAGAATCATTGAATGAAAACACAATGTCTTTACTTCAGATATTGCCATACCTATTTGATATAATTAAGCTGAAAAAGTTTCAAGAGTTTTCATGGTTACTGATTTTAATGAGAAGAGCCACTTAATCTCTGTTAATGTTCTAGGTGGCAATAATATAAAGATTATTTATATTTATTCATTGAACATATCTCAACTCTAAACAGATAGCAAATAGCAAATAGCAATAATGCTTCTATACATTATCTAATACATATGCAGGACAGTACTTTGCATTGGTGTCTTTCCAATTTTCCAATTCAATGCAACCTTCTCCCCTGAAACATTTCCCCATTACATAACATTTCATAACATTTTTCTTTAAAGTGACCTTTCTCGCTGTTCTCAGCTAGATTATTGAGTAATGGAATTTCTACTTCCTTTTCTAGTCTTTGGTGCACCTTACCTAACTCCAGTGGATATCAAAACTATGAAATTCATATTATATCAGATATTTGGTAAAATAGCCATACAGAAATTTGGCAGTTGGGTTGACATCTGGAATTATGTAACCCCCAGGTCGACACTGGTCAATACAATGGACATTAGTCTTTCCTGTCCACCTGGGCCAATTCTCGCAGTACCTTCTGGTCCCAAGGCCATTTCCTCATGGATTTGAAATCGGTTTAGGTTCTGACCCATTCATTACACATATTCACTAATCATTGAATAAAAACGCAATGCTGGTACTCAATACTTCAGATATCGCTATACCTATCATATATGATTAAACTGACAAAGTTTCACAAGATTTCATGACTATGCGTTGGCTTCAACACATAGATAATCCTCTATTTTTAACCATAGAACTTTTTATTTTTCAGCTTCTCTCCATCCGAAGCACCAACTGAAAAGCATCACAAAATGGCATTCACAGGCCTTCCAATAGACATTGGTATTACCATTGCTCAGATAATGCGCAGGATTCAAGGTGGTCTCGGGTGCATATTAAATCTGGTAACTATTGGTGTCACAGTCAAATATCCTTTCTTACACACACCAGCCAACTTTCTGGTTGTATCTCTTGCAATTTCTGATGCTCTCTATGGTCTGATAATGATTATTTTCCCTTTCTTCTGGGATTACAGTTATAATCTGATTTGCTCTATTCACCTAACGTTCGAGATTGCCATGGCATTTATCCAGGTGACTACATTTGCCATAATAGGCATCGAAAGGTTTCTTTCACTCAGGGCGTCCATTGGAAAAGGAAGTAAATGGGGAATAAAAGCTGTTCTAGGATGGATTGTATTTAGCTGGCTTCTAGGGATAACTTTGGGTGTTATCACCTATCTCTCACCAAATTATCCTTTGACTCAAGAAAATTGTCAACGTCAACCTTGGGTGGACAAAGTACTTGGGGGTATTTTCTTTCTCATAACATCTATTGTCATTGCTGCCTATATTGGAGTTGTCTACATTATCATCAAAAGCAGGAAGCAAGTCAACAACACATCAACACAGCAGCAGAACAAACGCAAAATGGAAATCCAGATATCAAAGATGCTTGGTATGGTGATAGGCATATTCTTCCTCCTTTATTTGCCACTTCAACTAAGAACAGCAATAGACAGGAAAGCTTATCCAACGTTATTTTCCGTTTTCAACTATGTTGGTATTGCTGCTCAGGGTATTCTCTTTTGGATCAATCCTGTGATTTATGCATGGCGGAATAAATCCTATAACCAGGCATTCAGAATGGTTTTAAGAAAGTTGAACATCTTTAAGAAATGTTCGAAAGGTTCATCTGTATCACCTGCAAACCCTGTAGGTCCGCCAAACCAGTCGGGCTAATCATTATCCTTTAATATTCCCGGATCTCATGAAAGTTATTTCAATGAATAGTTGACCTAAAGGACTGACATACTTACTAGTTTGCTTCTGTTTTTTCTATTTTGTTGCTTGTAGAATTGATTGTTTCATAGATCTTGGTATGAAAATTGTCTAGCAGAGTCAGATGTAATCATCGAACTTATTGTTCTTTGGTTAAATATACATTTACTATTTCTTGCTTCATCTGTATACTTGACGGAATTATGATGTTAAAACAACTAACATACTTGACATTGAATTACTATCCAGCTATATTAAAGCTGCATGTAAACAAACTAACTAATTGTGGTGGGCATTGACCCAAAATCAATTCAAAACGATTAAATACTTAAAATATATTTTGATATTTTGATGTATAACTAACGTAAAATTTTGTTCGCACAATGAAAAGTACCATTTTTATTGAATTTGTGGTGAAATAAACACGTTTAAAAAAAATAAATAGGCAGTAAGGGACACAAGAACGCTAATAGTGAAACAAATGCAGCAAAAGAATTTTGGTGGGCTACCAAAATTTAAATGTGGCTGGAACTCAAAGGTAACAGGATGAAAAACAATTTTGGTCAAATGACTTTCAGAGGGGTATGAAAAGAACAGATCAAAAAGTAGGCCTCCTGATGGGGTTGGGTCGGGGAGGTTCAAATACTTTTGTCACTATTAAGAAACAGAATTTGCCACTTGTCACTAGGAAATCCCTTTTGTCACTAGGAAATCCCTTTTGTCCCTAAGAAATCCCTTTTGTCACTAGGAAATCCCTTTTGTCCTATATCCACAACATCTAAGACATACAGTTGCTCCTCTGATCTTATTGTGATTATTTCTCACCTTTACCATCTTTGTCTTACATATATCCGGAGCTCAGCACATGCAGCACATTGCAGGATGTATTATGATGTCTTTGACATGAAGTACTCCATATTTTCTCCATTTTGCTACAGATGAATTCAGCGCTTCAATTTGTTATATATTTATATACCTTCATAATTCTTGAGTAAATGAAGAATGAACTTTGTATGTTGCTGCCTAGTGTCTGATGAATTATGATGACGCTATGGATTCCATGAATGTGATTTTGGGGCCATCCACAAATGACGTCATGCTTTTTTTGGCCATATTTTACCCCCCCTCCCCCCCCATGTCATGTTTTGTCACACTGTGCCAGACCCCCCCTTAAAAATGATAAAAAATGACGTCATGTTTGCAGCACCCCCCCCCTACAACCCAACTCCCCTTTTAAAAAAGCTTATAATCAATTAAGTATAACATTTCAATAAAATATGCAGACCCTATTATTAGAACTATGATCCACAACATTGAAATCTCCGTATTGAAAAACTAAGCCCCTGAACTTGAATAGGCTACTTCACAAATTCACTTAGCACCACAGCAACTATGGTGACCTCAATCCTAGCTTGGTGTGAAGGCTTGCACTTTTCCTGGGCCCTGATACTTTCACTATAGGTATCAAACTTTGCCAACTTATACCAGCAATAAATTTTGCATTGTGTCCAACAAATAAGGCAAGATTATTGACCACTATGTTATGATCAGTTTTCTACCCACCGATCCAGAGATAGGGGTTAATCACACACTCACTGAATTATGTGAAGTGGCCTATTAATAACTGGGGCTGGACAAAATGTGACCAGATGGTGGCACTAGTTGCCATCAGGAAACCCCCTGGATTCTTAGGCTGTTACAAGGGTTTGGCAGTGGTATAATACCCAAACCCATTAAATCTGACTTGTATATTGTGCAAAGTTATGGAGGCTATAATTTAGTAATGGAACATACCACATCAAAGGCTTTTACACAAGATAAAGTCAGTGTAGTCCCACAGGGGTCAGTTCCATGACCACTTCTCTTCATAATATATATATTATTGACCTTAGTTCCTGGACCAAGTACCCCATCTACCTGTTCACTAACAACACCAAGTAATGTCATTCAGAATCTCTGCCTCAATAAAAAATGTTTCAACAAAAATCCATGAATGGAGCGATTGAGTGCCATGCATCAGGGAAACTCACCCTTGTGCCAGGCTTTCACCATTGCAAGTGGGAACATGAGAGTACCAGAGGAAATCACCATGGAAAAAGATTTAGGTGCCTCATTGGTAACTATCTGAAACTTACGGAAGAGGTAAATGTTCATGTAGCCAAATTTAACAGGAATATGGGCATAATCAGAAGGACTGGGACACAGGTAATTCCAGCAACCTTTTCAAAGGGTTGATCAGGCCACACTTAGAACATGGTGCACCAGTCTGGAACCCTGAGTATATGGTTAATATCAATACTCTGGAGAACCTTCAAAGGAGAGTGACAAAGTCCTTACATATATATATACATAAGGGAACTTGACTTGCCTACCCTTCACTTTGAAAGATTAACCCTATCCATACTGCACAATGCCTTGAGTCATTCCCAGGTGAAGAATGCCGCAGTGCCTTGAGGCACTCCCAGGTCAAGTGCGCCACAACCCCGGCTCACAACACCATGATGCCTCAGGTCATTCCCCTTGAATAACGCCACAATGCCTTGAAGCATCTTTTTACTTCTTATTATTCAAAACCACTTTTCTATAGAAAATAATAACTTGTTTACATTTTTTTGTTCATATATTAAATAAAGAATATTTCTCACCATATTTTTGCAACATTCTAATTTGATATCCATAGCAACATACATAAAAAAAATCATTGATACAAATAACTACGTAAAAGTTATGTGTTTTTCCAGGAATCAAGCAAACCCTACATGTACAAATGTTATTTTTTAAGTCTTGGACCGACAGAACCAACCCCGAAAAGGGGAGCCGGGATCCCAAGTCTAAATAAAATCTTTAAAAAAAACCCATTGACATTATGCCTCAAAACATGGCCTAGTACCCCCCAATCAGCCCCACTCCAAGTGGTCTATTTTCCCTAAACATGTCAAATTCAGACTGCTGCAACTTTTGTTTCATCACGATGACATATGGTTTTTCTTCCTTTTATGTGTAGCAAATAACCTCCAGTATATGTGCAGAAAATCTTCTGATATTTGAGTCAGTTGTTTTTGTTTCATTCAGTAACATGTGAACAGATATAATATTTCCGTATGGACTTCCATATTAAAGTAGCGTCGTATTTGGCGGCACAACTTGGTATTGAGCAGCGGTTCTTCGCTGCGCTTATCCAAGCAACTGCACCATCATAAGAAATGCGCCCTACTGACAGGGCCAGCATAGTTGGGCCACGGTTTTCCAGTGCGCTTGGCGTATGGATAGGGTTAAGAGGTGATGTGTACACACTACTGGACTTGGTTGTTACAGCACCTAGTGTCAACTGCCTCAAGAACAGCACGGAAATACCAACCTTGGCATTGGGACTGGTGGGCCAAAGGGTGTGGTACCAGTCATTGTATTGCTACCTATGTATAAAATGCATGGGTCTATATCACGACAAGATTGCATGACGTCCAACACCAAGGAGGAAATGAATGCATAGAAATGAATGCTGAGATGAGATTTTGTTCTATATTACTTATTTAAAAAATGCAGTGTAAGGCTACCAATCAATTTACATTACACCTGTTTCTATGAATTCATTTATTTTTAAAGTTAAATTTTTCTTAGAGCACAAGTTTTCCAATTAGGGTAGTCTTTTGATTGAAAAAATATAAAAACATGATGTCATACATGAGTTGACCCCCCCTCCCCCCATTGTCATGCCTTGTCATAAAAACTCAACCCCCCCTCCCCCCCTAGGGCATGACGTCATTTGTGGATGGCCCCTTTGCAATTGTTATCTGTACTGTATAAATTAGTTATGTTGTTATGTAGACTTGCAATGGTGAAGTGTAAGATATCAGCCAGTATAAGTCGATTTGGAAATGTTTAACCCTGTATCACAAAACATGTGCTGATTGATTGTATGAATCATATGTTCAATCATATTAACTATTATTATTAGACTACTTAATGAAACAGATCGAATTAAAATTAACATTTTGCGCGAGTCGCATCATAAAGAACATTACGGAACATCACATAGTACTATCATTATGAGGACAAAGGAACTTATAATACCTTAAGTATTACGATAACATACAACGGACAATTTCTCTACGAACATTACTATTTCGGAACATTAATTGGTTCAAAACGTTTTATTTTAGCCACAGGAAGACCTGATTTCAGAGGACTAGTTTCCTATTCATGTATCTTCATTTTACTATGTCACCATATGAATAAAAGTCTTCATATATATATATATATATCCATCACAGTGAAATTTGTAGCAATAGTACTAACTGATATTGCTTTAACAATGTAAGTAGTAGTATAGGGGCACTACACAGAGCGCTCCTATACTACTAATATATTTTATATATCGTAATAAAGTAAAGTATATGAAGCATACGTGGCTATCTAGTGTCTGATGACTCGGAATTATGATGACGCCATGGATTCCATCGCAGTGTAATTTGTAGCAATAGTACTAACTGATATTGCTTTGACAATGTATGCTCAGCAAATGTTCTTTCACAAGTCAACTTGTAAAATAAAGTGTTAATAAAAACTGAAGCAAACCCAGTTCAGACTCACAATATTTTATGTCTATTATTTAGTTATTAATCCGTACTGTTATAGCGGAACTCCACTAGAGGAAAAACATCGGCGACAAATTTTGTTGTTGCCTCCTAACATTAGTTCATTACATGTTTGCAATGAAAATGCAAATGGAGGAGTGTCAGATGTGTTGCCACATTCTCTGGGAACTGTTGTTTCTGTATGGATATTTGTTGCAACAAATTAGAGGGCAACAACAAAATTTGTCGGCGCCGTTTTTCTCTCTAGTGGGGTCGCCCTATTAGATGCAGCAATTTATATAGATTAAGTTAAATGCGTTATCGGTAACATATCAGTGCTCTTGGGGATGGGGGAAGCACTGTACCATGTATACTCTTTGTATTGAAAATATAAAAAAGAGGTGCTACCCCCATGCTCAAGGTGGGTGACAGAAAAGTGATCAATCTTAACGACCAATCACCCCCCTGTATCTTCAAATGACCTTATTCAAAAATGGTGGTCCTGGGTAAGACCATAAAGTGCCTTTCTGTCTCTTTTCTCTGTCTCCCTCTCCCTTCTTTTCTATCTCTATATCCTGGGTATGACCATAAACTGCCTCCCTCTCAGCTCTCCCACCCTTGATATAACCATATTAAATGTGTTGATAAGGGCGTAAAGCAAACAATCTCACTCACTCACTGTTCAAAGATGGAAAGTCATCTGAGGTCCCAGCCAACTGTTGCTATCGCTATGGATTTTTTGCCCAATAGACTTTTATTTTTCAGACTACTTTACAGTCAACCATCTTTGAAAGTATCAATCTTAAATGTGGAAGCTCTACAATGCTCATGACAACAAGAAATGATCTACCACAGCTTTAGCTTCTGGCAGCCAAAGGCCAAGGGATGGTAAATCCAACATAACCCAAGTTATGAGGGCAACCAAGGTGTCTAACTGGTTGTGAGTTTTGTCTAAGGATCCTGGGAAGCAAGCCAAGGCAAAGCCAAGGCTTTTTTCCCAGAGCCCTAGACAAAACAAAGGACCATAACCGAAGGATCTAATGGATTTAGTGCCCTTTTTTTGGCTGTGATCTTGCCATTTTCAGCAGTACATATTGTTTTTTATTTTCGTTGATGTAAGCAGTCAGCCAGAAACGGAAGTCCAACACTAGTACCACTGGTCTGTATGTGTACAGGGAGGAGCAGGCCGGGTGGTGTGGCAGTGTCTTTGAAAGTGAGAAAAAGGACAATTATTAGAACAAAAACAGAAAATAAAATAATATCCTCTAGGCCTATCTAGCGGGCTCATTTCTGGACTCCCTCTCTTTACAAAAGGATGGATCTGCCTTGCCAAACTATAACCAACATCAATACCTCCATATCATGGCCTTGGAAAGACATTCCATGCAGCTATAGTGCATCACTTGCTCTATTTGCAGTCCATGTAATCTGATGTCACGGTCACTGACCAGTCTATAATGACCCAAATACACATGCGTCTGATTTTCAGAAAATGTATGATTGGCAGCTGTACACATTGAGTAAATTCTGCTAAATGAGGCTGCAATCTGGTTAATACTAGGTAAATTCGAGTATATTCCGCATTGCATTGATTCTAGCAATCTGTTTGGTTTGGTTGAACTGTATTTTGTATTTCATTTTCGTCTGAAATTTGTGTTATTTGAGAAGATTGGTGAAGTTGTACAATTTCTGAACGTCTGACCCACGTCCCACTACTACCAATGCATGGATGGGTGTGTATAAACATAACTCTCCACCCAGGCTGCACTATGTAAGGCCAAAAAAAATAGGTGTGTTTCCGATTTATCTGGCTGAAAACTAGGTGGGGGGGGGGGGAAGGTGGTAACTTTTTTTTTTTGTTAATTTTTTTTGTTTGGAAACCACCTCCCAGGAACTGAAAAAAATATCTTTTTCATAACAATAGTTGTTTTGAACATGGGAAATGTGCTTTTTGACATTTTCGGGTTATTCCTGCTTTTATAAGCTTTTTAAAGTAAAAAAGAAAATATGGTAAAAAAAATTTTAGGTAGGGTAAGGTTTTTCTAGGTAGGGGGGGGGGTAAATCGGAAGCACTTTTTTTGGCCTAAGCGTGCAAGCCCAACCCCCACAATAGGTCATTCCCGACCATGTGATGCTGAATGCACGTTTATTTAGTATTGGGTGACTTGGTATAAGTCTAATAACATTACTTTCATGGGTCAGATTTTCAGAAAATGTACAATTGGCAGATCTACACATTTAGGATATTCTGCTAAATTTGGCTGAAAAATGATGAATACCGGGTATATCTGAGTATATTAGGGATTGATAAGTATTGTCATATTGATTTAAAGTATCAGTTCTGTTATGTTAAACTGCATTTTGAAGCTCATTTTTGTCTTAAATTTAGGTTATTTGAGAGGATTGGTGAAGGCGAATTGTACATTTTCTGAAAATCTGACTCTTATACAGTTTCACATGTGAATTTATTCAGTTAGCTTGTAATATTTACATCATATCTGTGATATGTAATATTATATCATATGTATATGTAATTTCATAATTATATTGCTCTATAAAAAGCAAAAGTTCGTAATAGAACTAATAGGGGAATTGCATAGCCGCCATTTTGAATCTTGATTCGCATGGAATTATGGGACTAATGGTACAGTCTAAAATCTATGGAAAACATGCCTTGTTTCGCATGGAATATTTATCAATGCTCTAATGTCAATATTCATGTGTTTTACATATTTCCATATCACAAGTCTTCATCTTTCCCATCACGCATTTGGTTTTCATAGAAAATTTATCAAAGCTGTGATATTCGTGAAAACATTCTAGCATTATTTTATAAAAATGTTCCCAAATATTTGTATATCAGATTTCATCAAAATCCATCCCATGATGCACTGTACCAGACATGCGCAGTGGCACATGCAAGTCTCCTATTGCAGGAACAAATTAATGGTATAGATTCTAATCGAATATAATACATTTCATGAGTTGTGCCACATTTTATTACCATAAATTTATATGAATCTCATTTTATTACCTTACAAAATAGGTAGATAGTTTAACAGTTTTTTTATCATTTCTTTTATTTCATCAATCAATCTAATGTCACATTGATACGTTGAAATGAAAAAAACGCAGTCCTTCAAGGACGTTTTCATACGTGGCCTATACTAAATGACACACATTATAGTGAAAGTACATCAATTTTAAGTAAGAACAAAATACAATATTACCACCATCATATATATATACGCTCAGACCATATCAGTTACTCACTAACCATTAAATACTACAACATCAAAGATACATCTCAAAAACACTTCGCTCATCACAATTAAAAACTCTTATAATATCTCTACTAAAAAAACTAGTGAGTTTTGTTAATTATAGAAAAAGGACAATGAACTGCCAAACTATTCAGAATGAGTGACATAATATCCTCGAGATTCAGTAGTAGGGGAGTTGCATAGCCGCCATTTTGAATCTTGCTTCGCATGGAATTGTGGGAGTAACGGTACAGTATAAAATCTATAGAAAACATGTTATGTTCAGCATGGAATATTTAACAATGCTCTAATGTCAATATCCATGTGTTTTACATGTTTCCATGACACAAGTCTCCATCTTTCCCATCATGCATTTGGTTTTCATAGGTCATTCATAAAGGCTATGATATTGGTGAAAACATTCTTGCAATTTTCCATAAAGTTGTTGCTAAATATTGGTATGGCAGATTTGAACAGAATCCATCCCAGCATGCACTGTCATAGGCATGCGCAGTGAGACATGCAAATCCCCTATTCACTCTGGTATCACCAGTTGGGGGGAATCCAAGCCGCCTTCAAGTCACCAGACATGTTTTATGCTTCATTTTGACTCCTGGTGATTTCTCAAAACCATTTTTTTCATATTAGCTTTGTTCATTCAACAATCGTTCGACTGGAATTACTCACCCTAAATGGGTCAGATTTTCAGAAAATGTACAATTGGCAGCTGTGCACATTTAGCAAATTAAGCTAAATTAAGCTGCAATTTTGCCAATAATAGGTAAATTCGAGTATATTCGGCATTGCATTGATTCTAGCAATCTATTTGTTTATGTTGAACTGTGTATTGAACTTTATTTTCATCTGAAATTCGGGTTATTTGAGAGGATTGGTGATGATGAATTGTGCATTTTCTGAAAATCTGACCCAAATAGATCTTGGTTTGTTAGATCTATCACATTCCTAATGAAGTGGATCCATCCAATGAATCTTATTTGGCTTTTTGTTCCCAATGAATCTAAATGGCCTAGTCCACTACGCCGATTCTCATGCGATTTTGCGCCACAGAGGACCCTTTTGCATTAAATTCTGTGAGAATCGCATGAAAATCGGCTTAGTGGACTAGGACCTTAAAGGGCCTAACCCACTAAGTCGATTCTCATGCGATTCTGCGCTGCAGAGGACCCTTTTGCAGTAAATTCCGTGAGAATCGCATGATAATCGGCTTAGTTGACAAGGGCCTTAAGTTGTTTTGTTTTTTCCTACAACCAGTGGTGATCTCAGTGAAGCATTTCATTTGCAATGATTTGATCTTGTGCCGAAGAAATCCTTTGAAGAGCCTTCAACTAAAATCTTTCATTACTGGCGACGATCTCGCTCTAAAAATGTGTACTATATGTATGCATATAGGAATATGGGTCAGATTTTCGGAAAATGTACAATTCATCTTCGCCAATCTTCTCAAATAACCCAAATTTCAGACGAAAATAAAGTTCAAAATACAGTTCAACCTAACCAAACAGATTGCTAGAATCAATGCAATGCTGAATATTCTCGAATTTACCTAGTATTGACCAAATTTCAGCCTAATTTAGCAGAATTTACTAAATGTGTACAGCTGCTAAGTGTACATTTTCTGAAAATCTGACCCATATATGTGGCGCAACCTGAATAGCTTCCCGCCAGTGGTTGTCACCTGACTATTCTGGTCATTCCTCACTACAACTCCGAACTGACCACACGGCCACCTTCTTTAAAATAGATAGTAAAGATGGAGTGAGTTAAGAGAGTTAATATCAAGTTGAGAGTCATTGCGGAACCTTTGATAGCCATATTAATGTACAATATGCATTTTCAGAATACAAGAAACTTCCAAGCAACAGAGGTTGACTTCCGGTCTATGAGAAAGAAACACGCTTGTGAGCCTAGCTCACATTAATCATTCTTTTTCAGGATTACAGCAGAGGTTGATACCTAAAAACATATCGGACATTGTGATAAATACCCAAGGACACATAATATCAAAACACAGTAGTGAGAGACGAAGGGTTTCAAGAGAAATACAGAGTTTCTTATTCCCGCCGATCGTTTGATTTGGATGACCACTCACATTGCTTGATCAACTGGAATTATCGCTCAGATACACCCACGCTATAGCATCAATTTTAGCAGTGGAGAACTGTCTCTCTGACTTGCATATACTTGGACTAATTGTTGTTTATATGATATGTAAAGACATTGTGAAAAATATGTGCGTTATTATAATCTAGCCAGTGAAGCAGGACTTACTGTGATCCCAGCTGAGTCTATATTTGCCTAACCTATTGACATAGCGCTATACCACTGGCACCACCTAGTGTTTATTGTTGAAAGTACATAAATAGTTGTGAATATCCCCTGGAACCATGGAAGCAGCACTCGAACTACAAGCCTTGCATCATGCACGATTATTAGAGGACGAAATATACCACCAAAGACAGATGGACACCTTTGCTCAGCTGTTCTGCCTGTTGAGGGCCGAAGAGCAGTTGAAACAGTGTGAAGAAGAAGTTGTGCCCAATGAGAACATTGAAGAGGAAATTGTGCCCAATGAGAACTTGACACAAGATGATGGATTGGAGGAACATGAAAGAGTCATGCAAAATGAAACCTCCCAACAACATGTACAAGGTGATGTGGAGCTAGTGAGGGACACACACTGCGAGGAAGAAGTAATCCAGGAGAAATGGAAGATGTTAGCTACAAATTTCTGCTCCCTAAGTGTCATTCCAGAGGCACATCAGCATTATATTGTGTATTTGCAGTATTGGCTCAATAATGTAACCTTTCAATTTCTCCGGGTCCAGTTTGAACCTGGAGGTGAATGAATATGTTTTTTGAGTATCTAGACATGTTGCTGGATCAATAAAGTGAAAGTTGTTTATGAAAGAAAGAGTAGAATTGATAGTAATGTTTTGCTCAGTTATCAAAGAAGGGATAGTATTGTTTAATTGACTGCTGCAAATTAGTGTAACCTATCTATTAACAACATTTATTTGTGTAAGTGCCAATGTCCAGTTTCCTCACAAGGTGACATCCTCTGTAGTTGTCAAAACAAATGTCTAAAGGTGAGAAAAGAAGTCCAAGAAGATTGGAGAAAAATATGTGCAGATTTATGTGAAGCGTGCGAATGGTAGAAATAAATACCAAAAAGTGTAATTTAATTTGAGGCCATTGTAATCAGTTGTATGCCTTGCCATATTTGTTTGATGTGCTGACGAATATTGTTTGGTCATAAAAAGTTTTAAAGCAAAATACATGAGCTGAAATCAGAAAACAGTATTTCCGCTAAAGAAAAATGAGTTGCAGGTAATAAACTATATGAACGTATACAAGATGAGAGAGGGTGAGATGTAATCTAGATGTGATCTACCCCGAGAGGAGACGGTTATTTGTTGACATATTGAATAAAGTTGTGTAAAAAAAAAAAAAAACTTCCAAGCAACATTTTCTTCTCAATTCTTCCTTTCCTGAAAGCTTTTTTAACATATTACTGGACTAAGCGACCCCAGTGCTGATCCCTAGGGTTGGATAGACCAAAGTCTAGTCTGGAATGTCCAGAGTATAATGTATTTTATACTCTCTCCTGTCATGATCTGTACCGATCCGTGATCTCAAAAGTACATTGAGTTCATAGTTCTGAGCTGTGATTATCCTATTACAGTGTTTAATATTTATGCTGCTTGTGTAAGCATTTTACTTTGAGTGTATAGTCAATCACTCAGCTGTTGTAACGTATATCGATGTACCTTGATATATGAACCAAGCCCTAGTCGTTAGATATATTTACTCTGTCACATACTCACCATTATTATTATTATTAGTAGTAGTAGTAGTTTCTCATATTCCAATCGGGGTAACAGCAGGAAGAAATGCATTGATATTTCGATGCATAGGCATGTCGACCTATTTGTCTCTTTTTATTGTAAGCTTATCTTGGACAAATAAAAGATTTTCTATTCTATTCTATTCTAAACCAAACAACGCAGATCAGGTCACTTATACAAGAACCTTGTGCTCTTGCTTAGCTTACAGACATTGGCCGCCATTGAACTAAATGAAAAAACTTAGATGCATTATTGTGTAAATTGTCTGATATCGGTTCAATTATTTTATTTCTGCCAGCATGCAGTTGAGCATGTATAGGAGAATCAAGCCTAGGCCAAAAAAAAATAGGTGTGTTTCCGATTTATCTGGCTAAAAAATAGGTAGTATAGGGGGTAATTTTTTTTTTTTTTTTAATTTTTTTTGTTTGGAAACCACCTCCCAGGAACTGAGAAAAATGTCTTTTTCATAACAATAGTTGTTTTGAACATGGGAAATGTGCTTTTTGACAGTCTTGGGTTAGGAAAACCCGTTTTCCTGCTTATATAAGCTTTCTTTGTCAAAAAATCAAAAAAAACTAAGATATGATGGGGAAAAAATCGGGTTTGGTAAAAATTTGTTTAGGTAGGGTAAGGTTTTTCTAGGTAGGGGGGGGGGTTAAATCGGAAACACACCTATTATTTTTTTTGCCCTATCCCACTCCACCATGGGACAAGGAGAATCCTGTACTTGTCTCACCGCGAAGACGTTGGCGTCTTTGCAGCGATGGGTTTGCATTGTTTAGGAGGGGGGAGGGGGGGAGGAACATTTATGTGCTTAGAAACCGACAATGATCACAGACACTAGGAACCATAGAACTCACACATCTCTTTGCCACTGGTGTTTGCACGCTATTCTAGACCCTGTTTAATCCGGATACCTCCTTATATGTGATCCGTTATAGGAAAATGAGTCATAAGTCGCAAAAGATGGATTTTGAGATATCACCATACTTGAAAAGAGGAGAAAAAGGCGATTCCAATGATGGTAAACACTAGGACACCTAATAAGTATTTTCATATTTTAAGTTTGATATTTTCATTTTTGAAAAAAAATGTTTGCAATGTTTCTGGGTGGGTAATTACCAGTAAAGTAACTAAATTTACTCCATACAAAGGCCTTCAAAACAATGTCCCGAAATTTGTTGTATAGATTCATATGACAATAAGTGATAATCCCTGTAGAAATCAGAACATTTCGATGAGGAGAAATTGTAAAAAAAAAACTTTGAAAAATATCAATTTTTGCGACTTATGACTCATTTTCCTGAAACACATCACATAATATAGAACATTGATCCTGGAACAGTAGGGCTTCTGTAATAGTGGGTACTTACTGTTATCTGAAATAATGCTAATATGTGATGTGTTTCAGGAAAATAAGTCACAAATCACAAAATTGGTGTTTTTCAAAGTCGTTTGCTTACAAGATCTCTTTGTTGGAATATTTTTATTTTTGGAGTGTCTAGTCCTTGTGGTTGTATGAATACATCCACCAAATTTCAAGACTTTATTAATTATATCAGTGCGTTTCTTAGATCATCCCATTGAGTATATTTAGCTACTTTGCTGGTAATTATTCACACAGAAGTATTGCAAAGGTTTTGTTCAAAAATTAAAATATCTAACTAAAAAGATAAAAGTACTTATTAGATGTCCTTAATGTTTACATTCATTAGAATCACCTTGATCTCATCTTTTCAAATATAGTGATATCTCAAAATCCATATTTTGCGACTTATGACTCATTTTCCTAAAACGGATTACATATGTGATGTGTTTTAGGAAAATGAGTCATAAGTCGCACAATTGATATTTTTCATAGTGCTTTTCTCACAAGATCCCTTTATTGAAATGTTCTGATATTTAGGGGGTTTAGCACTTATAGTCGTATAAATCCATGTAACAAATTTCGGGACATTGTATTAAATATATGCCTGCGTTTTGAAGGCATTTGTATGGAGTATATTTAGTTACGTTACTGATAACTACCCATCCAGAAACATTGCACACTATTTTTTCAAAAAATAAAAATATCAAACATAAGATATAGAAATACTTCTTAAATGTCCTTCATGTTTACTATCATTGCAATCAGCTTGATCTCCTCTTTTCAAATATGATGGTATCTCAAAATCCATTTTCTGCAACGTATGACTCATTTTCCTGAAACACATCACATATAGTATAAGACCCGAGAAGGTCATTATGAAACATAATTTATATCCAATATATAATTTCTAATAATTAAATGAGTGAAATTCAATTAGATCAGAGATCGGACTTGCATCAGGGCGATATAAATATAGGGAATGGAGGGAATCTTTATGGTTGACTTTCTATACGCCCCTTCTCTTTCACTACTAGGCACCCAAACACACAATACGATATCCCTATTCCCATTGTCTCTTACGATCCTTCCAATCCTACACGGGTCAGATTTTCAGAAAATGTACAATTGGCAGCTCTACACATTTAGGAAATTCTCCTAAATTAAGCTGAAAAATGAAGAATACCGGGTATATCTTAGTATATTTGGTATCGCATTGATTTAAAGTATCAGTTCTGTTATGTTAAACTGCATTTTGAAGCTGATTTCTGTCTTAAATGTGGGTTATTTGAGAGGATTGGTGTTGGCGAATTGTACATTTTCTGATGATCTGACCCACATCCATTCACCCACACCCCGCACCCCGCCTCCACCCAATCACCCCAGCAATGTTGGATCGGAGAGCGAGTTGGTATCTACATCCCTGCTCCCCCCACCCCCCACCCCCACCCACCCATACACACACACAATCTATACGGGGCAAGCATATATACAGTGAAAAAAATATTAATTTTGCGACTTGTGACGCATTTTCCTGAAACACTTCACATGTACTCTTGACAGGCGACCATTCCTTGAAACTACATATGTGATGTGTTCCAGGAAAATGAGTCATAAGTCGCAAAAAATAGATTTTGAGATACCATTATATTTGAAACAACGAGATCAAGCCGATTCCAATGATAGTAAACAGTCTAATAAAATAATAAGTATTTCTAGATTTTAAGTTTGATATTTTCCTTTTTGAATAAAAAAGTTTCCAATATTTCTGGGGCTCATTAAACAGTAAAGTAAATAAATGTAGTCCATATGAGGACATTTAAAACGAAAGGATATATTACATAGGTTGTCTTGAAATTTGATACATCGATTGACATAACTACAAGTGACACACTCTCCAAAAATCAGAAGATTCCAATAATGTGATCTTGTGAAAAAAAACGCTTTGAAAAATATCAATTTTGCGACTTATGACTCATTTTCCTGAAACACATCACATATGAGAATGTAACTTAACTTTTGTACTCAAGGGAAGAAAGCTAACTAAACTGGACCTGATAATGTGAGCTAACAAATTATATCTGCACATATTTAGGAGATCATAACAACTTAGATGAGAACAGTTTACATTTGATTTGATGGAAAGAGGGGTTAGGCCAAAAAAATAGGTGTGTTTCCGATTTACCTCCCCCCCCCCCCCCCCCCCCATCCAACCTAGAAAAACCTTCCCCTACCTAAAATAATTTTTAACATACCTGATTTTTGGACAAAAAAAGCTTATAAAAGCAGAACAACAGGTTTTCCTGACCCGGAACTGTCAAAAAGCACATCTCCTATGTTTAAAAAACTATTGGTATGAAATAGAAATTGTTTTCAGTTCTTGGGAGGTGGTTTCCGAGAAAAAAAAAGAAAAAAAAATTACCACCCCTCCCTACCTAGTTTTCAGCCAGATAAATCGGAAACACACCTATTATTTGTTTTGGCCTTAACACCCCCCCCCCCCCCACTAAGACACCCCGCTCCACTCTCCCCCGCCCCCCCCCCCTAAGACACCCCCCACCCCACCTCACCACTCCCCCACCTCCACCCCCACCCGACCTTGGTAAGATTTTCAGAAAATGTACAATTCGCCTTCACCAATCCTCTCAGATAACTCACATTTAAGACAGAAATGAGCTTCAAAATGCAGTTTAACATAACAGAACTGATACTTTAAATCAACGCGATACCAAATATAATCAAATATACCCGGTACTCTTCATTTTTCAGCCTAATTTAGGAGAATTTCCTCAATGTGTAGAGCTGCCAATTGTACATTTTCTGAAAATGTGACCCTCAGATTCACCCCCTGTATAAAACAACATTAAACCTCCAGGGTTTCACTCCCAAGGAGGAGAAATACGATGAACCTCTGATTACAGAAAGGATTGCTCCGATGTGGATCTCATCTTATGGGCATTCAATTCCCCTTGACGCGGGAGACAATAGATGCCTACCAATAAATCATTTCTCCTCCAGCCCTGTATACATGTGTGCCTCGGCCCTGATGTGAGAGGATAAATCGCCCACTACTATATCTAGAGATGTTTACTGGGGGAATAGCAGAAGGGATATACATATATACATATATAGGCGGATGGTTTAGGGAGAATGAATATATTTATTTAGTATGAAAAGTGATTGTTAGTAAGAATGAGTAATTTCTAATATGAATGTATTTGTAAATAAATTTGCTTATATGGGTCAGATTTTTAGAAAATGTACAATTGGCGGCTGTACACATTTAGTAAATCCTGCTAAATTAAGCTGCAATTTGGTCAATACTAGGTAAATTCGAGTATATCCGGCATTGCATTGATTCTAGCAAACTGTTTGGTTAGGTTGAACTGTATTTTGAACTTCATTTTCGTCTGGAATTTGGGTTATTTGAGAAGATTGGTGAAGTTGAATTGTACATTTTCTGATGATCTGACCCATGTGTGCCTCGGCCCTGATGTAAGAGGATAAATCATCCACCACTAGATCTAGAGATGTTTACTGGGGGAATACCAGAAGGGATATACATATATATGGGTCAGATTTTCAGAAAGTGTACAATACACCTTCACCAATCCTCTCAAATAACCCACATTTAAGACAGAAATGAGGTTCAAAATGCAGTTTGACATAACAGAACTGATACTTTAAATCAATGTGATACCAAATATACTCAGATATACCCGGTATTCTTCATTTTTTTCAGCCTAATTTAGCAGAATGTCCCCAATGTGTAGAGTTGCCAATTGTACATTTTCTGACGATCTGACCCATATACATATATAGGCGGATGGTTTAGGGAGAATGAAAATATTTATTTAGTATGAAAAGTGATTTTTAGTAAGAATGAGTAATTTCTGATATAAATGTAATGGTAAATACATTTGTTTATAGTTTAGGCAACGCAATAATACATCCACATTGTAGACATACGTGTTTTGGGAAATCTATATGGCCTAAATAGTACTTGATAGTAATGTAATGAAAAGGAATTGGGGTTTCAGGTCCAAGGAAATGGAAAACAAAGTAATGATGATATGTAGAAATAGGAGTTGTCTTTTTCCCAACTCGTCAACAGTATTATCATGAAAAACGGGAGTTGCCATTGATTCTTTTGTCTCACCTTTGTCATCTTTGCTCATCTATGTCTTGATACCTTACTTGTTAGCTTGTTAGCCCATTTTAGCATAAGCCGTTTTTTATCATTTAAAGTTAGCCTTAGAAACTTACACACCATAGTTATAGCTCGCACCTCAGCAGCAAGTCGAAAACCTTGTTTTCATGTATAAGAAACTTGTTTTCATGTTAACTCATTGGAGAAGCTGTCGAAATAAAGTCTTTAAAAAAAAAAAAAAAAATCTAAACTGGGTTCAGGTCTGACAGCCATGTGAGGTTGGGTAGGGCTCCCATGGTGCCTTAAATATACAAATCAACAAATCGACAGGGCCTTGTTTTTGAGAATCGACAATTGACATTGGATTTTCTTATGATCGACAAATCGACCTTGCAATTTATCATAATCGACAAATATACAGAGATATCTAGTGATAAACGACAAAAGAAGTTTCTTAGTCAGTCAGGTTCAGAAAGCAGTTTTGGATCCCTAAGTTTTAGGGGTTATTAACACTTTTAGCCTTAGTCTTAGCCTTAATTGTGGTTAAGCTTATCGCTGGATGTGGAATCAATGAATGTGGCCGTCTGGACCTGACTGTAGTGACAAATGTTGTTTTTTAAAGTGGCTCTTCTCATTAAAATTCTTTAAAATCATCAATTAGAAGTTATCGCTGAAGACGTACTATTTCAGCAGAAAATCTTGGTGACTATACATTTTGTTATTTCAAATATGCATGGAGAGGTTAAGAGTAAATTTATTATCATATATTTGACATAGTAATCAGCATGACTTTAAAATACAACTAGGTATAATATATTAGACTATTTATGATCCCATGAAAATGAGTCACAAGTCGCAGAATATGGATTTTGAGATATCACCATATTTGAAAAGAGGAGATCGAGCTGATTCCAATGATAGTAAACATGAATGGCATTTAAGAAGTGTTTCTATATCTTATGTTTGATATTTTTATTTTTGAAAAAAAAAAGTCTGCAATGTTTCTGGATGGGTAATTACCAGTAAAGTAACTAAATATACTCCATACAAAGGTCTTCAAAACGCAAGGATATATTTAATACAATGTCCCGAAATTTGTTACATGAGTTAATATAACTATACATGCTAAACCCTAAAAAACTCAGAACATTTCAATAAAGAGATCTTAATTGTGAAAATAACAATATGAAAAATATCAATTTTGCGACTTGTGACTCATTTTCCTGGAACACATCACATTTTCACTGGAGAGGCACTATAAATAGCTGATAGGCAGGTTCATGGCTAGATGTACCTATTGCGGCAGACCTCCAGTACAAAGTAACCCAGGGAGGCATGTTCTCCATAGATAACTATAGCTGAGGCTTGACCAGCCCTGCATCTGGTAGTCTGATAGGCTGAGGCTTGACCAGCCCTGCATCTGGTAGTCTGATAGGCTGAGGCTTGACCAGCCCTACATCTGGTAGGCTGATAGCAGCTAGGGCAAGGACAGCTGCTGCCATCTTTGGACCAAGAGTTAAAGATGTATTCTCAGGGTTCATGGGGATCGGGAGGGGGAGGGGGAATTAGAGGGATATGAGGGGCATTTTGCATAAACATCTTCAGGGAAAGGTAATAGATTATATTGTTAACCTCCTAAACCTTCTGAAATGAAATTTCTTTTTTATTTCATCGCTATGTGAATTCCCCAGACTCTCCTACGTCGGTATAGACATTACACAAGGGTAAGATTTTCAGAAAATGCACAATTTACAATTCTACATATCTATCAAATTCTGCTAAATTAGAGTGAGAATTAATTAATAGTAGGTATATCTGGGTATATTCTGTAATGTATTCATTCGATAAAATCATAAATCTGTCTGGTTATGATGAACTTTATTTTGAACCTGATTTTCGTCTTTAACTTGGGTTATTTGAGAGGATGGGTGAAGGCCAGTTGTACATTTTCTGAAAATCTGACCCAAGAAGAATCCACTTACTTCCCCATTGCTTACAATAACCACGAAGAAATCCCTCTTCAATTACCGAACACACCTTGTGCGATGTGGGTCAAAATTGACGGGATATATTCCATAAAACAGGACAGTTATTGAGCTTATATAAACTCAGTATCGCTCTATCCAGGTCAGATAAATGTATAAATAATGAAATGGTTTAACTTACAATATACATGGGTCAGATTTTCAGAAAATGTACAATTCAACTTCGCCAATCTTCTCAAATACGGTAACCCAAAAATAAGACAAAAATAAAGTTCAAAATTCAGTTCAACCTAACCAAAGAAATTTGCTATAATCAACGCAATACCGAATATACTCGAATTTTAGTATTGACCAAATTGCAGCCTAGTTTAGCAGAGTTTACTCAATGTGTACAGCTGCCAATTGTACATTTTCTGAAAATGTGTCCCATATAATACTATATATATAAATTCAGCAGCTCTCTATCCAGGTCAGATGAATGTATAATTAATTAAATGGTTTAACTTACAATAGATATGGTTATTTGGGGAAGACAAAATAGGTTTCTTGTTGTGCATGTAGTCGAAAGATTTAATTGTGCAAGGCTTACTAACTAACTAGCTCGGCGTTTGTAGATGGGTTTTCCACTAATTCCTGGCCTAGTCTACTGCCATCTTAACGTGCCTATCTCCCGCTATCTCCCCTGACGGCATTCTATCCTAATTAGTTGAAAAACAGTGCAAATGCTTCAGGGATTGGGGTCCACATACCCCCTACTCCCACCCCCTCCTCTTCCTCCCCTGCGCACCCTCCCCCCCCCCCCCCCTTCCTCTGGCACTGCCACCCGCCCCCTTTCACCAATTTGATAATTAGACCGTTCAATAGATCTCTTTCCCTCTCCTTTCTTTCAGCAGCCCCTTTCCCTCCCTCTGTACCCTTCCCTGGTTGTTCCAGTCTTGGTGATGATGGGTGAAGTTTCCTGAAAATGTACACTTCGCCTTCACCAATCCTTTCAAATAACTCAAATATAATGTAGAAATGCAGTTCAACATTACCTAACAGATTGTTAAAATCAATGTCATACCAAAAAATATTCACATACACCCAGTATGTATCATTTTTCAGCAGAATTTACGAAATGTGTAGAGCTACCGATTGTACAATTGTTGACAATCTGACCCATATGCCCTAGGAGACTTTGTTTTATTGATTACACTAATGCCCACCAGATCGCGCCACAGGAGACAGATAGAGAGGGAGAAAGTCTGAAGGAGAAAGGAAAGGAAGACTCACTTGTAAGATGAATGTAACGGGTCAGATTTTTAGAAAATGTACAATTGGCAGCTGTACACATTTAGTAAATCCTGCTAAATTAAGCTGCAATTTGGTCAATACTAGGTAAATTCGAGTATATTAGGCATTGCATTGATTCTAGCAATCTGTTTGGTTAGGTTGAACTGTATTTTGAACTTTATTTTCGTCTGACATTTGGGTTATTTCAGAGAATTGTTGAAGTTGAATTGTACATTTTCTGAAAATCTGACCCATTGCTCGCTAGCTCGGGCAAGCATCGATTTGTTGCCGGGTCAAGAGGGAGTGTGTTCCCGGCGAGGCGAGGCTCATTAGAGCGGAAGAACACCGCCATATTAATCCACATCCTGCCAGCTTCTGCAGACAATTAATGAACATCTCCCATCTGAATATTACATAGCAATACAAACTCAGTCTAGGCCCAAACCCTCAGCTAGGTCAGATAAGAATGGTATGTCAATGATTGGACGCCTACTGCGCTAATCGGTTTCCTGGCCTATGTTAAAATAATAAATTGTCAAATGATATGGTTTCTTATAAGGTAGGTCTAAAATATCTCCTTTATTATTTGCCTCGACATGGGCACTGCCATATTAGTAATTTTACACGGACATTATTAGGTAATCATATTTAATAATATATCATATAACCCTTGGCATCAGCATGGAAGATCCAGAGCTAAGCCCGCCCCCTTTTTTTAGATAACCCTAATAACCCTACACTGGACGAAAAAACCACTTTACACTTAGCGTATAACAGGTCATATAAGCAGCTTGTAACACACAATAGCAAAGCACATGGATAGTAGCTGCTATTCGCTACACATACTATTAGCTTGTGGATAGCCACTTCTTTCCTAATCATTATCAAAACAACTGTCCATAAACCAATTACACTCCTGTGGGTAGAAATGACGCCGATCAAGCTGACCCTGAATGCTATGTAATTAATGTTAGGGCTAATCCTCTCATCTTATTGGTATTAAATTGTGCATATATATATATTCTAATTCCGCTTTGCAGATAATTGTAGTATTGAAACCATTATTCACCAGCACACCAATCACTCTATCTAGCCTCAAAAACGATTCCTGTGTTTAACATTTTTGTAGATCAGATATATCCCATTTCTACACTTGAAAAAAAAGTGTATGCATCAGAAATCTGGTATCTTTTGTGCAGCTCAAATTATGCACTTAGGTCTATTGACCACATGTTTATATTATCTAAATTGCGGTCTAGAGATGGATCTATAAAAAGTTGATGCATGGATTACGTTGAATAGTAATATATGAAGATGCATAGATGTTTCGGAATATAAATCATTTATTTTAGCATCCTCCTTGATAAAGGCATCATGTTGGCTAAGGGTTCTTTAGATCCAATAGTTTGTCTTATTTGATATTAGGTATGAGTCGTTAAAAAGAAACATTCATGGACAATACTGCATTTTTAGAGGACTTATTGTTCAGAGGTTCTTGTGTTAACATATTTATATGGTAGTTATTTGACAGCCAACACAGCCAGGGTTATAAGTCATGCATTGTCCTAATCCTATAATTGTCTCATGCCAGAGTGCATAACTGGTGGGGAAAGTTATGACAGTAAACTTAGTGTTCTCTTTGAGTAAAAGGAAGCTTTGCCGTAGCGGACATATTGTTCAGAAGTTCTCTTGTTAACATATTTTTATTTGATGTGTTCCAGGAGAATGAGTCTCAAGTCGCAAAAATGTTATCATTCAAAGTGATTTATTCACAGGTTCTCTTTACTTGAATGTTGTGATCTATTAACGTTTTAAAATTTTCAATCCTCATTTGGTTGAAATCTTCGTCCGACTTTTCTCTCCCTCTCCCTCTGCCCTTGTCTGTCCCTTTCCCCGTCCCTCCCCCTCCCTCTTCCCTCCTATCCCCTCCCGGTATACCAGGTGCATAACTTCCTCTCTCTCCGCTCTCTCTCTCTACTCTGAGCTCTCCTATCTCCTATATCCTCCCTCTCTGCCTCCCTCTCCCTCCCGCCCTGCCACTTTCTCTTTCGTTCCCCCCCCGCTTTCCCACTCTCTCTATCTCTGTCATTTACAGCCTCTACCCCGTCTTTTTTTTTTACGATTTTATTCATACTGGGGTTCAAAGGTCCCCTTATGGGGTTTTTCGCCCGTCCCAGTCTTGTATTAAGCAGGATACAGAGCGAAAAACACAAAATGTAAAAAAATGTAGGGAAAATATTATGGGGAAATTATAACAATATCTATAAGAATCTTTCCAAGTGTTACCATTTACAGGTTATGATTAATGGTACACTTTGCCACTCAGACCTGATGCGATGGAGTGTTAGCCAGCTATAGTTACCCCCCCCCCCCCCCCCCCCAGAAGGAATGCTATGTTGAATAAAAGGTTTGGCAAAAACAAAGAAAAACAACTACTGCGCACACATGGGTTGGAGAGATGAGAGGAAATGCTCTAGTCTAGAAAGGCAAACCAGCTTCTTATACCTAAATCCCTCATGGGCAGTTTGTGTTTATTCAGTGTGACCAATTATCTTATGCATGGCTCACCGACTAACACCACCAGCCTCTGTACCTATACTTTTGACTTTAATCATGGCTCACTGAACACTGATGGCAATGCATTATATGTGAAGTGTCACAGAAAAAGGAGTCTTAAATCGCAAAAATACATGAGTCCCTCTGAATGAATGCTGTAATTAGCATTTATATTTTTGATAGAAAAACGTATAGATGATTATTCTTTAAGATTCATAGTTGGAAATAATTGGAAGTACACAGTATCACTAAGGATACACACATACATCACTGCATTGAGCATGTACCAATGCGTGTAAGCACAGAAACACCATTTAATTGAGGATACATGGGGATACTCCCACTGCAGATAAACGGGGATACTCCCATTGCAGATACACGGGGATACTCACTACTGCAGATACACGCATTTTTTCCCAATGTTATATTGTGAGGGGATATTGAATGGGATGAATCTACTACTGGATAGAAAAGAGGATCGACAATAATTATACATTCGTCCCCTAGCCCATGAGTGTTGGATAAGGCAAAAACAAACCAAACCACATGCATGCATATGCCCGACCCTACTCTGTGTGTACGCAGCAATAGGCTTATAGTTACTATTTCAGTATACTGCCTTAGCCCGGGCTTTGTACCTTGCAACTTTAGACATGGTTTGCTGAACATCCATGAAAATAAAATGTGTTTCATTAAATTAATTGCAACAAATCTCAACACAGCAACAGTTCCCAGAGTCCCTATAACATAGCAATCTAATAAGATGATATAATGTACGTTTTGAAAAAAACAACTTTATTGTCACACTTTTTATAACTTCACAAGTTATAAGTTGTCCTTGCTACAACAATACTAACATCTATAGCTAGATAGCCAGTTTTACTGCGGTAGATTTGTCTCCATCCATATAATAAGTTCCTTCAAGTTCCCAGAAAAGGGATTATAAATCAATGGTCAGTCCCCATGCCCAGGCAGAGCGTCGGCATTGTTTGTCCTACAATCACATGGTTGAATACTTAGTAATAAGACACCATGCACATGAAGTACCTGCTATTAGCTTAAGTATAATGGTAGCGAATAGCAGCTACTATCCATGTGCTTTGCTATTGTGTGTTACAAGCTGCTTATATGACCTGTTATACGCTAAGTGTAAAGCGGATTTTTCGTCCAGTGCTAGTATATAATTTATCACCTAGGACTAGGCGTTCTAATGGAATTATAATGACATTTTGTGGTCTTAAGGGAATTACAAAGGCACTTTGCGGCTTGAGGTGCGGCGTAGAGGTGTTCCGTTGAAGGGACTCTCTCATCTTTGGGCAACTTGGGCCATTCTTATCTGATCTGAGGGTTTAGAACTAGACTCTATCATAATTTCATTTATTTACAGGAAAATCACTGGCATGTGATAGAATAACCTATTTTTTAGAAAGTTGATCTTGTGATATGATACTTTTAATGAAAATTCGTTGTTATAAATGTAAATTATATATATATATGTTCATATATGTCATTGTCAATTGAATGTACTAAAGTTTATTTCAACTGAACAATGTTACATTAAATGTAAAAGTGAACAAATTTATCTATTATTGTAATCTAATTTATGTCAGTAGCAAACTAAGGCTGGGTGGAAGATCTATTAGTAGAATTACATGTCATATTCTTGTATTCTAACGCCAACCCTGAATAAATATTCTATTATAATAACGTTCTCTTGTACAGGGCTTCCCCGCAAGAGCTGGGATGAGAAAGAAGAGGATCCTATGGCTAGGTTACAAGGGTAAACTTCCCATTAGGGTGAAGCAATGGAACTAGGAACGCACCACCCACAATCAATAGCGGAACATATTGGTCAGATTTTCAGAAAATGTACAATTGGCAGCTCTACACATTTAGGAAATTCAACTATATTAGGCTGAAAAATGAAGAATACCAGGTATATCTGAGTATATTTGGGATCGCATTGATTTAAAGTATCAGTTCTGTTATGTTAAACTGCATTTTGAAGCTTATTTTTGTCTTAAATGTGGGTTATTTGAGAGGATTGGTGAAGGCGAATTGTACATTTTCTGAAACTATGTCCCATGGGAGTGGTGGGGGGGGGGGATGGTAAACACGTCCTAGAAAATTAATACTCCCATTCATTCATCGAGAAATATTTCACACAATTTGTCCAAATCATTCATAATTTCCTAAAATTACAATAATATTCGTTTATGTCAGACATTAGACATAATGGCGTGGAGGTTAATTCTAGTGCCTATATGGGTGAAATTGCCAAAAATGTACAATTCACCTTCATCAATCCTCTAAAATAACCCAAAATTAAGACAAAAATAAAGTTCAAAATACAGTTGAACCTAACCAGACAGATTGCTAGAATCAATGCAATGCCGAATATACTCGAATTTACCTAGTATTGACCAAATTGCAGCTTAATTTGGCAGAATTTACTAAATATGTACAGCTGCCAATTGTACATTTTCAGCAAATCTGACCCATAGGTATCTAATTAGAGTCCCCACGTTCCCCCACTAAAGACAAATTCAAGATGTGTGCCTTACAAATGGATTGCACTGAACCCAGGGGGGACTAGGGCGGGGTTCTAGGGCGGGGTTCTAAGGCTGCCCTAATGAGGGGGTGCATGGTAGAGGGGTGCATAGTATTAGGGGAGATTGATTAGGAGTGGGAGCAATGGGAATTCCTACTATTCCCCTCTGCCCCAATTAACCCTATTTTGTGATATGTTTTGGGAAAATAAATCACATGCAAGTCGTTTGAGGTAAGATTATACGGGTCAGATTTTCAGAAAATGTACAATTGGGAGCTTCACACATTTAGGAAATTCTCCTGAATTAGGCTGAAAAATGAAGAATACGCGGTATATCTGAGTATATTTTGGTATCGCATTGATTTAAAGTATCAGTTCTGTTATGTTAAACTGCATTTTGAAGCTCATTTTTGTCTTAAATGTGGGTTATTTGAGAGGATTGGTGAAGGCGAATTGTACATTTTCTAAAACTCTGACCCATAAGCTTACTTTGCTTGGAGGAAATAATATGTTTACTGATGTTTATGCATGAAGTGTAGTCAACAATTACTGAGTTAAAATGTTTCGCGATGTAGAAGCCAAGATGGCAGGCAAAAGTGAATAAAAGTTGTCGTAAAAAAAAAACAAAAAAACTAACTATAACTATTGCACATACACATTGTAGTGAAAGCTCAACATAGATTATTATTATGGAACCTTTATTCAGCGAAACATATGGGTCAGATTTTTGAAAAATGTACAATTCACCTTCACCGAGCCTCTGAAACAACTCAAATTTAAGACAAAAATGAGCTTCAAAATGCAGTTTAACATAACAGAACTTATACTTTAAATCAATGGGATACCAAATATACTCAGATATACCCGGTATTCTTCATTTTTCAGCCTAATTTAGGAGAATTTCCTAAATGTGTACAGCTGCCAATTGTACATTTTCTGAAAATCTGACCCATATATGTATAGTAATAATTATAAATCAAGAAGAGGACAGGTTCGTTCTCCAATGGAGGTCTTCCGAGTAGCCCTTGTAAATCAAGCATGACAATAAAGGCTGTAAATATACTTTCAGTAATATAGTTTTGTTCATACAATATTGCGTTAACATATAACGATAAACAGTGGTAAAAGGTAGAGATAAAAGGCATATAAGGCAAATCACAGGATATAATAGATAAATGGAATACAGAATAAGAGGAACACATCCAGGGTTGGATGTTAGGATCCAACCCAAGAGCACTTCACTGCCCACTGGCGTAGCTCGAAGGAACTAAACCAGCGGATAGCTTTGGACTCTGAGACCAATAATAAGTATATTAGACAACCACACAACCACTACATGTGAGTCAGATTTTCAGAAAATGTACAATTGGCAGCTCTACTCATTCAGTAAATTGTGCTAAATTAGGCTGAAAATGATGAATACCGGGTATATCTTAGTATATTTGGTATCACATTGATTTAAAGTATCAGTTCTGTTATGTTAAACTACATTTTGAAGCTCATTTTTTGTCTTAAATGTGGGTTATTTGAGAGGATTGGTGAAGGCGAATTGTGCATTTTCTGAAAATCTGGCCCATATATGTATAGTAATAATTATAAATCAAGAAGAGGACAGGTTCGTTCTCCAATGGAGGTCTTCCGAGTAGCCCTTTTAAATCCTATATGACAATAAAGGCTGTAAACAAACTTTCAGTAATATAGTTTTGTTCATACAATATTGCGTTAACATATAACGATAAACAGTGGTCTCGAGATAAAAGGCATATATAAGGCAAATCACAGGATATAATAGATAAATGTAATACAGAATAACAAGAACACATCCAGGGTTGGAAGTGTGGATCAAACCCAAGCCCTTCACTGCCCACTGGTGGAGCCCGACGGAACTACACCAACGGACAGCTTCAGACTCCGAGACCTATAATAAGAATATCAGACAAACACACAACCACTACATGTGAGTCAGATTTTCAGAAAATATACAATTGGCAGCTCTACTCATTCAGTAAATTGTGCTAAATTAGGCTGAAAAATGATGAATACCGGGTATTTCTGAGTATATTTGGTATCACATTGATTTAAAGTATCAGTTCTGTTATGTTAAACTGCATTTTGAAGCTCATCTTTATCTTAAATGTGGGTTATTTAAGAGGATTGGTGAAGGCGAACTGTACATTTTCTCAAAATCTGACCCATGCATACTTTTCTATAGGATAATATTCTTATACTTTTGGAGAATTTCTACTCTAAACGTGAGGGTCGTTGATGGCTGTAAGTGGCTGCATATAACATTGTGTCCCAATGGACGCTGCTAATTCAATCCACGTCACCATTAATACAATGGATAGAGCCCTTGGGTCTGTACATGAGAAATCACCGACCCCGATGTAGCAATATCAACATACATTTCTCACAATATTAACTCTCATATTTCATCCCTGTTATCTTCAGAAAATGTACAATTCACATTCACCAATCTTCTCAAATACACCAAATTTGAGACAAAAAATTAATACAGTTCAACATAACCAAGCAGATTGCTAGTATCAATGCAATGCTGAATATACTCGAATTTACCCAGTATTAACCAAATTGCAGCCTAATTTAGCAGAATGTACTATATGTGTACAGCTGCCAATTGTACATTTTCTGACAATCTGACCCATATAAGTGTATAATTTTGTAAATATTGCAACAGACCTGTTTGGAATTACCGTATTTCTTCGATAAGAGGCCTGAATTACAACAAGCCTGGTTTGAATAGAAGTCAGTCAGGTCCAGACGTCCACATTCCTCGATTCCACATCCAGCGATAAGCCTAACCACAAGGCTAAGACTAAGGCTAAAAGTGTTATTGACCCCTAAACTTAGGGGTCCAAAACTGCCTTCTGGACCTGACTGGTCAGGGGAAAGGGCAGTTTTAGTGAAACACAAGCTGGGACTTGAAAACCCTGTCTTCCACCGCATCCTGAAACTTCACAATAAAGCATTTTAGACAATATTCAATGGTGTCACGTGTCAATGTTCGATAAATCCTTCTGCATTAGTGTCTAAGTAATGGGATAAGGAGATGGAATAAAGATGATAATTAGGAAAAAAAAATAGGTGTGTTTCCGATTTACCCCCCCCCCCCCCCCCTACCTAGAAAAACCTTACCCTACCTAAAAAAAAAATTACCATACCTGATTTTTTCCCCATCATACCCCCCCCCCAACCTAGTTTTCAGCCAGATAAATCGGTAACACACCTATTTTTTTGGGGGGGGGGCCTTAAGAGATATATAAATTATTGGACGTCCCCCCCCCCCTCCCCCCCCCCCCCCCCCCCAAATACTACTTTCTGTGCAAATACTGAGGACACGCCCCCTGGTGTAATATATAAATGCCCTGATTGCCGTCACGGTGGAAAGCCTCGCAGGGAAAATGTCTTTCCGATTATGACGGATCACCACCACGTCACACCCTGCCCATACAAGCGGCAAGGCTCTCGCTATAACTCTTTATAGGAGGTTTAATTCATGTATCAAACGTTAAAGCTGCTTTCTCAGCTATTATAACTATTGACAAAACAAATCTTATCAATTAACTAAAATTATGACTTATAGGTGTGAATTCATCAATATTCTGCTGTCGTTCTAAGTTTAAGCCTAAACAAGAATTTGAAGTGTAATCGCAGAGAAACTGCCGCGAGTGAGCGATAATAAGTGAAGTCACCATAGGAAAAGATTCAGGCGGGTCCTCCAAATACAAATGAGGACGTTTTAGAAGCCCTGTTGCAAAAACAACCTTACAGAATCCTCCCAAATTTCGGTCAAATGACATTTAGACCGGTTTGAAAAGAATAGAAGAAAATATAGCAAAAACAACTGAACAAAATCTTCCAAAATGTTAAATGACCTTTACATGGGTTGGAAAAGAATGGAGCAAGAAGTAGAAAATATTTTAGATTTTGACCGACGTTAACTGAGTCTCTAGCTTTAATATTGAACTAGTGTGGGGAGGGGGTTCCATATGCTATGTAGACCTGGCCTACGTGTTTATTTGATAGTAAATCAATGGGATAAAATAAAGTAAGGCATACATAAATATTTATCATCATATTGGTGCAGTCCCATCTTTTACCCATCGCCTAGCTATTAGTAGTATTAGGCCTAATTAGTATCAGAATGTGTATGTAGGCTACAGCTCTGTTAGTTTAGGGACTATAATATTTGATCGTAGAGGAATATAATGGAAGTATAGGATTACTAAAATACCTATAGGGGAGGTTTAAACTAGTTTAAAGGGTTTTAACTCAACACGACGCCACCAGGGCCAGCGTCCTCCTGTGTGTGGCCATGACCACATGTTAACCAGCACTTGTAAGCAAGGCAGCGCGAGGTAAAGACCTCACCCTACACGCAGCATGGCAATCGCTAAGGAGGACTTTGAGTATGAGGCCTGGGCCGGAGGCATTGGGCTCAATGACAAGACAGTAAAGAAACTTGCTAAGGAGGACTGTGCTCATTACGAAGTCCTGCAAAAACTCACCAAAGAAGCTATTGTGCAGCTGGGCCTTACAATAGGACAGACCTCCGTGTTGATCAACTCTCTGCATGCATTCGGTAATCCACACATGCCCGCCAAGCCCACACCTGTAGAAGATCCGACGAAACCAGGAGATCAGGGGGGAAACGGAGATGGAGAGGGGAGCCAGAATCATCACGAGCCGTTAGAGGAAGATGATCTGGATAAAGATCTCGACAAAATCATTAATGCGGTCGCCCATGGGCCAGGGGGAGAGGCCGAGACAACCAACAAGCCACGACCGGCCGTGGGGGGAGCCATGTTCGGGGCAGACCCACGCATAAACCTCACCCTCCGGGCGGTGAGAAAGAAGGCACTCAAGATCTCTAGCTTTGTACCGGAGAAAGTAGCCTTACGACTGGCTGCTAAGAGGAAAGAGAAAATGGCTCTCGTGGAAGGGAAGGAAGGTACCTTCACCCTTAAGACAGATGATTCTCACCAAGCCTATCTCACCTTGGCTGAGTGGGGGGCCGCTAATCTGCGCTTGTTGCATCAACTTTTAGAGACAGGAGACCTGAAGCGATCAGAGGTGGATTATTACCATTCATACACAGTCACTATCTTCGAGCTACTGGAGCATTATGAGTGGAGCTCTATACTGGAATATGATACCCGCTATAGAGAGCTCCAAGCCCATTACGACTTCTCTTGGGGAACTCCTGTGATGTCCTTAAATGCCTCCCTACTGGTGGCGAGGAAGCCGCATGTTAAGGAGAAGGGAGGAGACCGCAGTAAAGGACAAAAGGAACACAGAGGAAAGAAGTCAGAGCCCTGCAGGCTTTTCCGCACCAAGGATGGGTGCCCTTATGGTGAAAAATGCATATATCAGCATATCAAGGGATCTGCTGAGGGTTCAAAAAACGGGGAGTAGCTAGTGGCGGTGGGGCATTGGTATATGAGGCCTGGGAGCGCCTCTTGGCTCCAGACGACAAAGATCGGAGGTTTATATTGAATGGAGTCAAAGATGGGTTTCGTATAACCAATTCCGCCATACCCCCAGAAAGAGCGTTCATGGAGAACTATCTCTCATGTACACAGGAGAATGCTTCTCCTATTGTGGAAAAACAGATAGCAGTAGAACTAGTTAATGAGCGTTATGTACGTGTGAATCATCCTATGACTATAACATCAGCTTTGGGTGCAATCCCAAAGCCTGACAGCCACAAAGTGCGATTAATACATGACTGCAGCAGGCCTCTAGGTAAAGCTGTAAATGACCTTGCAACACACGAACCTTTTAGTTATCAGAGCTTTGATGAAGCCCTAGATATGCTCACCCCTGGCTGTTGGTTGAGTAAAATGGACTTACAGGGAGCGTATAGGTCGGTGAAAGTTCATCCATTAGACTACCCAGTGTTGGGCCTGAGCTGGCACTTTGCCAACCAGAACTCTTTAAGTTACATGTATGACTCTAGACTCCCCTTTGGAGCTAGGTTGTCACCAGGCATTTTCAACACACTCACACAAGCCATCAAACGCATAATGGCGCGAATGGGATATCCAAAAATTGTGGTATATTGCGATGACTTCATGTGCATAGGAGAAAGTCAGCAAGAATGTAAAAACACCCTCAATGCCCTAATGAAGCTCTGCCGCCAACTAGGGTTCAGCATTAATTATGATAAAGTGCTTGGTCCTGCCAAGCAACTGACATTCCTAGGAATAATGGTAAACACAGAAAGCATGTGCATAGGATTACCACCCGATAAACTAAGAGATCTGATATCCCTGCTGAGAGAGACAGGAGCAAAGAGGAACATATCAAAGAGGGCTCTTCAACGCCTGGCTGGTAAGCTTAACTGGGCGAGAAGAGTATTCCATGGAGGAAAACATTATGTGCACCATATCTACGATCGCATTAAATCACTAACCACCCCTTGGCACAGATGCCGGGTAACACAAGCTTTGAAGTCAGATATCGCATGGTGGATCGATACAGCCACACATACCAATGGCTCTCTACCACTGATTGACACTCGCAGCTACACCCCCGTGACCATTGATGCTTGCCAGACAGGGGGAGGTGGATACCACATGGGGGAATGGTTTTATCTTCGGTGGGCCGATTGGGAGGGCATGAATGTGAAGCATATTAATTACAAGGAGGTGCTCACCCTGGAGCCGGCCTGTGCCATTTTCGGTCCTCGGTGGAGAGATAAAAATGTCATCGTGCACTGTGATTCCCGTGCAGCTGTCGGCATGATAAATAAGGGCCGTTCACCCGATGAGGACATCAACAGGTCACTGCGGAGGATTTTTAAAATGACCATGATGTATAACTGCCGTCTCACGGAGGGACAACACCAACCACGCCCCCTTCTTCCCCTGCTCTGAGTTTCATAGCAGGCACACACTCGACCAACCTGTCATCTCAGGATTTCATCTTACGTGTAAGACAGACTTTGCAAAATACAGTGCAGGACATTAACTCCATCAGTTGTCATGGGTTTCGCAGAGGTGCCGCCACTTGGGCACATAAATCAGGACTAGATGCTAATTCAATAAAATTACTGGGACACTGGAGATCCGAAAGTTATCAAAAATATCTAGCCCCTGATACACAGGACAGAATGAACTTCTCCAAGGTTATGACGCAAGGACTCCCCTAAACTTTTTCTACTACTCTAGGGTTTTGGGGTCACGAGGAGTCTGAGGCACCACTCAGAGATCATTACTCGGACATTGGGTTAATTAATTATGCTGATTGATATTTACTTCTGTAATTGATTTCTACTTCTGTAATTGATTATACCGATTGTTTCACTAATTAATTCTGTAATTGATTTCTGTATGTTCATGACTTCTGTACAACTTGAAAAGATTACCATTATGTAATTGTGTACCTGGCGCGCGCAAACAAATTAGTCTAGTTGAGTTGAATAAAACTCCCTTTTCCCACAACACGTTTTTGAGTTAAGGGAGGTTTAAACTAGTTTAAACAGTTTTAACTCAACACGACGCCACCAGGGCCAGCGTCCTCCTGTGTGTGGCCATGACCACATGTTAACCAGCACTTGTAAGCAAGGCAGCGCGAGGTCCACCACCTCCCCGACCTCCTCCCATCATCTCAGCTCCACGGAGCGGTAGGGGGTCACGAGGAGTCTGAGGCACCACTCAGAGATCATTACTCGGACATTGGGTTAATTAATTATGCTGATTGATATTTACTTCTGTAATTGATTTCTACTTCTGTAATTGATTATACCGATTGTTTCACTAATTAATTCTGTAATTGATTTCTGTATGTTCATGACTTCTGTACAACTTGAAAAGATTACCATTATGTAATTGTGTACCTGGCGCGCGCAAACAAATTAGTCTAGTTGAGTTGAATAAAACTCCCTTTTCCCACAACACGTTTTTGAGTTAACCTATAAATTCTGATACATTGTTTCCGGAGCCGTGGACGAGAAACATACTGATTACTGTAATAGAAAATGATGTCTCCTTAACTATCTCAAATGATTAGAATGGAGAGATGAAAGGATAAAATCTTGAATCCCTCAAATCTAGTTAGACTTATCTATATTGTGTATTAATTCATCTATAAACCGTTTAAATCGTATTTTGATCAAAAACTAAACAATGAATTTTTCTAGTATCGCGAGTGATTTAACTGAGCATTTGGACTTCAAGTCTCTTTGTGAAACTCCATAAACAGTGGTCTAGAGGAGGAGGATTTATTGCGATCAAATCAACCCCATACTCAATGGAATCAATTTAGTCAAGTGATGTACTCTATCATCGTTTAAGTGCATCCATGGTAAATTGATTCAGTTAGAAGCATTTTAAAACAAAATCTCGCGAGACTTGTATTCCCCCGATGTTTGCGACATCAAAGCGCCTGCGCACGCACTCGTCCTGCCACAGGTGGCGCTTACATCGCGCCGAGACGAGAGACACCTGGTGAGGTGAAGGCGAACAGCTTGCGTTGCCATGACAGCCAAGGACGGCGGCGGTGAACTTTCTCAAAACAAACAGTTCCCTCGCCGGCCACCAGGGGCTGGTAACGCCCTTTCAATCCAATCTACCTGACCCGATCAAACTCTGGAGGCTACCACGGAAAATGATACAATTTCTCCTCCTCCTCCCTCAACGGATTGTGTGCTCCATCTCCGCCGCAAATCGTTTTGTTTCTTTCTTTTGAAGAATGTGCAGAACATCCAACTGTAGTACTATGGTAATGGAGCAGATAGGTCTTATGTTGTCGGAGTTGTTTCTTTTAGTCCGAAACGTTTTATAATCCCAAATCTAAACCATTTAATCCCAAATCTAAAACCATTTAATGATATGAATAGCCTATAGATGTAGAGATTGGTCTACCAGATTATATTTATGACTTATACACTCCAGGTCCAAACCCTCAGATCGGATAGGAATGGTATGTCAGTGATTGGACGCCTACTTCGCTCATCGGTTTCCTGGCTTAGGACTCGGGTGTTTTAATGGGAATATAATGGCATTTTGGGGTCTTAATGGAATTATAATGGCACTTTGCGGTTTGAGGCGAGAGGCCTTCACTTCGTTTGAAGGGACTCCCGAGTCCATCAACCTTGGGCCTAGACTGTATAGATCTTTGATTTAAATTCAGCCCATTCTTGTTCGGTTAGATGATTCCATGGGGACATTAATATCGGCCTTTATTTGATCAAATTCCAGTATATTCTCGTTGGTTTGATAGGTCTAGGCCTGTATGTCCCCAATGCCTAGACGCTGATGAATTAGTTTCGTTTATTTCTCTATCATAAAACAATTGTAACTGCTGCTAATTGTTACAGTACACATACATGACTGTATTGTGGTCCATATTAGTGTATATTACTACTAAGGGTCCATCAATCGTAAACTACCAATTAGAGTCAAAAGTAGCAAAATCGATATTTTTCAAAGTGTTTTTGTCTACAAGATTTCATATTGCAACGATTATTATGTCTCTTGGATTCTTATTTTTAGAAAATAGAAACTTGGGTCCCAAATTTCTGCAATAGGAACTTGGGTTCCAATTTCTGCAATTATCCGCGTGGCCAACTTTCCATATCTTGTTGGTTCGGCCCATTGCTATAAAATGCTACTAAGCGTTGTGCTGCATGCATGGGGTTACTAAAGTACTGCAGGGCGTGTGGTGGGGCGTACTTGAAATAGGGCCGTGTTGTCCACCTGAGCGGATCAATCATCCTTATAATGTTTTACACGACCACATGGACCAAAATTGGGTTAACCCAGGAGATAGCAGTCTAGGCTCAATGTTGAGAGAGTCCCTTCAAACTGAGGGAAAGCCTTTCGCTGGAAACAGCAAAATACTATTATAATCCCATTAGGACCCTACTCCAGGGCCAGGAAAGCCATTAGCGCAGACATACCATTCTTATCTGATCTGAGAGGTTTAGAGCCTGGAGTGACGGGGCAGATTTCGTCCTGTTTATTATAATATCTAAATGATAATTCATCATCATTATAATAATCATTTATGTAAATTTCTTAACAAAGGCAATACATTTAAGTCTATGGGCGGAGCGATGCTAAGGAATGAAATATACGCTGGCCTATTGTTTTATAGATATACGCAGGTTTTCTCTTGCTTATAAATCAAATGCCAGTATTGAAAAAAAAACAATGAATATAGTTAATATAGTTTTACGTGATTCAAAGAAATAAGTTTCGTTTTCTAGATGTCTTTAGATGTTTGTGATGATTATGAAATAATTTCGGATTGTAATACACATCTTCAAACTTAATAATTTTTTCTAGAAATCTTCCCGTGTTTTAGATACGGAGAAATGTTTTAATCTTAAATAAAGGGATGAATGTTGATTTCAACCATTCTCCTCTCGATGCTCATGCCCCCAGTTAGACAAAGCAAAATCGCCAACTTGCTTTATATTATCGAATCAAGGTCACGACCGTAGCTGTCGCGTATGCGATCCGATCAAACTGGAAAGAATAATTTATTCTAAAAAAATAATCTCAGCACAATTCTACTTTTATCAATCCTTTTTATTATCACCCATAAGTTAATAAATGCAGCGCAATAAAGGAAGACACCGAGGTTTCCATAATGTCCTACAGCTTTATATTCAAATCGTCAATTTATAAAATAAGTTTTTCTATTTAAGTCAATGTTTTACGTGCCCTAGATGGGCTATGTACGGCATGAAAACAAATGTCACCCAACGGTTAAGAGCAGAGATGAATATCAAATCTCTGAAACTCCACCATCAGTACTATCAAAACATGTAGTCATATTATAGTTGTACCGCTATATGGGTCAATTTTCAGAAGATGTACAATTGTCAGCTCTACACATGTAGTAAATTCTGCTAAATTAGGCTGAAAAATGAAGAATACTGGTTATATTTGAGTATATTTGGTATTGCATTGATTTAAAGTATCAGTTCTGTTATGTTAAACTGCATTTTGAATCTCATTTTTGTCTTAAATCTGGCTTATTTGAGAGGATTGGTGAAGTTCAATTGTACATTTTCTAAAAATCTGACCCATATACCATATCTCATTCTGGTGAATAGAAAAAAGGCTTTTCTAATGTTTTGATGCCCTGATGATGCCTATCTGGCAAGTATAGAAAACACAACTTTCCATAGCTTTCAGATCGAAATTAGTCAAATAGATAAGGGTCAGATTTTCAGAAAATATACAATCCAACTTCGCCAATCTTCTCAAATAACCCAAATTTCAGACGAAAATAAAGTTCAAAATACAGTCCAACCTAACCAAACAGATTGCTACAATCAATGCAATGCCGAATATACTTGAATTTACCTAGTATTGGCCACATTGCAGCCTAATTTAGCAGAATTCACTAAATGTGTACAGCTGCCAACTGTACATTTTCTGAAAATCGTACATTTTCTGAAAATCTGACCTATATACCATATCTCATTCTGGTTAATAGAAAAAAGGCTTTTCTAATGTTTTGATGCCCTGATGATGTCTATCTGGCAAGTATAGAAAACACAACTTTCCATAGCTTTCAGATCGAAATTAGTCAAATAGATACTCGTCTTTCATGCGCGTTCATTTTTTAAATTACCGTTTTCAAACATTGTACTAGAATTTTTTGTATATGAAGACAAAACACTGAGAAGTTTAAATGAATATAAAATGAGATGTCGGCACTATAACTCTTCTATTTCTACATGCAACACTTAGAGGAATGAATCTTTTATCTACAGACGTAAATTTCATTTCGTCTCTGGGCATATAAAACTCATTTTATTCCGAACAAAGATACATGTGTGTATCCTTGCTCGACGCTTCTTGACTGCATTTCAAGAAGTTAATCTCTTTGGTTCAGTTCATTAGAAGTTAATGTCTCTGGTTTCATTCACTATACAATGACTATAGAAATCTCTTTAAGTCAGTTATCATAGAGAGTTCCTCGTTCACGCGATGTCCTTGGGTCCGTGAGCATCCATATCAATTCTTTTAATGTTCAGTCAAATGACTTCCAGACCAAGAAAGAACACCTGGTACTTTTGAGTTCAAAGGCACTTTTCTGTTATAGGCAGCTCCTTTAGCACCTTTCTGTGATAGAGATCTTTAATTGGATCCATTCGAGTATATATGTATTTGCATTTTAGATCATGAATCGATATAAAATGATCTGAAAGGCACTCCCGCCCAAACCACAATTTGTACATCTTTTTAACTATATGTGATCCGTTTTAGGAAAATGAGTCATAAGTCGCAAAATATGGATTTTGAGATATCACCATATTAGAAAAGATGAGATCAACCCGATTCCAATGAATGTAAACATTAAGGACATCTCATGAATACCTTTATCTTTTTAGTTAGATATTTTTTATTTTTGAAAACAAACAACGTTTGCAATATTTCTGGGTGGATAATTAAATGGTATGATCTAAGAAACGCACCGATATATTTAATAAACAGTCTTGAAATTTGGTAGGTGTATTCATACAACCAGAAGGACTAGACACTCCAAAAATGAAAATATTCCAACGAAGATATCTTGTAAGTAAACGACTTTGAAAAACACCAATTTTGCGACTTGTGACTTATTTTCCTGAAACACATCACATATATATTAAACTAAACTATGAGACCATTATTAATGGTCTTTTTAACAGTCAGAACAATTGTCCAAACATCCGGGAATCCAGCCCCAGGATATTACTATTGTGGGGGAACGCTCCCACGTAATGTGTTTTACTCAAGCTCTCGTCAATTCACGCGAGAGTCACGGGAAGTCACGTGGACAGAGGAGGGTGTTGCTGGAGTGATGATTCCTTTGTTCCGGGGAAAACTGGACCCCCTGTAGCTGGCGACCGTCCATTGAAGGTGAATGGCCAAGTCTGCAATGATATAAAGAAAATGATTCAATATTGTGAAGAAATTGTAATTGTATTGTTGCATATTTGTATTTAAATATTTTTATTCAACCAAACATTATGTATTTACGCACTGTTGTCAGTAACAGCTGTACATCTAAGTCAAACGAAGCATTAAAAATATTAGAAAAACAATAGATAAACAGATACTATTCAAACATTAACAAATAAAAACATTTCTAGTTGCATTCATTGCAGTGGCATTCTAACTCATATTCAGGATAGTCCAAGGAAAGGCAAAACATATTGTTCACACAAAGTACCATACAATCAAAGAAATAGATACGGGTATATAGCAGAAATTGTGTACGCTTAATGACCGGGTCAATTGCCCCCCGCCCCCCTCCTCATCCCCACCCACGGGGATGTGGAGGAATGTCCTGGCCATTTGGAGAAATATGATGAAATCCCTCACCCCCATGGGGAACATTTTTCGCATTATTTTTGTAAATGATAAGAAAAAACTGACAGACATTCCCCCACCCTAGTCCACCAGGGTTTATATTTTTTATTTACAAAAATAATGGAAGCCTATTTTGTAGCAAATATGATCATTAAGATAGACATTATCATAATTTCATGTTGTCAGACGCCATTGGTTGTTGAGATTTAAAGTCCGACTATAGTCGCAGAGAAGGGTGCATGCAGGCAGGCTAAAGACTAAAGCAGATTCAGCACACCACCAACACCACTTAAGACCATAGAAAACTAGCCGTCATCCTTAATCTTATCAGACTGGAAAATGTGTAACGCGTACGTTCAAATGACTCAGCAAATGGACATTTTTCTTGGTTATAACTTATAGTCATTTACAGATGATATTTTTTGCAAAAAATATCTACATCACCCCCGACCCTGTCGATTACACTGTATTTAGGCCCATGTCAAATAAATCACAATGAAGATCAGACCGTTGTACAAAAACTTCTGGTCCCCGCAAACCCAGGGAAAAGTTCTCAGCAAATATAGCTCCCACGAATGTAGGCTATAGCCCCAGGACAAATTCCATCACTCGTCATGGCCCGCAGCAATGGTTAAACTCTGATCTGATTGGTTCATACAGTGTGATTAATGCGCCAAATTAAGATGGGTGTTTCTATTACCTCCTCTAGGGATATAAAGTTCCACCTCCGAAACTAAATTTTTATGGTTCACTTGGACAAGGGAATCGCCGACCACCCAAGGTCTGGGAAGGGATCCATCCAATAGGGGAGTTGCATAGCCGCCATTTTGAATCTTTATTCGCATTGAATTATGGGAGTAATGGTACAGTGTAAAATCTATAGAAAACATGTTATTTTCAGCATGGAATATTTATCAATGCTCTAATGTCAATATCCATGTGTTGTACATGTTTCCATAACACAAGCCTCCATCTTTCCCATCAAGCATTTGGTTTTTATAGGTCATTTATACAAGTTATGATAATGATGACAATATTTCTGCAATTTTCGATGAAAATGTTGCTAAATATTGCTGTGTCAGATTGCAACAGAATCCATCCCATGATGCACTGTACCAGATATGCGCAGTGGCACATGCAAGTCCCCAATTCCTTTTTACATCCTAAAATGTTTACGAGGGTGGAGAAAATATAAACAATGTGAAATGCATAACCACCCCAACAATAGTAAAACAATGAAGATTAAATTTCTCGCCAGAACATGTAGAATGTATCCTGTCATAGATCTATCCTTTCCAATGAGTTATGACTCAGTCTAGGCCCAAAGTTGAGAGAGTCCCTTCAAACGGAGGGAAAACCTCTTGCCTCAAACCTTAATGGGAATATAATGATATTTTGCGGTCTTAATGGAATTATAATGGCACTTTGCGGTTTGAGGCGAGAGTGAGTGATCAAGTGAGTGAGTGAGATTGGTTGCTTTACGCCCTTATCAACACATTTAATATGGTTATATCAAGGGCGGGAGAGCTGAGAGGGAGGCAGTTTATGATCATACCCAGGAAATAGAGATAGAGAATTAAGGTTTGAGGCGAGAGGCTTTCCCTTCGTTTGAAGGGACTCTCAACTTTGGGCCTAGACTGTATGTTTAACATGACTGATAGGAATGTTTAGAGGTGCGCAATATCACAGGACTTGTCACCAATGAGTGCCTAAATCCATGGACTGTCACGAGCTCACACTTTGTGATATGTTGACGGACCATTATTTTAGACTGAGAATCCGTGGCCTGCTGTCAGCGCCCCCTAGTGAGTTATGAGGCTTACTGGGAACTACTACAGTGTCATGGTCCTCCAGGGTGGCACGATCCGGAGTCGGACAAAGCAGTTAGCGATCTGTAGGGTCTGGGGGCAGGGGGAGGGGGGGAGGGGTATGGTCATGGTCATCTCTATTAGGTGGGACACCTCCACTCTCACCCCCACACAAGTTCACCCAGGATTTTCATAATGATTTACTTATTTATTTATTTATTTATATCAATAAGTTCTAAATTTATGTTCTTGATGTTGCAAAATAAACTAATTAAGCCAATCCTAAGACCCTGCCCCCACACAGCCGATTTGTCCCCCGACTGCCCCCCGATTTTGGTCTCCCAATGAATGAATCCTATGGCTCTCATTTCAAATCCTGGTTTACGTTTTTGAAATAACATAAAACAGGATTGGAAACAAGCCGGAGTACTGTCAGAAATGTGCAGCGTATCAAGTCATATCAGGGCTTTGCTATCGCTTACACCGACCACATAATAGTGGATACCCACCCGACACTCTTATCTTTTGCTAAATGGTAAATTGGCTTGCCACGCGCTGTGCGATAGCATTTGTCCGTATCAAGTATAGGTGTCTAGAGTTAAATTGGCAGTAGCGATGTCTAGGCTTAGAGTTGAGAAAGTCCCTTCAAATGAAGGAAAAGCCTCTCGCCTCAAACCACAAAGTGCTATTATAATACAAGTCCATTAAGACCGCAAAATATCATTATATTCCCATTTAAACGCCGAGTTCTAGGCGAGGAAACCGATTAGTGAAGTAGGCTGACACACCATTCCTATCTGATCAGAGGGTTTGGACCTTGAGTGACCATCCAGACCATAATTATGCTCAGAGTTGAGAGAGTCCCTCTAAACTGGAGGGAAAGCCTCTCGCTCCTAACAGCAAAATGCCATTATAATCCTATTATTAACACGCATACATACTCCAGGGGCAGGAATGCTATTAGCGAAGTAGGCGTCCAATCACTGACATACCATACTTATCTAATCTTAGGGTTTGGACTGCACCTGCATGGTTTCACTATTCTAACAGAGGCGGCTTTTTTTTTTAAAAAAAAAAAAATGTTTATTGGCCTTTGTAGGAGGTAATCGGTTATTTCATGTTGTTGTATTTTTGTACAATGTTAAGAGAATTATTATGAATGTTATATTCATATTCTTCTAGATTACCTACTCTAGGGAGACAATACTGTTTTGAATAGTCCAGGATTGCAGTGTCTTATCATGTACACACAGTATCTAGAAATTAAGTTATTTTCAGTAAATGACCCAACCCCCCCTGCCTGGTTCTCATGCTAGGTTAAACGCAGACCTGAGAGAAGCAAATAATACTCCACTGAAGGGCAAATCAAATGCTGTTTAACCTCATCTTATTGTAATTTGTTATCCAGATAAGGCAGTGCCTTGTCAGAGATTGAGCAGGCTGGGTTTGAGCTGGCACAACTGGAGTGCAGTCTAGGCCCAAAGTGGAGAAAGTCCCTTCAAATAGAGGGTAAGTCTCTCGCCCCAAACCGCAACGTGCCATTATAAACCCATTAAGACCGCAAAATGTCATTTTATGTCATATTCCCATTAAAACGCCGAGCTCTAGGCCAGAAAACCGATTTGCGAAATAGGCTGATATACCATTCTTATCTGATCTGAGGGTTTGGACCTCGAGGGAGTGGGTCCAAATAGGAAAAGACTATCAATCAATGAGAGTTCCAAGTGATATTTCTGTTTTAAAGGAATAGGACAAATAATCCCAGTAAAAATGATAATTTTCCTTTTCTTTTTTAAAGGAATAGGACTGTTTAAAAAGAGAATTTTCCAAAGCAATGCGAATTCTAGATTTGCGTAGATTCGCATTTCCACTTTCTAAAAAAATCGTTTTGGCCTGTAGTTTAAACTGAAACATAGGCCTACAGGGTGTAGTGGGTTTGAGTTGGCACAACTGGAGTGCGCCCAAATAGGAAAATACGATTAATGACAGTTCCAAGTGACTTATCTTTTTTAAAAGAATAGGGAAAACAATCCCTGTATAAAATGACAATTCAGAAAGCGTCAATCAATTGCAGCTCGAGGGTGAGATCTTCGGAAAATGCACAATCCATAGTCAACAAATAAAAGATTTTCAAATCAAATAAAAAATTAAATCAAATCGAGTCGTTATGGCCTGTAGTTTAAATTGAAACATACAGGGTGTAGTGTGAACAGAAGTGGATTGTCCAAAATGCAACGATGCGCATTATGTTGTAATAGGACCAGAACCGTTTTCAGAAATCAGTTCGCAACGATTCTATTTGGTTCGATTCGATTGATTCGCTTTGGTTCTGTCGTGTAAAAGGGTCAGATTTTCAGAGAACTTAAAATTCGCCTTAACCAATCCTCTCAAATAAGACAAATTTAAGACAAAAATGACTTTCAAAATACAGTTCAACCTAACCAAACAGATTCCTAGAATCAATGCAATGCCGAATATACTCGAATTTACCTAGTATTGACCAGATTGCGGCCTAATTTAGCAGAATTTACTAAATGTATACAGCTGCCAATTGTACATTTTCTGAAAATCTGACACAAAAAGGGGTATTACAGCGCATGCGTAGACTCACATTTCCCATTACTGATATCAAGACTGGAGTATCTGATACGTAGGCTTGTCTATCGGGATACCACCATCCTATTACACCGTAATGACAGCTCCGACACCCAGCTGGTAGTACTCGCAATATCATAATTTATCAACATTATCATTTCTAAAAGTGTTATTTAAGTTAATAAAGTTGAAATAATGTTTCGGCAAAGAGGGGTTCCTCCCATTTATTACCAGTCAGTTACTGTTGGCAGCGTTTGTGTGCAAAACGTGATTTACATTTCAAAATGGTATACCCGTATTCATGATTAATTGTACTTTTCTGAGAGGAAATTGCGCACCCGACAGAAGAAGTCTGGCAGTCATAAAGTAACAGATTGACACGTGACATCATGTGATGATGTCACGTGTATGATGTCACGTGTCACCTCCATCATTAATGAAACGTAGGCTTTAATTGAAAGATACCACTCATCTGAGTCACTGTCGATTTATCATATCAAACCTCATAAAACAATGATTATCCAAGTTGTGATGTATTGTAATGAATCAGGCCTATGCTATTATGAACAACAGAAGTATTAATCCCAAGCTCAACCAACATGACGACAAGTATCATGGTAGTACAAGTATTGTATAGATGGTGCATCCATGTCGACAGGGGTGGTCTGACGGAGGGGCAGATTGTAGATATCCTCATCAAAGCTTCATTTTGAAAATGGGTCCGATTTTCCGAAAATTCAACTTAGCCAATCTTCTCAACTAACCCAAATTTCAGACGAAATAAAGCTCACAGTTCTAGACATCTCTCAAATTCTGCTAAATCAGAGTGAAAAATGTTAAATACCGAGTGTATTGTGTATTGTATTCATTCAATAAATCAGTCTGGTTATGTTGAATTGTATTTTGAACCTGAATTTCGTCTTAAATCGGAGTTATTTGAGGGGATTGGTGAAGGCCAATTGTACATTTTCAAGAAACTTAACCCTTGTACCTTTTACTCCCAGAAAGCATGGGTGGGTCAGATTTTCAGAAAATGTACAATTAGCAGCTGCACACATTTAGTAAATTCTGCTAAATTAGGCTACAATATTATATATATATATAGAATTTTTATTCAGCAAACATGTACATTTGTTGTAATATAAGCAGGAAAAGGACAAGGTTCGGTCTCCTATGGAGTTCTGGCAGTTCTGGCAGTGTGGGTTGCTGTAAACAATGTGTCTCTTCCTAAACTGGTCGAGAGTTAGGTAATAGTATATTTTTAACTGAAAATTAGGTATTGTGTCTCTTCCTAAACTGGTCGAGAGTGATTACATAATAGTACATTGGACTAGAAGAAAATTGGTCGAGATTAATTAAATAATAGTACATTGAACTGGAATTAATCTTAATACTAACAATATAGCTGAATTTTCAACTTATATTCCCTTTCCCTTCCCACAATCCACCATTGTATTGGTCTTGATACACAGATCTTACATGTCTGTCTTCATCCCCCCTTCCCCCTTTCCCCATACGGTTTCCAACAGATGAGATGTGGTTTATATATATATATATATATATATATATATATATATATATATATACATATATATACATATATATATATATTATTGGTTTACATGAATTTACATTAGGTTTCAATACCTCACGGTTTACTACATTTACAATCTGTAATGCTTTACTACTTATATTTCATGTCAGGCACACAGTGTCTGTTCATAAAAGTAATAAATTTACCTCAAATTACTAACCATTGGTTATAACTGTACAATATTTTCCTGTCCCTGAGGAATGTTTTGTTCTCTCAGGTGGACATCATATTCCTGAGGGTAAGAGGATTTTAAATATACCTTAAATTCTTTTCTGGTTTTTATAGATCTGGGTTTGGCCGGAAGACCGTTCCACAAGGAGGCCATTCTAAATATATAAGACTTTTTGAAACTTTCGTTTTTCGGGTGGGGTACTTTTAGTTTTATCCCATTGCTCAGTCCCCTCAGTACAACATTTCTGTTATCCAGGTTATCAGTATTGAGAGTCCTTCTAAATGCCAGCTCAAGAGTGTGGCTTTGCCTTCTCGTGTCTAAGGTGGGCAAATTAACCGCTCTATGGATTTCTCTTGTGCTGGTGAATTTTGGAAGTTTTAAAACAATTTTCAGTGCCGCGTTTTGTAGCGACTGTACCCTGTCCAGATATCGTTGTGGGGCTGTTTGGTAAAAGATGTCCCCATAATCCAGGTGTGGCATTATAGTGACCTTATAGATGAGTAGTAAGGTGTTTCTGTCACATATACCATAGAGTTTGGACAGTGACTTAATTTTAGCCCGTACTACATTTATCTTTTTATCTAGAAAATTCTTAAAGTTTAGTTGCCTGTCGATCTCTACCCCCAGGAATTTATAATAATCAACGGAGTCAAGTTTATGATGGCCTATACTATAACAAGAGTTCATGCTCCTTTCGGGCCTAAGACTGATATTCAGGTGTTTACACTTTTTTATGTTCAGTGATATTTTGTTCACTTCACACCATCTGACCACATCATTCAAGTCATCTTGCAGTTCAGTATTATTTGCAGATTTTTTGTCTCTTAAATTATAAAGTACGGTGTCATCCGCAAAATGCTGGATATGACTATGCTTTACGGAATTATGTAGATCATTAATATATGTAATAAATAACAGAGGTCCCAGTGAGGTCCCCTGGGGAACACCACAGGTGACCCCCCTCGATGAGGAAAGCCTACCATTAATGACTACCCTTTGAGTTCTTTCGTCAAGATAATTATGAAACCAGTTTAATGAGTGATGCTTTATTCCGAAATTTTGGAGTTTTCCTAAAAGTAATTTGTGGTTCACGGTGTCAAAAGCTTTTTTGAAGTCTAAAAATATGAGGTCTGTGCTATTTTTATTATTAATGTTATCATATGTATAAGTGAATAAGTTGTCTAAGGCATCATTGATAGACTTTCCTCGCCGAAACCCAAATTGAACATCACATAATAGTTTGTTAGATTCAAGATGCGTGGACAGTTGCCCTTGAACGCAACTTTCTAAAATTTTGGCCGGTAAGATGATACACGATATGGGCCTATAGTTCCCAGTACAGGTTTTGTCCCCCTCTTTATAGATTGGCGTTACTGTTGCGCTCTTAAATTCAATGGGTACGCTTGCAGTTTGTAGTGACAGGTTATACAAATACACAAACTGCTTGCTCAGCGCCATCATACAGGGCTTAAGTATTCTAGTTGGCATCAGGTCAATACCTGATGCCTTGTAATTACCAACTTTCTGAAGGGCGAGTTCTACAGAGATGTCCGTTATAGGTCTAAAGTTAAAATCATTTACGTTTTTGTCCTCTTCGATTGTTGTATCTGCAGGGGTTGAGGGTATGTTCTTGGCGAGGTTAGGTCCAACGTTAACAAAGTATTCATTGAACTCGTCAGCCGCCTCCTTGCCTGATAACCTCATTCCTTCCCCATTGTTAATTATTATTTCGTTTTCTCTATCTTTACATTTATCTTTGGCTATAATAGGTTTAATTGTCTCCCAGAACTTGTGTGGTTTAGATCTATTGAGATTAACTTGCCTTTCTAAATAACTATTTTTTGAACGTCTAATTTCTTCATTTAACCTACATCTCTGTCTCCTCGCCTCCCTCCAATTTTCTTCTGTCCCATTATTTCTCGCCCTATGATATGCCTTATCCCTATTTTTAGACATTTCAATAATAACTTTTGAGTACCACTCAGGGGTTTTGTTCACCTTCTTAAAAGTCTTCACCGGACACATTCTATTTACATATAGTTCTATGGTGGCGTACAATATTTTCCACGCTTCATTTACCTCTCTCGTTTGATAAAACTTAGTCCAATCCAGATCCCTCAAAATATCACGGAGGATTTTTATATCCAGATTTTTTGTGTTTCTGGCCTGAAAAGTTTCCTGTTTGTAGGTATTTCTGAGTTTTTTTACTTGGAGAAAGACTGGCAAATGATTGCTTAAGTTTAGGTTTATAGTGCCGCTCTCATTAGTGTATTGAACGTTTGTGTATATATGGTCTATTTTAGAGCTAGATTTCTTACTAATCCTCGAAGGTACCTTGATTGTCTGGTGGAGGTTAAATTTACTGAGTAACGTACCGAACCGGTCAGCATTTTTTGTTTTACCTTCCTCAATTATATCAGAGTCGTAATTGAAGTCGCCCATTACGATCACATCTTTCGATGAGTCAATAGAATTTAATGCCTCATCCAAACATGCAACCGCCTATTTGGTCAATACTAGGTAAATTCGAGTATATTCGGCAATGCATTGATTCTAGCTATGCGTTTGGTTAGGTTGAAATGTATTCTGAACTTTATTTTCATCTGAAATTTGGGTTATTTGAGAGAATTGGTGAAGGTGAATTGTACATTTTCTGAAAATCTGACCTGGGTCTAGTTCAACGTAGCAAGAAAGAATAACGCCTGAGTGGGGGGAAAACAATGCTAGAATCAACCTAATGCCGAATATACTCAAATTTACCTTGTATTGACCAAATTGCAGCCTAGTTTACTAAATGTGTATAGCTGCCAATTGTACATTTTCTGAAAATCTGACCCAGAAAGGAAGAATAACAAGGAGTGGGGAGAAGGACCAATGTTGTGCACGTGTAGAAAGGCAACAATACACAATAAGATACATCTCACACATTGCTAGTTCATGTTAGCCCGCTCTGCCACAACAAAGTGCAGGTGTGCTCCTCCTCACACTGAGCTACTGCCAACCACTCGGGAGCTGCTCGCATTTTGTGCCAAAATACTCAAATAGTTCCGAGGGGAAAAAAGAGTGAATTCTTGTAATTTGGTGCCTCTCTAGTTGGCGAGTGAGGGACAGTTTCCCCAGTGAAAAAAAAAATCTTCAAAAATAACAGTGGTTTAATGCTACCTGTACAGAAGATCAAACTTACTGAAAGTAAAAAGAACTGACTGAAAGACGAATATCTTGATGACCGCCCCCCCCCCCCCCCTACAACACCCCCACCCCCCTCGGCAGATATTGAGGATTTGTATTGGTAATTTTGAGATTTGGGGGAAATTTTTAAAGATATTGATTTCGGTACAAATACTGCAGTCCACAAATTCAACTGTGCCCACATCCCCACCATACGGTGCTGCCCCAGCCGCCACCCAGCCAGCCAGGGACAACAGACTCCATAGTTTGTATCTATATCTGCGCCTATAGGTTTACAACAAGACTGAATTCAATATACACTTTTGAGGATTTGTACTGGTAATTCAAACAAAATATTTCGTTATTGTGGGCTTTGGGAGTTTTCAAAAATATTGATTTCAGTATAAATACTGCAGACTTAAAACAGTCCATATATTAAACTGTCCCCACATTTCCACCATACGCTATATGGGTAAGATTTTCAGAAAATGTACAATTGGCAGCTGTACACATTTAGTAAATTCTGCTAAATTAGGCTGCAATTTGGCCAATGTTTGGTAAATTCGAGTATATTCGGCATTGCATTGATTCTAGCAATCTGTTTGGTTAGGTTGAACTGTATTTTGAACTTTATTTTCGTCTGAAAATTAGGTTATTTCAAAGAATTGGTGAAATTGAATTCTACATTTTCTCAAAATCTGACCCATATACCGAGGCACAACAGACTCCACAGTTTGTATCTATATGTGTGCCTATAGGTTTACAACACGACTGGTCTAAAAGACTATCCATGTTTTATCCATGTTTTGTAACATTCAGTAGTTTGTAACCATGCACTCCAGGTGGTAGATGTGCAACCGTGAAATGTTTCCATTTGGAGAATGGGCGGGATTAGAGGGGTAGTGTCAGTCTAGGCCCAAAGTTGAGAGAGTCCCTTCAATTTCAAATGAAGGGAAAGCCTCTCGCCTCAAACCGCAAAGTGCCATTATGATTCCATTAAGACTGCAAACTATAATTATATTCCCATTAAAACGCCGAGTCCAAGGCAAGGAAACCGATTAGTGAAGTAGGCTTTCATACCATTCTTATCTGATCTAGCTTGATCTGAGTACCTAGAATGTTCTAGGCATATTTTTTTTCAGAAAACGGGTTTTTACATTCACAATTAGAACAGTAAATCATGAAAGTCGGACATTCTACAGATCATTGATTGATCATGTGACCCATGCATGAAAACATGTTTTGGCCATTTATCAGAGAACATGTTTATTTGTGATGTACTCCCAAACAAGAGACCAACCTGCTCGTATATATGGGTCAGATCTTCAGCAAATGTACAATTGGCAGCTGTACACATTGAGTAAATTAGGCTGCAATTTGGTCAATACTAGGTAAATTCGAGTATATTCGGCATTGCATTGATTATAGCAATCTGTTTGGTTAGGTTAAACTGTCTTTTGTATTTTATTTTCGTCTGAAATTTGGGTTATTTGAGAAGAATAACGAAGTTGAATTGTGCATTTTCTGAAAATCTGACCCATATATGTATATACTTAAAAACCTCACAACATTCGTGGGGGTGGGCTGGACAAATTTCTGGTCAAGCTGAGATTAACTTTGATGACAGACACACATAAACAGTCCAGTAATGGCCCCCTGTTGATGGGACATGTCTCTCACAGCAGCACAGTTACCATGGTAACTGTCAGAGCTCCCCAGTGCTGCCACCTCTCGTCCCTCAACGCAGATGATGGTCCTCCTGAGGGCGGTCAAGTATGTGGTCAAGTGCGTCTGTACTAGTAAATAACTCTTGTATTGACCGATTGGATGCATTAGCTTTCTATTGGACATGTGTGCTGGTGTGTGTCCATGTGTATGATCACCCAATAGTTAGCTATGGGAAACCCCCTATGGGGTCTCTAGGGGGTTTCTTGGTCCTGGGTATGACCATAAAGTGCCTTTCTCTCTCTTTTTCTGTCTCAATCTAGGCCCAAACTTGAGAGAGTCCCTTCAAATGAAGGGAAAGCCTCTCGCCTCAAACCGTGAAGAGTCATTATAATTCCATTAAGACCGCAAAATGTCATTATATCCCCATCAAAACGCCGAGTTCTAGGACAAGAAACTGATTAGCGAAGTAGGCTGACATACCAGTCTTATGATCTGATCTGAGGGTTTGGACCTAGAGTGGTCTCTCTCTCCCTTCTTCTCTATCTCTATTTCCTGGGTATGATCATAAACTGCCTCCCTCTCAGCTCTCCCACCCTTGATATAACCTTCAAGCTCTTCCGCCCTTGATATAACCTTCAATGTGTTGATAAGGGCGTAAGGCAACCAATCTCACTCACTCTAGGGGACTCTAGGGGGTTTCTGTCCTCTCCCTCAAGTCTACTCCTCTTAGCAAGAATTACCAATAGGTATATGACTGAAGACACATGCAGGATGCAGCCGCCTAATGGAATAAGATGCAAGATCCAGACTGAAAAAACTATTTACATGACAGGAGTTTCTTCTGGCAAGATCTATGCATTTAGATCAAATATAAGTGTTTATCAATCAATCAGCGCTGAGCCTTCTTATACATATGATTCTAAATTCTAAACCGTATAATTCCTTCCCACAAATACATTTAAAAATTGATGGTGAAATCTAAAATGGGAGTAATGTGGGACTCCTGAAATCAGTATACTTCCTGAGTAAGGGAAGGCAGGTAGAAATGTCCTGACATTTCAAAATAATCTTTCCATTTGAGACAAAGATAACGAGTAGTATCGCAAAATGTTTATAGTAAAATATGGCATGATAAAGAAGGTACAAGCCCGTTACATTTCATTTCAAGGCAAGGCCCAAGTTACTGATAAGCACAGATGTGAAATATTATTTCTACCTTTGCACAGAACATAGTAGTAATATAATAGAATTTGTAGTACCCATTATACACTTTGGTCAATTGGGTGCAATCTCCCTCCCTCTAACTCTCAAATATAAATATATACCCATGCAATCCTACATAAATTTCCACTCCTGACTCTTTATTCACTTTCACCTCCTTTCTCAACACTAAAATTATTATTTTTTTAAAAATTGTATTTCCACTGGGTACAAACCTCCAATGAGAGTAGGATGTTCTGGTGGAACCCAGCTTGTGGAAACACGTATTTACATCTCAGGCAGAAAATTTATGTACAATAATGATTATGCATTGAGACGAGTTAAAACTAATTTAATTTGATTTGAGGGATAACCACTTTTAATAGTGAGACCCATATTTTGACATGTACAGGAAATTACATTTGTATTTCACGTTAACATGATACTGGAGTTTATGAACTTTACATTCACGATAGGGCCATGCAGTTCCATGAATGTCACTTGGGAAGACATTCCCTTGAAGTCCCTGCACCAACTATATGCCTTCTATCATGGGTCAGATTTTCAGAAAATGTACAATTGACAGCTCTACACATTGAGTAAATTCTGCTAAATTGGGCTGCAATTTGGCCAATACTAGGTAAATTCCAGCATATTCGGCATTTCATTGATTCTAGCAATCTGTTTGGTTAGGTTGAACTGTATTTTTAACTTCATTTTCGTCTGAAATTTGGGGTTATTTGGGAGGATTGGCAAAGTTGAATTGTACATTTTCTGAAAACTGACCCACATACAAATAATTAAACTGGTGATAGAGCATGTGAATGGCATGGGACGTGACCTATAGAGGCTCCACAAAGTGTCCTGTTCAATAAGTGACCAGGGGTAATAGAGTACTCCTGTATAACAGGTGCTCCTTAATGCCTTCAGACAGGTAAATCCAGAGGGAGAAGGTGCAATACCACTGGTACCCACACCACAAGGAAAGGTTAGCGCCCGGGGGACAGGTTGCTTTCCCTTTGAAATTGTAGTTTTTGCTCATCTGGGGAAACTGTCCATGTGAGCTCGGTTTACTCTTGTGTCTTACATGTGCATTCGCAGCTTATTTTGATAAGGCCAAACAAAAAATTAGTTGTGTTTCCGATTTACCCCCCCTACCTAGAAAAACCTTCCCCTACCTAGAATTTGTTTGACCATACCTGATTTTATTTTTACCATATCTTACTTTTTTTTTGATTTTTGGACAAAAAAAGGTTATAAAACACACCTATTTTTTTTTTTGCCTAAGGACATTTTAAAAATATATTCCTTTACTTTTGGTCCTATATTGGGGGGACGCTAGAGTTCCATTCTGCATGTTGAACATCACCAATTTTTTTTTAGAAAATTATAGTATAAATTATACAGCAAAAAGCTCCAATCCCAACTTTCAATTTGCTCGGCTTTGCCTTCTCAATTTATTTCCACTTTTGAGTGTTTGGAAAGTTGCTGAATTGTAGTTTCGCACGTCTATTAGCTTTTATTAACAATTAGAAATTGGGAAATATGGAATCTACAGTTCTACACATCTCCCACATTCTGCTAAATTAGACTGAAAAAATGATAAAATTAATACTGACTTTATCTGAGTGTATTCTGTATTGTATTCATTCAATACATCTGTCTGGTCTTGGAGAAAGAGGAATGTTATATTACTTCTAAGAGTTGATCTGTATTTTCAACCGGACTTTCGTCTTAAATTTGGGTTATTTAAGAGGACAGGTGAGGGCCAATTGTACTTTTTCTGAAAAAGTGACCCGTATTTAACAATCTTGGGGCACAATGTGCAAGGCCTATTGAACGTAACTTCGTGCATTTTGGCTTACATATGGGTCAAGTTTTCAGAAAATGTACAATTCACCCTCGCAAATAACTCAAATTGCAGACGAAATTAATGTTCAAAATACAGTTCAACCTAACCTAACAGATTACTATAATCAATGCAATGCCGAATATACTCGAATTTACCTAGTATTGACCAAAATTGCAGCCTAATTTAGAGCTGCCAATTGTACATTTTCTGAAAATCTGACCCATGTATTGAATGAATACAATACAGAATAGACTAAAAAATTATATACTCAGTAATTATCATTTTTCACTCTAATTTTGAGAGATGTGTAGAACTGTAGATTGTGAAGTGTACAGCTGCCAATTGTACATTTTCTAAAAATCTGACCCATATAATCAACTTTGCCCACCAGTAATTTAACACGTCTTCGTCCACATATGCCATCGGCAAACACATGAGCAATCAAAACGACGGGCGAATTCCATTCCCAGTAGCGTATCCAGGTAATTAACAGATCATAATCATTAGATCTTATCGCGCGTATTAATTACCTTAGATTATCGCCCATTTCCACCCTGGCGTGACGCGCTGTCCCTTGGGTATACTACTCGGGGCAAGTCCAACTGCGCGCCTCCGCTACGGTGGCCGAGGCGGGCCAACCATCGCTCAAGCTGTACGGGACGGAAGCGACGACAGGCGGTATAGGCGCTGGTTTGACGCGCTGCTGGTTCCCGCAACTCAACACCCCGCCACGCAGACCACCATTCTGTGGCCATTTTAGTTAGGCTAGAGTTTTAATAGTTCCAGAAAGGATCAGTTGTTTTAAAGTGGCGGAACTAAGTGTCTGTTAAAGCAACTAGATTATACTCACACTCGCGTTGGTTAAAGTAATATCATGAGTTCAACTGCTTTTTTCTTAAATTTATTGATATTTGAATTCCATATTCATTTCTCACATCAAGTTATTTTTGTGTAATTTCGTATTCCCTCACTCAGTACATGGTCAATACCCAAGCATTTAACATTCTTATGGCAAATAAAGAATTATCTTATTTTATCTTATCTTATATAGTCTTAATTAAATCGAGGATACATTGATCAATGTAGCCTCGATTGTGATTGAATAAAAGTTTAAACAATTTATGCTATGGCTATAGATCACTCAGTGCATGGTCAATACACAAGCATTTAAAAGGAAACCTCACAGATATTGCACTCTCGACATACTCTAAGCCTATGGATCAGATTTTCAGAAAATGTACAATTGGCAGCTGTATACATTTAGTAAATTCTGCTAAATTAGGCTGCAATTATCTCAATACTAGGTAAATTCGAGTATATTCGGCATTTCATTGATTCCAGCAATGTGTTTGGTTAGGTTGAACTGTATTTTGAACAATATTTTCGTCTGAAATTTGGGTTATTTGAGAAGATTGGCGAAGTTGAATTGTATATTTTCTGAAAATCTGACCCTAGAGTTTTAATAGTTCCAGAAAGGATCAGTTGTTTTAAAGGGGCGGAATTAAGTGACTATTAAAGTAATATCACGAGTTCAATTGTTTATTTCTTAAATTTATCGATATTAAAATTCCATATTTCATTTCTCATATCAAGTTATTTTTGTGTAATTTCTTATTCGCTTACTCAGTGCATGGTCAATACCCAAGCATTTAAAAGGAAACATTTCAGTCCCCTCAAAGATAATGTACTCTTGACTTGCTTTAAGTCTAAGGAGTATATGAGACAGACATTGGAAGTATCTCCCCAACTTTCAGAAGTATACTGGCGAATGCATCAGTCATTTCAAGAGGCCATGACACTCATTGAAACCATTCATTGAAACTGACACTACAATACCCCTGTTATCGCTCACCCATCGGCACTGGCTACAAAGTGATAATTTATCTTCCATCACTAGGCTGATAAGCACATAAACTCGTGGTACACGTCTTTAAGTGATAAGGAGTATTTCCATCTTTGAGCCATAGTTCCATGTCTAGGGTTTTTAATAGTTACAAGATGCCCCCCATCTAAAAGTAAAACGGGTAGTACGTCTCAGCATTTAGTTTCTATTCAATTCCTCCATCCCTTCTATTCTTTTTCACTCCCACCTTTATAATTCTCCTCTCCACTCTACCCTTCTCCTTGTTGTCCCTTCCCCAGAAACCCCTTCCCTGTTCCAGCCCCCCCCCCCCCCCCCGCGCCCCTCTCCGACATGCACCAGCCCAATCTTTCGAATGGAATAGCATTGAAATAGCTTCAAAATCACTTTCTTGAAAAACATTATTTTGGGGGAATCAATACCCAGGTCACATCGTTTGAGATCTATGTATGCCATCTTGAAAGTTAGAGCCTTGTACTTGCAGCCAGTAAAAAGCCTTTTATAACTTTGTGCAGAGCCTTGAATGTCGTAAATCCACGATTAATATAGTGTGGATATTACTGCATTCGTAAAGATGTTTTGAGAGGCTATAGCTGTCCCCACTTAAATTGCAATCAAATGATGTTGACAGTACGGTTTTCTAATCTGCTTGAATGACAATTATACATTGTTCTTTATCACCAGTAATAACCTGATATAGCTGGCAAGACCTGGATTGTTGATAAACAAGCAACTGATTTCCATGTAGTGAAATAAAGAAAATAACTCATCAATAGAATATAGATTTATTTGGTCAGTGAAGGTCTAGGGCCAGTCGGAAGAACTAATATTAGTACAACTAGTATTAGACACAAATGTCCTTTTCATGTATCTGACAAGATTGAATAAAAATTTTATATATATATATAGGAATGGAACAGATAATGTGTAATGGAATAGGGGACTTGCATAGCCGCCATTTTAAAGCTAGATTCGCATGGAATTATGGGACTAATGGTACAGTATAAAATCTATAGAATACATGTTATATTCAGCATGGAATAGTTATCAATGCTCTAATATCAATATCCATGTGTTATACATGTTTCAATGACACAAGTCTTCATCTTTCCCATCATACATTTGGTTTTCATAGCTCATTTATACAAACTCTGATATTGGTGAATACATTCTTGCAATTTTCGATAAAACTCTTGCCAAATATTTGTATGTTATTGTCATATTTCAACAGAATCTATTCCATGATGCAGCATAATAGACATGCGCAGTGGCACATGCAAGTCCCCTATTGTGCTTGCGCATTATACATGTATACAGAAGCTGTTTCCGATCCCCCACTTCCCAGAAATTGAGAAATACACTATAGCCCACCTAAAGTTACCCTACCCTTATACCCCCACCCCCACAACAAAAAGAAGTAAATCCTAATCTTTGGGTGTATATTAACACCCACTATTCCCTCTTTATTCTTTTCAAGTACCGTAGTTACTTTAAGACGACACAAACCAATATTCCATCCCCCTAAATCAATTGGGACAACTTACTTTAATATTTTTTTCTATCTTATAGTCTCCAATTTTGGCATTACTGAGAAGTGCATCTTATCTTATCTTAGTCTTTAGCTTCTAAAAGAGCAAATAAAAATAGATATCTGGATGATAGATACCAAGCTACCAGAATCTGGGATGGGCCAAGATGGTACGTTAGGTCAGCCTCAACGTTAGGTCAGCCTCACTGTGGAACAGTATGCTGCTCAGCTTAAGACTAATTAGGGATTGTGACCAATTTAAGAGTACCATGAAAATAATTGTGTTGGAACATTGATTAAGGCAATGAAACCTTTATTAATGTAAAATATTACCTATCTTATACTGATTATACACATGGTACAGTAGCCATTCATCATTATTAAATTTATAGTTATTCACCTTGCCTTCAATTTAAATTCACTTAGCAAAAGGTTACATGTTATGATACTCGATATCAGTATACTGCAATTGATTGTACTTCTTATTTCACAATATTTACAGCATTGAATCAAATAAATGCCTAGGAATAATACCTCCTCTTATATTTTATTTATATAATTGATGCACAACATAAGTTATTTTCTACATACTTAATTGTTATTGATAATGAATCAGAATTTGTATTATTATTGTATGACAGCATTTCTTAAAACGAGAAGGCCTATCCAGTAAATCATAGAATTTGAATAATATTATTAAGGGATTCCAATGAAAACCAGTTCTTCTAATCAGGGAACTGGGAGGTATTTTTTTTACTTCGATGCATAGATAAGTACCATACTGTATGTTAATTGACATTGATATTCTTTAAGTGGCTTGGCTTATAGGCCTATTTAGAAAAAAAATTGTATGCGATATATGGCATGTATGTAACCCATAATGTACTATAATTTTTTTTTATACACAGGCATGCGCGGTGGTATATAAAACCCCCAAAAAAGGTACCCTTCAAATGGCTCATGAGGCAATTTTCAGTTTAAAGGTTGTAAAATTAATTCATTTCACGTTCGAGTTGGATTTGAGCCTGGATTTGGTCCAATCCCCTGGACCGAGCGCCTCCCGTGCAATGCCAGCGGCGATTGCTTGGGTCTATCCCGGCAGCATCGCCACAGGCCTGACGGTCTCTGCATGCAGGTTTCCATGAACACTCCCCTCTTTATCATGGCAAAATAAACTGCGTGGGACCAGTGGGTTAACGCCGTATCAAACACATTGCTCAAACGTGGAACAATTTAGACAAACATATCAGAAACCTGGATACGTCTGCCCTTGAAATGAAATTAAAAAGAGACCTAGTCCCACGACACATGGATTAAATTACAGTTATGCCTCTTATAAAGCCTAGCTCACCTGGTCTTCCTCCTCGACTAATATATTGTACTTTCTACTAATCATTGAATATCATATGTTATCTTTTTTTCAAACCTGTATGTATAGCTCTGCAAATTGCAGAGCAGTGGGAACATCGTCACTGCGACGACACTGAATGTCTACTCCTGCAATAAAACATGTTTTTAAAAAACCATTTTGGAGTCATGATTCATGTACTTTGATTGCCAACACTTCCAATTTTATCAAATTAAACCCCAAAAATAAAACTTACCAAATTTAGTGGATGAATTGGTGGTGGGTTGGCAGACGAAGCATTGCTGGACTTATTATGTCCACAGCTGGACTTTCCTCCTTTTGACGACACTGACGTCGATGAAGAAGAAGAAGATGAGGAGACTTTATTCTCAGAGTTCAATTTCTGTTCAGTCCTATCCTCAGCCAGAATATCCCGGAGGTGCGATATGTAGCATGCCGCCAAACGTAGCGTATCTAACTTGGAGAGCTTGGTATCGGCGGGAACCCATGGAAGGGTCGTCTTTAGGCGGGAGAACGCCTTGGAGAGCACCCGCATACGGGAGCGCTCCCTGGCGTTAGCGGCAGACCGGACGACCGGAGTCTTCTCCTGGCGACATGAAGACGAACCCTGTGAATCGGGGCTACTCATGGCGGACTCGGAGTCGAGGAAGTCCTTGCATGGGGGTAGGCCGAGGGGCAGGGCTGCCGCCGACGATACAGGATGTTTCCTCTTCCGTGCCATTACTTATCCTTGATTATATGGGAGGTTGGGCTTGGTTGTTGTTGTTGTTTTTAAATAAGCACTTGGGTTGTGGTGGGGAAATTATTCCAAGAAAACTAAATATATATTTGACGTTGATGTTGGTGGTTTTTGAGTACGTCCTCACTTTTCCTCCTCCTCTGCTTCCTGGTACACAAGAAGGGAACTTTACATCGACGACGAGACCTTTAATAAATTGTACAGAAATCGTTTTTAGAATGCAGTGTGTAAAATGGGGGTTTAGTTCATCAGTAAGACATGAATCTGTAATAAGTATTGTAGTAGCAATATGCAGAATAAAAACAGAAAAGTCTCTTCTCTTCTAAATTTAAGGACCTTGTATTGACGGGAAGACAAACGTTTATATGGTTGGAGTTATATTGAACCCGAGGCTCAGAATAAAAGAAACATGGAACATACGAGGCTTAATAATGGTAGTCTTAGTAAGTTGAAAATATTCCAGAGCAATAGGAGAGTAGGGCCTATTATAAACGTGCAAATATCACACTAAATTACTTCATTAGGCTAGTATAATTAGTTACTTAATGGCTTCTGCCCCAGAAAAATCTAAGAACCCTTTCCTATGTATATGATAAAAGTTGCTGACAATTTGTCTGGTGAACGTAGTGAAATAGTGTAATAATAGCCATATTATGAATATACAATGAACCGAATCTATATACAGAATGTAATACAAGTGAATAACAAATAGCAGCATTACTTAATAATAACGTAGGATATTAAGAGTAAAAGAAGGAAGGGCGACCAATAATTATTGTAATGATAGCATGTGGGATCATACAAGTGTAAGATAATAATAACTGGTCCAAGATAAAATCCAGCATCTTTCAAGATAAAGCAAGCAAATCTGAAGACATAATTCAATATCAGACGAGAGGTAGTATTAAAGGGGGTAAAATTAGACCTATAAAGTGCAAAGCCCCATATAGCAGTGAACCAGGAGGAGGGAGAGACTGGATCCCTACCCGGCTGCTAAACTGTCTATTGGGGCCGATACTTGAGACGCACGAGGGGTTTCCCCAAGATAAACCTCAGTCTGGGGAGTTGAAACAATTATGTCAAACAATGCATCTATTATATGGGTCAGACTTTCAGAAAATGTACCATTAGCAGCTCTGCACATTTAGTCATTTCTGCTAAATTCTTCTTTAAAAAATGATAAATCCTGGGCATATCTGACGATATTTGGTATCGCATTGATTTAAAGTATCAGTTCGGTTATGTTAAACAGCATTTTGAAGCTCATTTCTGTCTTAAATGTGGGTTATTTGAGAGGATTAGAGAAGTTGAATTGTACATTTCCTGAAGATCTGACCCATATAGCTGCAGCTCTCTGTATATCTTCTTTTACTCTGAGCTTTATAGATCAACCTTTCAGACATACAAAGCATGCAATTAATACAGGAAAACTGCAGAATGTATTGCATGTGTAGGCTTGCTGGCCATGTTTGGTCGCTACTCAAGACATGCCCCTCCCTTTATCCACAACATTAGCGCTTCACATGTTTGTAATACACAAAGAGAAATAATGTAAACAGGGTCCAAATACTACCATGCAACTCTCAATAAATAGAGTGAGTGAGTGAGATTGGTTGCTTTACGCCCTTATCAACACATTTAGCATTCATTCTTAATCAGCATATCAAAATACCAAAATGATTCACTCTAGGTCCAAACCTTCAGATCAGATAAGAATGGTATGTCAGCCTACTTCGCTAATCGCTTTCCTGGCCTAGAACTCGGCGTTTTAATGGAAATATATAACGACATTTTGCGGTCTTAATATAATTACAATGGCAATATATGTGCATCAGGCGAGAGGCTTTCCCTTCGTTTGAAGGGACTCTCTCAACTTTGGGCCTAGCTTGGCTTTGCTTTCAGCCCTCCAAATCATGAAGGAGATAACTCAAGAGTTTCACTCTGAGAATACAAGTGCATCATGATCATCCAATCGTTATGGTATGAGCTTCTTTAAAACACATTGGTTATATACACTTTCCCTTGAAGACAAGTATATGAACACTTGCAAAGCTTTTAGGGGATAAATTTCCAAACAACCTCCCTCAAGTGCAAGCTAATAAAAACTGAGTTCAGTTGCTGCACTAGCCGAGATTAGATGAATACTTAGCGTATGAATAGACTCCTGATGTGTTTGCTTTCACGATTCTCAACTTTTTATCCTATTATCAGTTGATCACAGTGACTTACCAAGCACTTCTTCAAGTTCTTGCTCATATGGGTCAGATTTTCAGAAATGGCAGCTGTACACATTTAGTAAATTCTGCTAAATTAGGCTGCAATTTGGTCGATACTAGGTAAATTCGAGTATATTTGGCATTGCATTGATTCTAGCAATCGGTTTGGTTAGGTTGAACTGTATTTTGAATTTTTTTTCGTCTTAAATTAAGGTTATTTGAGAGGATTGGTGAAGGTGGATTGTACACTTTCTGAAAACTTGACCCATGTGATAAGCCAGAAACTGGGTGTATTGCCGTACCAAGATGCGCTTTGAACTTTGAAGAGGGCCTTTGGATATGTCTGGGGGGCTACGTACGCTCTTGGAACAAAATGGTTATGAGTCAAGATTTTCCGAAAATGTACAATTGGCAGATCAACACATTCAGTAAATTCTGCTAAATTAGACCTAGAAATGCTCAACACTAGGTATATCTGAATATATTTAGTACTGCCTTGATTCAAGCAATCTGTTAGCTCATTTCTGTCTTAAATTTGGGTCATTTGAGAGAATTGGTGAAGGCGAATTGTGCATTTTCTGGTGATTTCACCCATATACGAACTTAGTGCTATATTTGTTTTAATCTGACCTCTCTCCAAAAAAAATCTAAACTTCTCCCAGAGACAGAAAATCCCTTAAAAATCGCTGGCTATTGTGGAGTCGGATGTAAGGTTCATTCCCGACGGAATCCTTACTTACAGAATGTTAGACAAAACATTTTCGAGGCCCTCTTCAAGCTCCTGAGTCACATCGGAACTCGGAACTAAACTTGAGATCTAGGAAACTAAGAAGGCTGGGTTTCTAATAGTGTAGACACAATTAGATAAGAGAAGAGGCGGTTGTTGAGCATTACAAGTACAAGACATGTCTAAATGTAGAGTCGAGCAGCTCAATTCTGGCCCACGTGTTCACCGAGAAACTCAAGTGTTCTTGAGTTAGTTCCTGTTGTAAATGTACGGGTCAGATTGTCAGAAAATTGGCAGCTGTACACATTCAGTAAGTTCTGCTAAATTAAGCTGCAATTTGGTCAATGCGAGGTTAATTCGAGTATATTTGGCATTGCATTGATTCTAGCGATCTGTTTGGTTAGGTTGAACTGTATTTTGAACTTTATTTTTGTGTGAAATTTGGATTATTTGAGAAGATTGGTGAAGGTGAATTGTACATTTTCTGACAATCTGACCCAAATGTACTCAGGACTATACTGGGATTGGGGCCATTACACAATTCTATAAATGTCACTGAAATCCACTGAATCTGAAGATTAACTGTCAATATTGTTTGGAATTGAAACTGAATGAAACCTGCATGGGGTTATGGCTTATTAAAAATCAATTAAATGGATGTTTCAGTCTCGGTCCAAACCCTCAGATCAGATAAGAATGGCATGTCAGTGATTAGATGCCTACTTCGCTAATCGGTTTCCTGACCTAGTAATCGGCGTTTTAATGGGAATATGATGACATTTAGCGGAATTATAATGGCACCTTGCGGTTTGAGACGAGAGGCTTTCCCTTCGTTTGAAGGGACTCTCTCAACTTTGGGCCTAGACTGGTTTATTGTGTGTCCATATCTGGGCTCTTAACAAATTGTGCACTAAACTGTTCAGTGGTTTGAATCAACTGGACTCTTAAATTTAAAAGACACAGGTCTGCAGGGCATGAGCTATATATACCAGGACAATCTTAAGCACAAGGTTAAAGTTACCCGTTAAAACCTGTTCCAACTTGTATAGTTAAGATTCTTACCTAAAAAAAACTGCTACAGCGTTGTTTACTCGTATCCAATTGTCTCTTGGTGTAGCTGGTGGTGGAGGAGTAGAAGTTATCTCCAATAGAAGTCCATTCGTAGATATATACCACTGACTGACTGGATCTGATGTTGGGTGCGATTCCCTGCCAAGATTCTAGTGCTATGCCCTCTCCTCTGTACTCCCTCTCACTCAGTGTCTCTGACTCTATCTGCCAAGGGACCTTGGGGGCGATTGTGGACTGAGCTCTAGTCTCTAGTCTTGAGAGAGATGTAAGAAACTCTTCCTCCACCCACTCGCCAGTCGAGCAGCTCTTTTCATGGCTTGCCGCAAGTCCAGAGCACTCCCAAGGAGGTCTTAATACTCATTTGCATATTAAGCTCCTCCCACCTATAGGTCATCTCTGGGAGTGATTGGCTGTGGCCTGAGGAGAGGCACCGCATGGTAAAATAAACACGGCAAGGGGGTAGAGAAGTTTGGTAAGATGAGCCAGGCCAATCAAACATATACAATCAGATGCACTGCACATATTCTCAGATTTGACAGAGTTTGGGGAATGAGTGAGTGAGATTGGTTGCTTTACGCCGTTATCAACACATTTAATATGGTTATATCAAGGGCGGGAGAGCTGAGAGGGAGTCAGTGAGTGGGATTGGTTGCTTTACGCCCTTATCAACACATTTAATATGGTTTTATCAAGGGTGGGAGAGCTGAGAGGGAGGCAGTTTATGATCATACCCAGGAAATAGAGATAGAGAAGAGGGGAGAGAGAGACAGAGAGAAGAGGCAGAAAGGCACTTTATGGTCTTACCCAGGGAGAGCTGAGAGGGCGGCAATTTATGATCATACCCAGGAAATAGAGATAGAGAAAACGGGAGAGAGAGACAGAGAAAGAGACAGAAAGGCACTTCATGGTCTTACCCAGGGAGAGCTGAGAGGGAGGCAGTTTATGATCATACCCAGGAAATAGAGATAGAGAAGAAGGGAGAGAGACAGAGAAAAGAGACAGAAAGACACTTTATGGTCATACCCAGGACCACGATTTAACAATGTTTGGGGAATAAAAGTAAAATATTGGTCCTGATTGTCTGGCATTTGATGGGTTTGAAAAATCCAATTGTACGTTTTTTGTTGGCGAAACCTATAGGGATCTGTATGATCTACATCCCAGTGTTTCTAGCATCAGGGTAAGAATTTCAGAACATGTACAATTCGCCCTCCCCTGTCCTGCCAAATAATTCAAATCTAAGAGAAAAATGACGTTCAAAATGCAGTTTAACACAAAGAAAGACATCATGTCATTAATCAACACAATGCCAAACATACTCAGATATACATAGCATTGATAGTTTTCCAGTCTAATTTAGCAGAAGTTACCAAATTTGTAGAGCTGACGATTGTACATTTTCAGAAAATCTGACCCTTGAACGCTCACCAGTTCCGACCTTGAGAGGCGTTACAGAGAAACCTGTGAAAAATCCAATTGTACATTTTTTGTTGGCGAAGCCTATCAGTCTAGGCCCAAACCATCAGATCAGATAAGAATAGTATATCAGCCTACCTCGCTAATCGGTTTCTTGTCCTAGAACTCGACGTTTTACTGGGAATATGATGACATTTTGCGGTCTTAATGAATTATAATGACTCTTTGCGGTTTGAGGCGAGAGGCTTTTCCTTCGTTTGAAGGGACACTCCCAAGTTTGGGCCTAGACTGGCCTATAGATCTGTGTGATCTACAGCCCCTTGTTTATAGCATCAGCGTTCACCAGTTCCGACCGTGAGAGGCGATACAGAGAGGCCTGAGCAGGATGATAAGCGGTATTTGCGCTTCCCATTTTGTTCCATGTTTTCAAAATACCCTCTGGTCATTAGCACTCAGGTCGCCTACAAACTAGATAGAGGAGTGTCGGCCATTCTCTCTATACTGTAGTACGCTCGTTTAGATAGACTAAAGGGAGGAGTGCGAGGTCAAACTGGAAATCTCTATAATCTCCAACATTAGTTTCATCTTAATAGGGGAGTTGCATGTCTCACTGCGCATGTCTACTGCAGTGCATGCTGGGATGGATTTTGATGAAATCTGACATACAAATATTTGGCAATATTTTATCGAAAATTGCAAGAATGTTTTCATCAATATCATAGCTTATATAAATCATCTCTGAAAATCAAATGCATCATGGAAATGATGGAGGCTCATGTTATGGAAACATTTGGGTCAGATTTTCAGAAAATGTACAATTGGCGGCTGTACACATTTAATAAATTCTGCTAAATAAGCTGCAATTTGGTCAATACTAGGTAAATTCGAGTATATTTGGCATTGCATTGATTATAGCAATCTGTTTGGTTAGGTTGAACTGTATTTTGAACTTTATTTTCGTCTGAAATTTGGGTTATTTGAGGAGATTGGCGAAGGTGAATTGTACATTTTCTGAAAATCTGACCCATGTATACCATATGGATATTGACATTAGAACATTGATACATATTCCATGCTGAACATGACATGATTTCTATAGATTTTAAACTGTACCATTAGTCCCATAAATAGAGTCCCTTCATAATTCCATGCGAATCAAGATTCGCATGGAATTCGGATTTGCTTTGGAATGGAATTACAATGGCACTTTGCGGTTTGTGGCGAGAGGCTTCCCCTTCGTTTGAAGGGACTCTCAACTTTGGGCCTAGACTGCTTGGGGATTGGTAGCCCATTCACATGTACTCTTGGTCAACCCAAACTTCTCCCCCTGCCAAAGATTCCAATAGCATAATAATACCAGGTGGACGCTGTAAAAATACATTTATGAAAGATATTTGGAAACAATAAGCATCAAATTACCAAAGCACTTGGCCACAAAATCTCCCAGACTTGCAAAACCTTTGATTTCACAATAGACCGTAAGAGAAATATTTGTACTGCTACGACACCGTGAATTCCGCATTTCGGGCATATTTTGAATAGGGCTGGTGAGAATGGGATTCTGAGATTTGTGTTTCTATAGTAACAGGAGTCCATCTATCACATACCACTGGTCAGGTAGCTCTGACCCTGGAGGACCACGTGGGTCGGTTCTCATCTCCTCCAAGCAAACAACTCCCCAAGCTTAAACCAATACAGAAGTCACGCATTCACATACATTGGGAAACTCTAGAATGTTCCCCGAGAACATTTACGATCAAATCGAGCTAATTGAGGGTAAACAAGGCCTGGGAATTAGTCACTGATACCAGTGGTGTGGCAGCAAATGAGACGCTGGTCAATCAACGCTGGTCCATTATAAAATGGTGAAGGTGGTGATGGCGATGCCGCAGAAATGACCAAATCTGCGCGTGCGTCCCTTATAGTTTTGCTATAGGTTTCTTTAATGCTGGAGATGATGGACAATTCAATTCAACATATCAATTATTTCAATTTGTACCGTAACGCATATTGTACGAAAAGGAAACACATCTTCACCACAGTTATATCAGACACATTTTGTTGGGTGAAATTACCAGTATGGGGAATCTTAAAGGCTTACAGTAAAAAGGTGCGATGCGATATCTTGATAGCTGTTCTAGTATTAGCATAATGAAATGTGACGTCTGTGTGAGACATCTCGTATTCGTATACGTGAAAATATGCCTATGTATGCACAAATGGTCTTGGTAAAAAAGAGGAATTAAAGAGAGGAAACACATCTCAAAAATGATTTCCAGGGTCGGTGCAAAGTTTTATGTTATATTAGAGATTTCAGTCTTGATTGAAATAAGTGCAATGCCATGCGTATCAACATTGTAGTCAATAGTCAATTTCGTCGCCCATATAGATTACCCGAAACATTCGGGATGATCCTTTCATGCCAATTATTGATTCAATTAAACAAATATTCGGTAGTTTGATTGTCCAAAGTATTCCCAAGTATATGCTTTCCAAGGAAACAACACGATATTTGGATTTTAATAACGGCAAAGAATGAATATAAAAATGAAGTTCAAAGTTTCTCACCCAATGATCTTTTTGTTGTTGTTGTTTTAATAATACTAAATAATTGCAACAACAACAAAGATAATGTCGTGGTTCAATCTTTTAAAAATGTTGTATATTAGGTAGCTGGTGATTATGCAAACATGGATACGGAAAATGGATAACTTATTGGTAACAACATCATTACAGTTTTTGCTGCGATATTTTGAAAGTTTTAACGAGAAAGTGTCACCGTCTTTATTACAAATATCTTAACAGTCTGACACCTTAGAACTAGATGTAGGAGGGTCAGATTTTCAGAAAATGTACAATTCAACTTCGCCAATCCTATCAAAGAACCCAAATCTCAGACGAAAATACAGTTGAACCTAACCAAACAGATTGCTAGAATCAATGCAATGCCGAATGTACTCGAATTTACCTAATATTGACCAAATTGCAGCCTAAATACGGATAATTTACCAAATGTGTACAGCTGCCAATTGCACATTTTCTGAAAATCTGACACAGGAGCACTATACGTCTAATTCCCACCACCAATGCCAACCATACAGAGATATGAGAACTCAGAGAAGGTATAATATTTGTCTTGTTGATAATGTATCTCCCCTCCTCCCCATATTTATCAATACACAAATGGACAGGGGGAGAGTGGCTCGCTATTTATGCATTATGATAAGCTATGAGCAGCTCTCGTGCCTGTTTCCATTCAACACATTCTAGAGTGAGTCGCTCCACAGGGTTGAGATCGCCTGGATGTGATGTCCTTTGTGTTTTGTAATAGGATCCTTCGGGCTTGAATCAAAGAATGTAGTACGCTTGGCTGGAGGTGGGTGGTGGCGAGGGGGTGCTTTGTTTGGGAAGAGGGGGATAAAGAGTGAGTGAGTGAGGTTGGTTGCTTTACACCCTTATCAACACATTTATTATGGTTATATCAAGGGCAGGAGAGCTGAGAGGGAGTGAGTGAGTGAGTGAGTGAGATTGGTTGCTTTACGCCCTTATCAACACATTTATTATGGTTATATCAAGGGCGGGAGAGCTGAGAGGGAGTGAGTGTCGTATAAAAGGTTTTAGCATATATTCTACCCAATATTATTACACGCTCATGCTGTATGAGAGGTGCAATAACAATATTCATATTGTACTGGTATGAAATGGCTGAAATCTTTTTTATATATAACTTTTCCATATTTTATACCATGTTTTTTCAATGTTCATCTTTACATGGAATGTAACGCGGAGCTGTAATTGAATATTTACTAGATTCGATTTTTCCATCTCTCATCCAATAAATATTCAATTACTAGCACGCAGTTAAATTCTCTATTTACCGCAAGTTATTCCCCACCCAGTCTAGGCCCAAACTTGAGAGAATCCCTTCAAACGAGGGGAAAGCCTCTCGCAAAGTGCCATTATGATTCCATTAAGACCGCAAAATGTCATCATATTCCCATTAAACGCCGAGTTCTAGGACAAGAAACCGATTAGTGAAGTAGGCTGACATACCATTCTTATCTGATCTGAGGGTTCGGACCTAGAGTGCACCTACTGTGTTCTAAATTCGGACGTCCTCGTCTATTTTCAAGATAGTGTAATAAAAATTAATTTCTAATATCAAAAACTACTCTCTCTATAAAAAAAAAAAGTACTATAATACTCTATAAACATGTAGCACTATACTTCAGTAGGAAGACCAAGGGAGAGGGTATAGTGGAACCCAGTTAGCCCCCCTCTTGGTCCAACTGACGGCCCCAAACCTCGAGTACGGAATCGGAGTGTTCAATATTGACATTGTGGCTACTTATCTAGGGTCTAGAGAAGGGGCATCAGTATTGAATCCTAGCCTCCAGCCGACTTGAACCCTTGCAGAAAAAATACAAGCGTACAAAGAGGGTGCCTAAGTGATCGCTCTCCGGTGGGGCGTGTTTCATAATAAATCCTAAGTTGTTTTCTTATTATTATTATTTATTTCTACTGAGGGAAAACACTATTGTGTGTAGATATATGACAGTATACGGGTCAGATTTTCGGAAAATGTACAATTCAACTTCGCCAATCTTCTCAATTAACTCAGATTTCAGACGAAAATAAAGTTCAAAATACAGTTTAACCTAACCAAACAGATTTCTAGAATCAACGCAATGCTGTATATACTCGAATTTACCTAGTATTGACCAAATTGCAGCCTAATTTAGCAACATTTACTACATGTATACAGCTGCCAATTTTACATTTTCTCAAAATCTGACCCACATATCGAATTCCTTAAACTAAAGGTTCCTTACCAGCTGCTTTAATAAGAAATAGTAGCAGGAAATGTTAGTACGTAAGGAATTATTATGAAATAGCTCCCAGCTGAAAAGATAAGACACTTATTGAAACATGTGCTGTGTGTTTATTTGGGAAAACACTTGGAATGGGAATTTCAGTTTTGGACATTTATACCTATACTATCTCTGAGATTGTTTCCAGATACCAGCATTTTAATGAATTTAAGACTGTAGCTTTGATTCTCTCTTCGATACAAAATAGTTTATTCCTCAAAACATTTAAAAGTAGAATCACAAGAATGTACTATATATGAAAAGATGATCACCAATGCGAACCATAAGGCTAATCCGTAGATATACTGTGGGAGAAAATGGTGGGTGGGAGGAGAGAGAGATAAAGCAATTTAATGGTGTAGAAACAGAGAGAGCGATTTAGGTAACAGCTCAGAGCAACTCAAGAGATATATGGGTCAGATTTTCAGAAAATGTACAATTCAACTTCGCCAATCTTTTTAAATAACCCAAATGTCATACGAAAATAAAGTTAAAAAAACAGTTCAACCTAACCAAACAGATTGCTAGAGTCAATGCAATATCGAATATACTCGAATTTATCTGGTATTGACCAAGTTACAGTCTAATATTGCAGAATTTCCTAAATGTGTACAGCTGACAATTGTACTTTTTCTGAAAACCTGACCTATTATATAGACAGCGCAAGACTACAGCTCCCCCTATACTCATGACTTCTTGTCGAGAAATCTAACACTACCGTATGTATTTTTGTTTTGATAAATGTTTTGGCTACTTGGCCCTCTTCAATCATCCATTAATTTGAATGTCCTTATTCACAGTCAACCCAAGTGTTGGATGCTGATGTACAGCAGTTGATGGAGATATCCTTTGAAGACCTATAGATGGCATTTTAATACAAATAGCTACTATAAATTCTCTCTCCCTCACCCTCCCCCCCCCCCAACCCCCCACTCCCTAGTCTGTCACTCCCTTGACTGACTTCTCTGCGGAAGACTTTTGTATATGTATATTATGTAAATTATGGTACTTATAAGCTGTCATACCAGTAACCATACTCCAGTTTGTATATAGATTCTCAATACTTGATAAGAATATAGAAACAAAGTACCACCCATCTCATCTTGACTAAAAAGGATTGTAAATAACTAAGACAGGTACACTTCACCCCATTATTTCTACACTCATCCCTCATCACCTCATTTCATATCATGTTTTCCTTTATATAATGTTCTTTTATAAATAGTAATGATTTATGGCTGTATAATGATAACAAGACCAAAGACGGCTTGTCGAATAACATTGATTATATATCTAGTTGCGATTGTATATAATAGATTACCACTCGATTGATGCCTGAATGAAATCAGGGTGCTAAGAACATCACCTCTGAGGTGAGAGCGTCATTAATGTAAATAAAGCCTGAATAAAATCTGTTCAAAAAAAAAATTCTAAGATAAGATAAGAAAATCTTTTATTTGTCAAACTGCTCGAGGTTACATCATCTTGAAAGGGACAAATAGGTTGACATGATAAACGTAGAATGAAAAATTGAAAAATAAAATAAAAACAAACATATAAAGGAGATAAATAGATCAGAGGGGTCCTATGGCTATGAAGACACTATGTCATAAGATGTACTTGTCATGTTCACTTGAGATTATTAATAAAATAAGTTAATAATAGCGTAAACCACTAGTTTTTCAAAGTAGCATAGGATATACTTTCCTGTACTGTATAAATTTAAATGGTGCCTCAGATTTTAGTTTTGCATAGATCAAGAGGCTAAAACACTAATGACAATAATATAGAATGAGAATAAAATACATAATATTCCATCGCTGTACTGCGGTGTGTCCAAACCATCAGATCAAATATATAAGAATGGTACGTCAGTGATTGGACGCCTACTTCGCTAGTAGGGTTCCTTGCCTATGATTAGGCTTCTAATGGGAATATAATGACATTTTGTGGTTTTAAGGGAATCATAATGGCACGTTGCGGTTTGAGGCGAGAGGATTTCCCTCCGTTTGAAAGGGACTCTCTCATCTTTGGTATAACATATAATAATATAGGGTATTTTTTGTTTTTAAAAGCTTTTATTCAATCTGACAACAAAAATCTCTTCTCTCGTGGGGTCGATAACACTAAATATATACATCGTACCCTCTTTATCTAAGGATTTAAGGATTACAAAAAGGATCATGTACAAAATAAAGAATTCACCAGAAGGTATAATAGTGTAGGAGCACTAGCTGTTAAAATGATCCAACCTACGAGACTATAGAAGCCACGTCGAGGGAGGGGGACATTATCATATTGTTTAAACAAAAACTATACGGCAAACGCAAATGGATTAATATAGAAATAAGTGCTATAACCTCAACGACTCCCAGAGAAATTAATGGTCTAATAGCAACCTTCTCTAGCTTCACTAGCACTGCAATAGGGGATTTGCATAGCCGCCATTTTGAATCTTGATTCGTATGGAATTATGGGATTAATGGTATAGTCTAAAGTCTATAGAAAACATGTCATGTTCAGCATGGAATATATATCAATGCTCTAATGTCAATATACATGTGTTATACATGTTTCCATAACACAAGCCTTCATCTTTCCCATCATGCATTTGGTTTTCATAGATGATTCATACAAGCTATGGTATTGGTAAAAACATTCTTGCAATTTTCGATAAAATATTGCCAAATATTCATATGTCAGATTTCATCAGAATCCATCCCAGCATGCACTGCAGTAGACATGCGCAGTGAGACATCCAACTCCCCTATTTAAGGTGCATAGGTGGAATGTTGACTCTTTTTCTCGAATGTCAGTTCAGAAAATTAATCTCAATCTAATAAAAGGGTCAGATTTTCAGAAAATGTACAATCGGCAGCTGTACATATTTAGTAAATTCTGCTAAATTAGGCTGCAATTTGGTCAATACTAGGTAAATGCAAGAAATATTCCGCATTGCATTGATTCTAGCTATGTGTTTGGTTAGGTTGAACTGTGTTTTGAACCTTATTTTCGTCTAAAATTTGGGTTATTTGAGAAGGTTGAATTGTACATTTTCTGAAAATCTGACCCAAATAAACCATCAGGGATAACTAATTAGAGTAAGATTAACCCAGGGTACCCAGGAACCATCATGATGTACAGGCAGACCCTGAGGGTCAACAGGCTTGTTCCTGGGGGCTCCCTATATTCTTAGAGAGAAATATTAGATAACTTGTAAATGATTCATTTTCTTTTGTTTCAGCTCCAAACTCTTATGATTGAGTTAGGGAATATTATCATTTACATTACATACTTTCTACTGAAAACAGAAATAGTACAAGACTTATTAGAAATAGGAGAATATATGGCATTACCATATAAATAAACCATCAGGGATAACTAACGTGAGTGAGATTAACCCATGGTACCCAGGACCCATGGTGGTGTACAGGCAGACCCTGAGGGTCAACAGGCCTGTTCCTGGGTGGGACTACTGTAGCATTATACTCCTGTAACCGGGCCATAATCTCCTCCAGGGCTTGAGGCATCAGGGCAGCCAGGTTATTATATTCACATGGATCCCTCTCCACATCAAACAGACACGGAGACTTGTTAGGCTGGCAGTTGGTGGAGGCATTAGCAGGCTTCTCTCCACATCTCACTACAGCCGGTGTATGGCCCTTCTTCACAATGCGATTGAGATGAACCCGCAACAAATCAGGAAGATCAGATTTGAAAAGGTCTTCTTTTGGTGGTTCTTCTTCAGATAGATCCATGGTTTCTTCAACAACAAGCGAGTTCTCTTGCTGATTGTGTTCTTTCACAGCTTGGGGATTGTGATCTGTGGTGCTGCTCATTTCTTGATTTTCGTCCTGTTCAGTTTGCCAGGGTGGGAACCAGCCACTCCATGCTCCGTTGTAGGACTCCCCAACCACAACCTTAAAATGTAAAAGGGTCAGATTTTCAGAAAATGTACAATTCTACTTCGCCAATCTTCTCAAATAACCTACATTTCAGACGAAAATAAAGTTCAAAATACAGTTCAAACTAACCAAACAGATTGCTAGAATCAATGCAATGCCAAATATACTCGAATTTACCTAGTATTGACTAAATTGCAGCAGAATTTAGCAGAATTTACTAAATGTGTACAGCTGCCAATTGTACATTTTCTGAAAATCTGACCCAAAATCGAAATGAATATTGTTGTTTTTATTGTCCGTGTAGCAACGTCTCCTGTTGAGAGATAAAAAAAATAAACAAAATTGAAATATTGACATATATGCGTTATATATCAGTGATAAAGCTTAAATTTTGGTACTTTGATGTTAAAGATCAAATAGATAAATTCCAACAATTAAATAATAGAATATCATTCTGACTGGGTTCCATGAGATTACCATTGTACAACGCAACGGAACTGGACTCAATAACATTTAAAAGAAAAACAACAAAAAACCTTCATGTTCCTCATTCTAAACGCAGCAATTTTCCTTTTGTCATCGATATTGTAGACAAATTCTGTCCGAGGTGATCTCTTCTGGTGGGTAGAGAGTGTGTTCCACATGTCCATACCGTCCACACTGGGGTTCAGTTTGCTCATATTGTAGTTAGCGATGCTGAGAAGTGTAGGGTACCAGTCCACCACATTCATCATATGGTTAGAGATGTAGTTGTGCTTGTGGAGAAGTGGACTCCATATAAACCCAGCCCCTCGGGTACCACCTTCCCACAAGGTGTTCTTGCAGCCCCTGTAGATTCGAAGAAAACTGTATGATGTAATGGGTCAGATTTTCAGAAAATGTACAATTCACCTTCCCCAATCCTCCAAAATTTCAGACGAAAATAAAGTTCAAAATACAGTTTAACTTAACCAAACAGATTGCTAGAATCAATGCAATGCCGAATATACTCGAATTTACCTAGTATTGGCCAAGTTTGAAGGGACTTTCTCAACTTTGAGCCTAGACTACAGTGGAAGAAGTATAAATTTCGGACTGACCTGAGAGGCCAGTTGGAGGCAGCATTCATGTCAAACCCATTGACGGGTCCACCATTATCTGTTGAGAAGACGATCACGGTGTTCTGCAGCATTCCCTTGGCTGCGAGGGCTTTGGTCACATTGCCTATGGAGTCATCGAGGGCTGCAACCATGCCTGAAACAGCAAATTTAATATATGTGATGTGTTCCAAGAAAATGAGTCACAGGTCGCAAAATTGATATTTTTCAAAGCGTTTTTATCACAAGATCTCCCAATTGAAATGTTCTGATTCTTAGAGGGTTTAGCACTTATAGTCAGATAAATCCGTGTAACAAATTTCAGGACATTGTATTTAACATATCTTTCCGTTTTGAAGGCCTTTGTATGGAGTATATTTAGTTACTTCACTGGTAATTACTCATCCAGAAACATAGCAAACTTTTTTTTTTCAAAAATAAAAATATCAAACCTAAAATACAGAAATACAAATTAGTCGTCCTACTGTTTACTATCATTCGACTTGATCTCATCTTTTCAAATATGGTGATATCTCAAAATCCATATTTTTTTGCGACTTATAATTTTCCTAAAACGGATCACATATGTGATGCACATGGAAAACAATGTGTTTTTCATATAAGACAAAACCTGACACAATTGAACCCTATTAATTTTCTGGCTCTATAATTCTATTATCAACATTCTCGTTGTAAATTGTATTGTTTCTTGATATCATACTAGAAAAAGGGTCCCAATTAAAGGTAACAACACTATTGATTATTTTTGGATAACTTTAAAAATAGCTTTATTTTCTCTTTTTGACAAATACATGTTGATGGTAAGGCCCGAGTATTACTAGATTAACTTTGACTTATAACTCATTTGTTTAATGTAAACATGTTGTGCATATAGGGGAATTGCATAGCCGCCATTTTGAATCTGGATTCGCATGGAATTATGGGACTAATGGTACAGTCTAAAATCTATAGAAAACATGTCATATTAAGCATGAAATATTTATCAGTGCCCTAATGTCAATATCCATGTACCATACACGTTTCCATAACACAAGTCCCCATCTTTCCCATCATGCATTTGGTTTTCATAGATAATTTTACAAGCTCTGATATTGGTGAAAACATACTTGCAATTTTCGATTAAAAAATGTTGCCAAACGTTTGTATGGCAGATTTCAACAGAATCCATCCCAGGATGCACTGCAGTAGACATGCGCAGTGAGACATGCAAATCCCCTATTAGGCATTTGAAGCTCGTTAATAACAAAAAGTTTCTACCTGCGAATGTCCGCCTCTTTTTACTTTTGATGTGTGGGAATTTATTGAAGTATTTGGCTGGAGCCTGGAGTGGGTCTGTCACATCAGCACTATGTACAGCCTGGTGCGCCAAGTACCTGGGGGAGATTGTCAGAAAATGTACAATTGGCAGCTCTATACATTGAGTAAATTCTGCTAAATTAGGCTACAATTTGGTCAATACTAGGTAAATTCAAGTATATTTAGCATTACATTGATTCTAGCAATCTGTTTGGTTAGGTTGAACTGTATTTTGAACTATATTTTCGTCTGAAATTCGGGTTATTTGAGAAGATTGGCAAAGTTGAATTGTACATTTTCTGGAAAATGTGACTCACATGAACAGTGGCTTGGACGTATTGTGCTGCTTGATAATCTGTTCAGCTCTGGTGGTGTAAATCTCTGTAGAATACTTGCCGGTAGCTGATCTATCGAGCTGCATCCCATCCCTGAAGTCAAACCCGTTGGTTTCGGGCGTTCTACCATCCGCCCAGTAGTTGTGTTGGTAGTAATCCTCCATACCTGGATCACATTTTATAATAATAATAATAATAGATTTTTATTTCCATAAACGTTTACAAAGTGTAATACATAGCACAGACTAGAAATTGAAATGAAGTAAAATATGGAAAAGGAGTATTATCTGTAAAGTATACAGGTCTTCCAAATTTGGCATTGCATTGATTCTAGCAATCTGTTTGGTTCGGTTGAACTGTACTTTGAATTTTATTTTTGTCTGAAATTTGTGTTATTTGAGAGGATTGTTGAAGGGGAATTGTACATTTTCAGAAAATCTGACCCACCTTGGTAGTACCCATAATGACTCTCAAACCCACGGTACATCGGGGTGTACTCCTTAGCGAAGAACCCCAGGTGCCACTTGCCCACTATATGATTAGAATAGTCCAATTCTCCCAGTAATTCTGGCAGTAACTTTTCATGTAAGCCGAGTCCATAGGGTTGGGAGGATGTAAGCACCCCATGCTGTAAGCCAGTATGAATAGGAAATCTCCCAGTCAGCAAGGCAGCCCTGGTTGGCGTACATATTGGCTGGACATAATAGTTGTGAAGGATGATTCCATCATATGCTAGTGCGTCGATGTTTGGGGTGGGTATTTGGTTAGATCCGTGAAAACTGATGTCATTCCAGCCCAAATCGTCAGCAAGAATGAAAATGATGTTGGGTGACTGCAGGCTCGCATCTGCATACAACAAGCAAATCGTTTGAAGAAGGATGGCAGCCACTATAAGCGCAGTGTTGAGGCCCGCCATGGTGAAATGTCAACAAGTTACTTGAAAATAGGTTATTTCCTTTACAAGTATATGCCCCCAACTATGGTAGCTAGGGCTTGTGGGTCAGATTTTCAGAAAATGAACAATTGGCAGCACTACACATTGAGTAAATCCTGCTAAATTAAGCTGAAAAATGAAGAATAACGGGTATATCTGAGTATATTTGGTATCAAATCCTGTATAAATGATGTACACAAATCAGAGGCATGACGGGAAAGATGGAGGCTTATGGGTAAGATTTTCAGAAAACGTACAATTGGCAGCTGTACACATTTAGTCACTTCTGCTAAGTTAAGCTGCCATTTGGTCAATACAAGGTAAATTCGAGTATATTCGGCATTGCATTGATTCTAGCAATCTGTTAGGTTAAGTTGAACTGTATTTTGAACTTTATTTTCGTCTTTAATATGGGTTGTTTGAGAGGATTGGTGAAGATGAATTCTACATTTTCTGAAAATCTGACCCTTGTATTCTACGACTAGGAGTTTGTGTACGGACGGTGCATGATCCGTCTTGGCATCTTAACAAGTAACTTCGGCACTTGGAATAGAGCAGGTTAGGTCTGTAATTCTCTCTTTTTCCCCTCTCCTCTTCTCTTTCCCCTCCCCTTCTTTCTCTGGGCATATCCTGAGAAAGAAATGGAACAATACCTTCATTATTTAGAATGTTAGACTTGCCGAAATTAACACTGGAAATTAACCTATTTGAAAACAGAAATAATGAGCATTTAAGATTAGCATTTAAGAATTTTAGAATTAAGAATTTTAGGAAATAAGAAATAAAGGAGAGAGAGCAAGAGATAAAGAAGGGAGGGGAGAGAGAGCACGATTGAGAGAGGAGAGGAAAAGCGAGGGAAAGGAGAGATGAGAATGACAGATATAAGAGGGTTTCATGGAAAAGAACATCATACACTCCCCTCCCCCTACCCCAACACACACCTATATCAATTTTCCTTCTTCTCCTTTTCTGGTTCTGTCTCTTCATTTCAAAGCCTATGACACCAACTATGTTCAAATCGGACTATTATTTTAAAACTTATAGCATTTGAGCTTTATCATTGACAGACCCCTTTTCTAAAACATAAGAATTTTGGGCATTGTATTTAAAGAAATGGCTGAGTTTGGAGCCCCGAGAGGAAGCACCCAGTGAGGATAAGCCTTAGCCAATAATTCCTAGGTCCTAGGTTTATATATCTGATTTGTTTTGTAAAAATAAGTCATAAGTCGCAAAAAGGGATTTTGAAATGTCATCATATTTGAAAAGATGAGATCGACCCGATTCCAATGACAGTAAACAGTCCAATAATCTAATAAGTATTTCTAGATTTTAAGTTTGATATTTTTATTTTTGAAGAAACAAACTTTGCCATGTTTCTGGGGTCAATAACTACTAAAGTAACCAAAATTATACTCCACATGAGGACCTTTAAAGCGAAAGGACATTATTGCATACATATTCCTGAATTTTGATACATCGATTGATATGACTATAGGTAATAGACTCCCGAAAAATCAAAAGATTTCAATCTAGTGATCTTGTAAAATAAACACTTTGAAGAACATCCTTTTTGCTACTTATGACACATTTTCCTGAAACACATCACATATTATTCGCATGTTTCCAGGAGGATTTTGGTAGAATATGCGCGGGCATCAAGGTTGAGCGCTTGGTGAGTTTGGGTTCATGAGAAAGGGAAAGAAATGTCCCGGGTCATAGCAATCTGGCCAAACATACACTAGAACAAATTGAGAAAATATGCTTATTGTAGCTTGTGCAAATATTAACTGTTACGATTTCATTGTATGTATTTAATTTAGTGGGCAGCTAGAACACGTAAGCATCGACGTAATGGCGTGGGTAATTGGCGCCTATACGCATACCAGAGCCATGCCGTATACACAAACGTATACGGCTAGCGTGGGAACCAGTTACGTTTATGTTGGTTGATGAATGCAATGCCATGCTTAATGAGCTCCAGACTAAATGTGTCACTCGACTGACACCCTCCATCTATGGTCCTCCCGTCCACACCCTGGAGGAAGGCATTAAGGACAGGAGGGGGGAGGGGGAGGGGGCAATAATTGATTTACACTGAATTGCATCGATGTGACCATCGTCTTCGTCAGAAAATGTACAATTGGGGATTTGCATAGCCGCCATTTCGAATCTTGATAGTTGATTCGCATGGAATTATGGGATAATGGTTGATACAACTATCTTAGAATATAATTTGAAACGTTTGTGTTTAATTAAAGAAAAATCGCTTTCATCATGATTAAGCAAGCTTTAAGAGGTTCGCTAACAGTAGCTATAGTAAATGCCAGTTTAGCTTGATATGTGCTTAGAGCTAATTCCTCTTTCTCTAAGATATGTGCTATAACAAGTAATGTCAGTGGCGACGAATCTAAAATCTATAGAAAACATGTCATGTTTAGCATGGAATATTCATTAAAGCCCTAATGTCATTATCCAAGTGTTATACATATTTCCATAACACAAGCCTTCATCTTTCCCATCATACATTTGGTTTTCATAGATCATTTGTAAAAGCTATGATATTGGTCAAAACATTCATGCAATTTTCGATAAAAATATTCCCAAATATTTGTATGTCAGATTTGATCAGAATCCATCCCAGAATGCACTGTGACAGACATGCGCAGTGACACATGCAAGTCCCCTATTGAGGATTTGCATATCTCACTACACATGTATATATTACAGTACATGCTGGGATGGATTTGGTTCAAATCTGACGTACAAATATTTAACCTTTTTATAAAAAATTGCAAGAATGTTTTCACCAATATGAAATCTTGTATAAATGATGTATACAAATCAGAGGCATGACGGGAAAGATGGGGGCTTGAGGGCCTAGTCCACTAAACCGATTCTCATGCGATTTTGCGCTGCAGAGGACTCTTTTGCACTTAATTCTGTGAGAATCGGCTTTGTGGACTAGGCCCTTTATGCTATGAGAACATGTAAAACACATGGATATTGACATGGGAGCACCGATGAATAATCCATCCTGAAGATGGCATAGTTTCTATAGGTTTTACATTGACAATGACATGCAATTAATTGGGTACCTTCGGCGCCATTTATTGAATAGAAAATGAATATACAAAGGAAAATCGCGCCCTGGTAGATCGATAGGGACGATGTGTTCTGATATGAAAGTAGAGAATTACCACACAAAGCTTGCCGACTATCACAATTAATCAATTATACCAAGCTCATAACTGGACACATGAAGAGACTGGAATTGTGGAATGTGGGTTATTACTGATTTACCCTGATGTCACATAAACGAGACCCCATACATATATCTGAGTCAAGTCGCCAGAAAATGTACAATTGGCCTTCACCAATCCCCTCAAATAACCCACATTTGAGACGAAAATCAGGTTCAAAATACAGTTCAACATAACCAGACAGATTTATTGAATGAATACAATACAGAATACACTCATTATATACTCAATATTCATCATTTTTCACTCTAATTTAGCAGAATTTGATAGATGTGTAGAACTGTAGATTGGGCATTTTCTGAAAATCTGACCCATGTTCTCTCTATACGCCCCCAAACCACATTATATTAATACTTAGAGAGTCTATCACTATAAATTCCAGCGTTGATGATGTTGTCTCCGCGCGCACTAACGTGATTTGGCGGGAGTGAAATGAAGCTTGACTTGCAATCTCTGTGTGCAGTCGCCCGTGCGACCGGCGACCAGAGATAAGTATCGCCTTGATGCCGAATGTTAGAGAAATCAGGCGAAACATTTCTAAGAGTCTCATTACGACCTAAATTCTGGGGCCGAACCAGAGGAATTTTACGGCGAGATGATGATCAGGAATGTCGTTGCTACAATCTAGACATGTTTTTCAGTAGTGTGGTGAAATAAAGAATACACATCATATCAAGTCGGGCCACCCTCACAGTCTATTATGAACACATATGTGATCGTTTTAGGAAAATGAGTCACAAGTCGCAAAATATTGGTTTTGAGATATCACCATATATGAAAAGAGGAGATCAAGCTGATTCCAATGGTGGTAACAGTAAACCCAATATGTATTTCTATATTTTAAGTTTGATATATTTGTTTTTGAAAAAAAATTTGCAATGTTTCTGGATTGGTAAATACCAGTAAAGTAACTGAATATACTCCATACGAAGGCCTTCAACATGCAAGCATATATTTAATACAATGTCCTGAAATTGGTTACATGGATCTATATGACTATAAGTGCTAGACCCTCTAAAAATCAGAACATTCCAATAAAGAAACCTTGTGATGAAAACGCTTTGGACACATCACATATGGACATTCCTCATAATTATCATCAAAGATTAATGGGAGCGGGATGCAAACTTTATGGTTATCTAGCTGGCCTATAATTTAACCACAGAACAAACGAACCTATATACTCTGAGATTTAACCAACGAGTCCTCTCAATCACATGTTATTTTTGCCGTTACCCAAGCATTGGTTCCCAAGCATTACCCCATGCATATGTCTAGTACAGGTAGCTACAGGTCGGGGGGTTTATAACAATACTAAATCAATATTCACCCAGCCGGAACACTCTATAGAAAGCTCACATAGATCGAGCAAGTAATCAATGTTTAAGCCGCAAAACTATATACCCGAAGAGAGACCTATAACAATTAAACATGTTGTGATATATATGTGTAAATAATTGTATATTTTGTCATGTATAAATAAGGTGACGAAGGAAGAGCGAACGAAAGAGAAAGATTGACATGTGAGTTCGATTCCCTTACATCACAGAGTAAACGATTATTTTACTTTAAATTTAATTTATAATGGGTCAGATTTTCAGAAAATGTACAATTGGCAGCTGTACACATTTAGTAAATTCTCTTAAATTAGGCTGAACAATGAAGAATACTAACTATATTTGGTATCGCATTGATTTAAAGTAGCCTATCAGTTCTCCTATGTTTAACCTTGGAGTACTCCAAGGTTAAACTGCATTTGGAAGCTCATTTCTGTCTTATAAATGTGGGTTATTTGAGAGGATTGGTGTACATTTTCTGAAAATCGGAACCATGCGCACGCATAATGTACAGGCATGGTATTAATAATAGTTCCCGCGCTTTCCTAATAATACAGCGCATGCACATTTCCCGCCATTGGAGGCAACTGGAGGAAAGTGACACAAGAAAATATACAGCGCGCGCGGGCGTGTGTCAGCGCGCGTTATGACAGCGCCGCGCAGTGACAGATGAGTACGGTACGGTGGCCCAACAGCGGCTCACATGCATGCATGACGCGCACCTGGTATTTACTCAGTAAATATGCCACTGCTTATCATTGCTACCAACTCTGCTTATCATTTGGTATTACCCCAGCTCAATGGTGATGAGTTCAACTCTAAGACTGAGCAACTGTTTATTGTGTTTTTGGTTGCAATAACTGGGCGGGTTCAGGAGTGAATGATGATTCAATTGGTGACATTTGGTGAGGGAATATCGTAGTTACTTGGCAGGTAATTATTGATGTAAGGGGCCTTCTGAGTCATAATGAGAGGCAGACATAGAATGCGTGTTAATTCATTACATTTATAAGGATAACTGTCAACGTTTCTCTCACCTCTTTATCGTTCTAATGATTCCATTGAAGAAAATGTGGCTAATATTTCAGAAAAATAATTAGTCAGATTTCCTTCGCTGCATAGAGCTTCCGGCTGAATAAAAAAAGCCAGCTAAAAAGCTTGAAGTGAAAACAAAAACGAATGGGTATTGTTTTGCTTAAGCTCTCCCTATATTATAACAGTTTAGGCTCACAGCGAAATGAGGTCTGGTCAGCTAGCTCCCTACCTTTTTATGTCATTTTGCAAATGATTTATTTATAATTATGATTAAACATTATTTCTGGTAGGCAATATTACCAACAGCCCCTGACGGAAGATCACAGAAAACACTACATAATATATTAAATTTTTAATCATCATCAGTAGACTATCATCAATCAAAAATTTACAAAAAAGGGCTTGAAAAATGGAGAAAATGGTGGGTGTTCTCCCACCGTATCTACGGATTAATTTATGGTTCCCATTGGTGATCATCTTTTCGTATATAGTACATTCTTGTGATTCTATTTTTAAATGTTTTGAGGAATAAACTCTTGTTTTTTCTTGTCTTTTTTTTTAGGAATAAACACATTGTCACCCAGTCCTAAATAAGGTTCGCTGATCTGATGCGACTCCTCAATGGTGGGTGGGAGGAGAGAGATAAAGCAATCGAATGGTATGGAAACAGAGGGAGCGATTTAGGTAACAGCTCAGAGCAACTCAGAGATATATGGGTCAGATTTTCAAAAAATGTACATTTCAACTTCCCCAATCGTCTCAAATAACCCAAATTTCAGACGAAAATAAAGTTCAAAGTACAGTTCAACCTAACCAAACAGATTGCTTGAGTCAATGCAATGTCAAATATACTCGAATTTACCTATAGTATTGGCCAAATTACAGCCTAATTTAGCAGAATTTACTCAGTGTGTTCAGTAGACAGAGTTTCCGTCCCCGTATCCTCCCGCACCCCGGAACACTGGGAAGTCGAAGCCTAATATAGGCTTTGTGTACAGCTGACAATTGTACATTTTCTGAAAACCTAACCCATATAAGAAAGACACAGAGAAAATGAGGGAGGGCGAGAGAGAAGGGGAGAGATTGAGATGGACTTTCTCAGGATTGGTTCCAAGGCTTTACATCTTAATCCGGGGGATTCAGGAAGCGTCGGCGGTGACAGACACCAGGTCCAAAGGATTCTGGGATGTGTGACCACGTGACATCCCCCTGACGGGCCTGTTACACATTACAGGTCCCGTCCCGTAAGCAGGAACCGCCCTATATGGGTCAGATTTTGAGAAAATGTACAATTCACCTTCACCAATCCTCTCAAATAACCCACATTTAAGACAAAAATAAGATTCAAAATGCAGTTGAACATAACAGAACTGATACTTTGAATCAATGCGATACCAAATATACTAAGATACACTCAGTATTCATCGTTTTTCAGCCAAATTTAGCCAAATTTAGTAAATGTGTAGAGCTGCCAATTGTACATTTTCTGACAATCTGAGCCTATAACTGATAACCTCAACCACCCGCCTATAACCAACACACACACATGTCAACACCTTTTTTCACTGCCACTGAACCTCCTCCCCATGTACATCTCTTTCCCTGACACTCCCATTTCACACATCATCTTTCATTAATTAATATTAAGTTAAGTTAATCTGGAAAGTACCTATAATTATTACAGTTAACTCTCAAGTCGCCTGTACAATTTGTCTTCTGCAATTCTTTCAAAGAACCAATTTTTTTAGACAAAAATGAGGTTTTAAATACACATCAACACATCCGAATTAATTTCTTGATTCAACGCAATACCAAAAACAGTCAGATATACTGTGTATTTATTATTTTTCAGCCTCATTTAGTAGAATTGTCTAAATTGGTAGAACAGTAGCCGATTGTACATTATCTGATTTCTGGTCAACAAATTATCACCAGCGGACCTCCAATATTTCCCAGGTCTAGGTCGTTGTAAGAAGTTGAATGTTCTAGCTAAATAGACTTTCGAAATTAAGAAAGCATAACAAGGAAAATTAATCGAGGAGATACGACATTTGTAAGTTACTCTTCGGAATATTCAAAATCAAAATTCATTTGATTCACTTGATTCATCAACCTTTAAATTAGATAAGCAACGGATAAAAGCCTATATACAGACAGAGGATTTTTCACAGCAATAAAATCATATTTAGAGCCTTTGTTAATGAATGAAAATGAGCATAAGAGTTGCAGAGTATAACAATGTCATATATAAGGAAGAGGTAAAATATAAAAAATTGTGTGGGTAAAAGTCCTCAGCGAAATGGAGGGTGATAAATGATAAACTTTGTTTATTTGTAACCTTGCTTTTTCTTTTTTTTCTTCTTTTTTTTCTTTTTTTTTGCTTTTGAGAGGTGACTCAATATATGCAGTCGATGGTGGTAGCTAGCGTTGTCATATATGGATATTGTATGCGCCTATCCAGACCTCACAGCGTGATAGAAAATTGAAAATTGATTTTTTTTTTCGAAAATGCAAAGGGACGCAGTCAACTTGCGATTAGAATTGTAAAAGTCTCGATGGCAGGTCATGCTAAATACAACCTAACACAAAAAAGATAAGCAACGGATATCTCAACTTGTAGTAGTTTCTATGCAATGTTGTTTGTTTACAATTATAATTACCATTCCTCCTTATGTCAGGCGACGAGAAAAATAATTTCACTTTTAACAGATTCTTTGGATGAGGCAAGTGACAAAATAATGGCATGACAATTCAATGGATTTGGTTTGGAATTGATGACAGTATTGTTATACCTTATTATGTCATGCCTATGTTCACCAATATCTCAATCCTCTCAAATAACCCAAATCTAAAACGAAAATAAAGTTCAAAATAAAGTTCAACATAACTAAACAGATTGCAATGCCGAATATACTCGAATTTACCTAGTGTTGGCCAAACTGCCACCTTATAGCCATAGGATCCAGATTTTGAACCACAATCTGCTGTCTATACTGTCGCTTTATATAATATAGGGAGCTTTGGGACTAGAGTAATCTATACATTTCATTCAAAATCTTATCTAAACCCCACTTTTAATCTTAACAGGGCTCTATGCTGAATAAGAACAGTTCTGTAGTACATATGGAGGAGGGACAGGGCACTGAACAGGGTGATCTCCAGGGAGAGAAAGCTTGTCAGACTAATGGTGACTGAAGGGAAGAGGGGTCAGATTATCACAAAATGTACAATTGGCAGCTGTACACATTGAGTAAATTCTGCTAAATTAGGCTGCAATTTGGTCAATACTAGGTAAATTCGAGTATATTCAGCATTGCATTGATTCTAGCAATCTGTTTGGTTAGGTTAAACGGTATTTTGAACTTTATTTTCGCCTGAAATTTGGGTTATTTGAGAGGATTGGTGAAAGTGAATTGTACATTTTCAGGCAATTTCACCAAGATAAAGTAATGGTGACTGAAGGGTTGATAAGGCAAAAAAAAAATAGGTGTGTTTCCGATTTACCCCCCCGCCCCCCCTACCTAGAAAAACCTTACCCTACCTAAAAGTTTTTTTACCATACCTGATTTTTTCCCCATCATATCTTACTTTTTTTGGATTTTTTGACAAAAAAAAGCTTATAAAAGCAGAAAAACGGGTTTTCCTAACCCAAAACTGTCAAAAAGCACATTTCCCATGTTCAAAACAACTATTGTTATGAAAAAGACATTTTTTTCAGTTCCTGGGAGGAGGTTTCCAAACAAAAAAGAATAACAAAAAAAAAGTTACCATCCCCCCCTACCTAGTTTTCAGCCAGATAAATCGGAAACACACCTATTTTTTTTTTGGCCTAATGGTGGCTGAAGTGTAGATAAAGTAAGCCCTCACATCACATCCCACCATGGACTTATCCAGGATTAAAACAAGGGCTGTTTACACTTAGGTACAATCGGTGTTTTGTACAGCCCCCTGGTGCTGATATCTAGAACTTGTAATCCACCATTGCCCTGCCAAGTACATAAACCAGAGCCGGGCCGGCCCTGCGATTTAGCTCAGGCTTTCTCACTCTGCCTGGTTTCTATCCAGATAAACGTTTCTTCTTGTTATGTAGGGGTCAGATTTTAAGGAAATGTACAATTCACCTTCAACAATCCTCTCAAATAACCCAAATTTCAGACGAAAATAAAGTTGAAAATACAGTTCAACCAAATCAAACAGATTGCTACAATCAATGCAATGCCGAATATACACGAATTTACCTAGTTTTGGCCAAATTGCAGCCTAATTTAGCAGAGTTTACTAAATGTGTACAGCTGCCAATTGTACATTTTCTGTAAATCTGACCGTAGATCATTTGCTTTAAACTACTGTAGGCGAGCAGGTCTAAGCTGTACAGAGCTGCTCCTCTCTCCTCTGGTTGTCACGGCCTCTATTAATTGCTCGTCTAAATCCTGGCGAATTTAGAAACGCTCCATTTCGCTGTGCAATCTGAGCTGAGCATGCATGGTTGTAAAGGAGAGTTTAAATATGATGTGTTGTAAAAAATGAGTAACAAGTCGCAAAATTGATATCTTTTAAAGTGAGTTTTTTGAAAGATTCCTTTATTGAAATGTTCTGATTTCATTTAGTTATATGAACCTATGTACCAAATTTCAGGACAATGTATTAAATATATCCTTGCGTTTTGAAGGCCTTCGTATTGATGATGTTTAGTTACTTTACTGGTAATTACCCATCCAGAAACATAGCAAACCTTATTTTTTCAAAAATAAGAATATCAAACATAAAATATAGAAATACATATTAAGTGCCCCTATCATTGGAATCGGCTTGGTCTCATCTTTAAAAATAATCCTATCCTATAACAAAATATTATTCTGAGACGTATATCAAAGCACCTCACCTATATTTCCAGTATAAATAATTTGACTGGTGATTCATAGTGACACTGTCTGTGTTTATGCAATAGAATACATGTAGAGGCAAATTTGGCCTGAGAAGAGAATGATATCTAAATGCAAAAAGCCAGTTGAGGAAGAAATAAGGCAAGAAATAGGTGTGTTTCCGATTTACCCCCCCCCCCCCCCCCCCCCGCCCCTACCTAGAAAAACCTTCCCCTACCTAAAATTTGTTTTGACCATACCTGATTTTTTTTTTACCATATCTTACGAGTTTTCCTAACCCGGAACTGTCAAAAAGCACATTTCCCATGTTTAAAACAAATATTGTTATGAAATAGAAATTGTTTTCAGTTCCTGGGAGGTGGTTTCTTTAAAAGAATTTTTTTTAAAAAGTTACCACCCCTACCTAGTTTTCAGCCAGATAAATCGGAAGCACACCTATTTATTTTGTTGGGCCTAATATTCACGCTGTACATACAAATATGACTTCATACCAATACTGTATGTCTATCTCAGGCCATCGCCAGGGTGAAGATAAGGATGACCTGGGGGCACTTCATGCTCTAGTGGTAATTAATCAATTAATTAATTACACTGATTACATGCCCACCTACAGTCAACCCCCACCCTCGCGGTACATACAGTGAATCTTTTCATCATGAGTGTCGGAGTATGGAGTCTCTCCGCTACGCTTAGTTAGCTGCCATTCTTCCTTACTTCAAAAGACTTCCGGCTTTTTCTGACGAGCATGCGCAGTGGTCTCACGTCACTTCCGCCGTTCAGAAATAGGCGGTATTCATCCATCCATGGCAGTGTCCTGTCAGTCATGTTTTTGTCAGTCTAGGCTCAGAATTGAGAGAGTCCCTCCAAACTGAGGGAAAGCCTCTCGCTTCAAACCACAAAATGCTATTGTGACGCCTACTCCTGGGAATGGATGGGAAAGCCATTAGCGCAGTAGCGGGCCTATCACCGACTTGTTATTATCTGATCTGAGAGGCTACTGTGGGCCTAAACTGTTTCTTATAGCCTACATGTCTGTTGCCTTGAGATACATGAATATTATAGTTCGTCTCAACCTGCTGTTATATCTTCCAGTCTTGAGATTACATCATCACATAGTTTTTAAGCTCTTTTAAAAATAACTGTTTCTGAATTTTGATGTGGATATATATAGGCCTAATCAAATCTTTGATAGGAATATTTCTGATACGTAAAGTTTAAAAAAGATATTGGACGTTGTATGGTAACACAAAAGAGACAATTAATACAGCTAGGGAGTGTGTGAGAGTGTATGGTTCAAACTGAATTAAAATGAAACCAAAATGAATCTTGTTTAGCCTAATCCTCGATATATATATATAAAAAAAACCCACATTTATAGTTAGTTCAATAGTTGGTCCAAAGACTATTTCTTTCATTCTTCTTGGTTGGCCTCGCTTCTCCGAGTTCCCAACTCCTACGCAATAAAAGTTCTTAATTAAAATATCAAGATATAATAAATTCAAATGTCTGATGATTGCTGTATAAACATACTAAATAAAGAAAATAAAAAACGGTCAAAACCCCTGGCAATATGTTCCCTCTGACTTTTGCTGCCTTGTATTTTATGTCTTGTAGACTAAAAGAGACTTTTACTCAAACTCTTAAGCAACAATACTTTCATTCTAACTCTAAGCAACAAACACGCTCTAATCTTGTGTCAGTATTTAGGTCAGATTTTCAGAAATATACAATAATGTTAGCTCTACACATTTAGTAAATTTTAGTAAATTTGGCTGCAATTTGGCCAATACTAGGTAAATTCGAGTATATTCGGCATTGCATTGATTATAGCAGTCTGTCTGGTTAGGTTGAACTGTATCTTGAACATTATTTTCGTCTGAAATTTTGGTTATTTGAGAAGATAGGCGAAGTTGAATTGTACATTTTCTGGAAATCTGACCCATTTGGAGAAACAGAACTTCAATGCCGAGTGGGAAGACAGCTTATCTCCGTTATTTTGTGGTCATTATGGCTGCACGCTCTACACGTGGGTCGGTAGGCATTGCATCTGCTGCTGTCATCTCCTCCATTTGACACATCTCACATCAAACCGCGCACAGATAGTTACAGCTCGCATCGACCCATGTCGGGGGCAGCTTTACACCACTCACAAACCTCATGTACCACAACTAAACTTCCTCTGCTGCCGTCTCGCTTAATAATAGTCTGATTAGCGGCAATTTGTCGCTCTTTGAAACGGCCCGCTAGGGAGCGCCACTGAGAAGTCGAGCAGACGACATTTGAGACTTCATATTTCACCTCTGGACCGCGGGAAGCGTGTGTGATGACGTTTCGCGCCCTTGTGGAGGAATCCAGTGACGGATCCGGAGGTGGGGATGGAAGGGTGCTATTAGCTTCCCCCTCCCACAAAACATCAATTTTGGAGAACATCTGGTGTATTGTTGCAGCTCATATATGGGTGAATTCGTCAGAAATAGTACAATTCGCCTTCACCAATCCTCCTAAATAGCCCTAATTTAAGACGACAAAGAGATTCAAAGATTCGTTCAACATAACCAAACAGATTGTTTGGAATCAAGGCAATATCAAATAAACCCAGGTATACCTAGTATTTATCATTTTCCGCCTAATTTATATATATATTGAAACTTTATTTTCATTTTGCTGCACATAAGGTCTACATGAAAATAGGGCTCTCGGCTCTGTCTCTCATCAGAGACAGTTCTTCCGCCGGGACCTTCTACATCTAACTCGTAAATACACATAGCAAAAATAGAACAAAATAAAACAATGAGTAAAATATGTGAGGCGCTCCATCAAAAAGAGTCCCATGTCGGCAACTTTCATTTTGAGATATAGGGCTCCAAAGGTGGTATAGGACTTTTTCGGTCGAAAACTTTTTTTCCCGTAATATTAATCTTTATTATGTTTTTTTTGAGACTGGAAAATATTTTGTACCAAAAACAATTATTTACGCTTCATAACGGCCGGTAAACATTTTCCTAACATGGTTGGATGGGTTTAAACAAAGGAGCCGAAGGCTATTTTTCACTAAATTCACTCGTACGCCATGGACATTTGATCGTAGGGTACCCCAGCACATTTGGTATCCTCGGAAAGCCGCGAATCTCCTCTAGCCAATGGGATTCTTCCCTTTTGAATCGCCGCGTAAGTAAACCAATCACAGAGCTCTCTCCAAGTGCATTCGGCGTAAACAATGGTTGCTAGGGTCGTCAAGGGAGCCCACGAGGGGTTGATACAGCCCTGTGATTGGTCCAGCCGCTTTAAAAGATCAACTTCCGGCTGACGCCATCTTCTAGCGTGGTCTTGGATTTGAATCGAAGCGACCAGTTATTCCTCGATTCCAGACGATACAAGACGTGTTTTACTCTCCAACAAAGTTTTAAATGGACCAAGGTTTATTATTTAAACATGGAAGCTGAGGCCACCGTCGCAGACGCTCTTAATGGCATCGCTCGAGCCAATTTGGGAGGTGTTGTCGACAACGCCGAATGGCGTAACCTCATCGAAGAGTATTTTGTGTTCAACGAGGAAACAGAGACGGTGGAATCTGACTCAGATGGAGAACCAGACGTCCCTGATCAGCCTGAAACTCCGGAGACGAACGAAGAAGAAGTTGAGGAAGCATCAGAACCTATTCTTATTATTGATCACATGCAGGCAGTTGTGGACAAGGAACGGGAAAAGTGCTCCACGTTTCGGTAAGTGTTGGTGCTCTGCAGCCATCTTTTCTATCGTGTGTGTTGACATGCTGGGGGACGCGATCTGAAAACTATGCTATGTACATCCCTGGAAATCATTCCAAATCTATAATCCAATGCTGTTATATGTGCTAGATACCTTGTGGGTATATTTAGAGGTTCTAAAATTTAATTGGTGTATGTTTTAAGTCGCATGGTGTTGTTCGTGCGTGGGGAGTTTAAGGCCCTCGAGATCTGGGGAGTAGCTATTTACTTGGGACGTCTGAGATTCCTTACTCGTCTCGTATGGAATGTAGGGTTAAAAATACATTGTTTGTTTGTGTCATTATGGGCAAATTAAAATCTAGGATTTTGTCCATTTCAGATGTAACTGCCGATTGTTTAACGGCGGGCCATGCATAGACCAGTTCACTGTGGAACAGCGCATCTCTCATCGGTCGGAACATGACCAAATCCATCGAGGTAATTTCAAAATAATGTTTTTCTCTATTGCCTCATTGCCTATACATGCCTGTATAATACTCATTCAGTATTTTAATCAGTATTTTAAGCTGTAGCTTGTTAAATAATGAGGACACGTGCTACCCAATTACATAGGATAACTAATTACGTAGGATAACTGTAGGGACTCAGACTAAGATTGGTGTCGGTGATATTAGTCAGTCACAAATTCATTTTTACATTATTGTTATACTGTCGTTTCAGATGAGCTCGACATGGCACTCTTTGGCGTTTTCAATACTGTTACTGACAACAGTGATCGATGCAGTCCAACCAAGAAGGGGCGCCAGTGGAAGGGAGAGAGAAAACACCCAAAGAGCCACTACAGGATGCATAACAAGCCTATTTGCAAAGCTACCTTTAAATTCCTTTACAAGTGAGTGTTATCATGAATCTTGTGGTGCCCATTAATACTGAACATTAGATAGCTATTCATAATAACATGATTATTTGCTAAGAATCAATATTTTGGTATTGTCATTTTAAGATCCTGCATTATGTTCAATTTCTTCCTTTGTCAACGATTAAATTATTATTAATTATTTTTTCTATTTCTTTTCTCTCCCTTCACTTCTAGGATTAGCCAAAACTTGCTGACAGTTTTGCTAAAATCCTTCGCTGAGGATGGTCTGGTCACTCGTTCACGACAGGGTGGTGGTCACCGTGCTGTGAGGTCTTTGCCAATAGATGACCTGAAGAACACTATCAACTTCATCACATCTTATGCCGAAACACATGCTCTTGTCTTGCCAGGCAGAGTATCTTCTCACCACAGAGACGACATCTTAATTCTCCCCTGCCGTTCTACAAAAGCTGAAGTTCATCGTCTTTACACACAAGCCATGCAAGAGACTGGCAATAGGGCTGTTGCCTACTCCACTTTTGGTCATTTATGGCGCAAGTATCTTCCTAAAATAGTCACAAGTCGTCCCATGACAGACCTCTGCTGGGAGTGCCAGCGTAATAACAGAGACATTTCCTGTAGTAGTAATTTACCTGATGTTGTGAAAGCTGCCAAGTTAAAGAAACAGCAGAAACATTTAGACAGTGTAACCGCCGAAAGAACTCTTTATCAGAAATTTTGTGCTGATGCAAAAGAAGCGTACAGAGACAATGGTGAACCCCCCCTTGGCAAACATGCCCCTTGCTCATGTGACATTCGAGTACATCTCAGTTTTGACTTTGCACAACAAGTGCATTTACCTTCTTACCCGATGCAACCAGGTCCCCTTTATTTTCTCACCCCGAGGAAGGTAGGCCTGTTCGGTATTTGCATGGAAGGAATGCCTAGACAAGTTAACTACCTTATAGATGAGAGCCATTGCACCAGTAAGGGGTCAAATGCAGTTATTTCTTATCTGAATCATTACTTTGAAAACTATGGTCTGGGGGAGAAAGATTTAGATCTTAACTGTGACAATTGTAGTGGCCAGAACAAGAACCGGTATGTTTTGGCCTATTTGATGTGGTGTGTCCTTACTGGAAGGCACAGGTCTATTACACTTAACTTTTTGATTACTGGGCACACTAAGTTTGCCCCCGACTGGTGCTTTGGTCTCTTGAAAAAACAATTTCGTCGGGACAACGTTTCTTCTCTTCAGCAATTAAAAGCCAGTGTGCAGCGCAGTACGCCAGGGGGGGTCAACCAGGCCCAACTTGTAGGTGATGAAAGGGGTACTGTTTTTGTTCCATTGTACGACTGGCAGGCATTCCTGTCACCTTTCTCCAAATCTTTTCCAGGTATCAAAGGGTATCATCATTTTGAATTTTCTAGTGACAAACCTGGTGTTATTTCTTTCAGGCCATTTGTAGGCCCTGAAGATAGTGGTACTTTTAAAATGCTTACTGTTGATGTGGGTGATGTCCCTCAGGACAACCCACCCATTGTACCTTCTCCTGGACTGTCTGCATACAGACAGTGGTATCTTTTTAATTCTATTCGTGATTTTTGTACCGAAGAAACCAAAGACATTATGTGCCCCAAACCAACTGTACCTGAAGAAGGGCCAGGGAGGGGGGGGGATGGCTACATTGTACAGGCTCCTGCAGTCGCCCCAGTAAGAGGTAGAGGGAGGGGAAGTGGAAGGGCTAGAGGAAGAGGGAGGGGTAGAGGAAGGGGAAGGGGAAGGGGAAGGGACAGGGAATCTTCTTCTGATGAATCATTAGAATTAGGTGGTGATGAATCTTCTGAGGAGGAGGAGGAGGAGGAACCTCAAGAGGAACCTCAAGCTAGGGGTAGGGGTAGGGGTAGGGGTAGGGGTAGGGGTAGAGGAACAGTAAGGGGAAGGGGCAGGGTAAGGGAATCTTCAGAATCTTCTTCGGATGGGGAGGTTGCACCTCCTCCAGCAAAGAGAGGTAGGGGGAGGGGGAGGGGAAATGTTCAGCAACGCCGGCCAGGGAGGGGTAGGGGTAGGGGTAGGGGTAGGGGTAGGGGCTGACTGCTATTTTATTGATTTTATTACTGATTTTATTACTGATTTTATTACTGGTGAATACTGTTGTACATTTTGTTTTGTTAGAATGAATAGGTGTGTTATCATGTATATATTGCAAGCACTGCACCGAAGAATTTTGTACAGAATTATTATACTCGTGTTAACAGGGTAATAAAATAAAAAATATTAAATGAAATGCACTGATTTTTTTATATATTGTGGCCCTACTAGTCTATAATACCTGCCCCAAATCTGAGAAAAATCCAATCATATGAACTGGTCATTTTGCATGACGACGCGTCCGACATAAATCCCACAAAAGTCTCCTAGAAATGTATTTTGCCCAAATTTCACCCAATTTTCATCGCGCGATAAAATGATAAGTTACTAAGTAAATGAACTGAATTTGGTATATGTTATGGCTATGGCAGTTAGTAAAGTGTGTCCCAAATTTCATAGAAATCGCTTGATAACAAATGCCCGTAACCAAGGATGGCGCGCCGAAGGTCACTCGCCGAACTTAAACAGGCTGTATCTCAGTTTCCGGCTCCTCCAGTAACCGCGTCCCTTAAATACTCACCGCAACCATAGAATTATACCCAATAGGCCTAAAATTAAGCTCTATACATCATTGGAAAGCTCTTTCCTGCTGCTTACCCATCCAATAGCTAACTCCAAAATCGATTTGGCCGACATGGGACTCATTTTGATGGAGCACGTCTCATATACTTGAGTTGCTTTCACCAACATGGTGGGGGCTAGTAAGCCTTGCAGTACCTTGTAAATAAGTATTGGAGTAAGACTTACATGCTTACATAAGTATAAGTGCTTATCATAATAATAATGTTACATTAACATACCTAGGAGGAAGGGAAGTGACTCAGGGTAGTTGTCCTCTCTATTCCCTTAGCATATAGTCTCTAAGGAATGTTCTAAACTGTCTAAGGTCATAATTCTTGGGATGGTTTGGGATGCTGTTCCAAAGAACTGGTCCTTGGTATATGAGGGAACTTTTTATTTTTTCAGTTTTAGGGTTTGGTACTAGAAGTGATTTTCCTGATGCAAGATTTCTTAGGGAAATTTTCCGTTTATCAATATTATCTTCATTTTGACTTAATTTGAAAGCGTATTCCAATAAATGTGCTTCTCTTTTCTTATGAAGAAATGGTATTTGCAGATCTTTATGTAATTTTTGTACATTAGTTCTTTTATCTAGACCCTCAGATATCCTCAGAGCTGTGTTTTGGAGTACTTGTAGTTTGTCTAAAATCTTCTTTGAAGCAGCATTATACAAAGTGTCTCCATATTCTAGTATGGGGCTTATAGTGACCTTATATAACATTCTTATGGTATTTGGTGTAGCGATTCTTTTCAATTTTGATAGATAATAAATTTTGTTTTTAGCTTTTGTTAATTTGTCTTGTAAATGATCTTTGAACGACAGTTCCTGGTCAATGTTCATGCCTAAATAAGTGTAATTTTCTGTTCGTTCGATCTCATTTTTCCCTATAAAAATTGGTTTCATTAATTTCTGGTCTATTTTCCTTGAGGTTGTCAAGGACATAATTTTGCTTTTTCCTACATTTAAAGAAATCTTATTTTGCTTACACCATAAATCTACACCCACAAGGTCTGTCTGCAAGTTCTCTTCTGCAATTCCTCTATCTTTGTCTGATGTATATATTACAGTATCATCTGCAAAATGTTGGATTCTACAGTTTTTAATAACCTTGTGAATATCATTGATATATATAATAAACAACAGTGGTCCTAATGTTGTCCCCTGTGGCACTCCACATGTGACCCTTCTCTCCCCTGATACATATCCATTTGCCACCACCCTCTGTTACTATTTAGCAGAATTTACTAAATGTGTACAGCTGCCAATTTGTATGTATGAATGTACAACACCGAAATTAGTTACTACCGCCCATGAAGGGTATGAAGAACCATGCTCTTTAATTAGATGTTATCTATTATATTTTATAAAATTATTATTATTATCCGCCATCATCATCATGGGATCCATGGAAATGCTCTTCATTGGTCAGCTGTCAAAAATACTATTCCCCCTCCCCACTTTCCTCATGTTCTGTCGGGGGGGGGGGGGGAGAGATATTTCTGGATTGCTACTGCCATACGGTATGATTGATGAGGAAAGCTGCGCGCGCATGCTCCAAGAAAAAGCTTTGTCACGACTTGTCACAAGGATGATCATCTTGGGGGAGGAGGGGGCGGGGAGGAGGGGGAGGAGGAGGGGGAGGAGGAGGAGGAGGGGGAGGAGGAGCAGGAGGAGCAGGAGGCGGAAGAGAAGAGGAGGGGGAGGAAGAGGAGGACGGGAGGAGGAGGAGGAGGAGGGGGAGGAGCAGGGGGAGGAGCAGGGGGAGGAGCAGGAGCAGGAGGCGGAAGAGAAGAGGAGGGGGAGGAAGAGGAGGACGGGAGGAGCAGGAGGAGGAGGGGGAGGAGGAGGAGGAGGAGGCGGAAGAGAAGAGGAGGGGGAGGAAGAGGAGGACGGGAGGAGGAGGAGGAGAGGGAGGAGGAGGGGGAGGAGGAGGAGGAGGAGGGGGAGGAGGAGGGGGAGGAGGGGGAGGGGGAGGAGGAGGAGGGGGAGGAGGAGGGGGAGGAGGAGGAGGGGCAGGAGGAGGAGGAGGAGGGGGAGGAGGAAGAGGAGGATGGGGAGGAGGAGGAGGGGGAGCGGGAGGAGGAGGGTAGGGGAGGAGAAGGATTGTGTAAAGTGTTTTCTGTACTTAAGAATTTCAAATTCATGTTTTCATGTTGGCTTTGAGTGACAGAAATTCTAATGAAATGAGACCAGTAAGTATTCAGTCGACATCTCGCATCTACATTGTGGCTGGCTATAGCTGTATCTCTAGAACATTATTTGGCTCTTGCATGGATGGCGCAGTACAAGCTAGATTAGAGTTGTTCTGTGTGGATTAGAGGTCTCTACCAGATTAGTGAGTATAGACTATATAGTGGTACTGAGGGGAACTTGTCATCCTTATAATGAATACCTAATGGGCTTCAATAAAACATGCGACAATAATAATAATAATGGGATACTTTTTATTTGTCAAAAATAGTCAGTAAGGACCTAGTACATTATAAGCATGTAAGCAGATTCTCATACGATTCTCACGGAACTTAGTGGAAAAGTGCCCTCTGCTGCGCAAAATAGCATGAGAATCGGATTAGTGGACTAGGGCCTTCAGTATAGAAAAGGTTCAGCTCGTCTCGTACACATGCTTGCTTTTTTGAGATAGGTCCATGTGTAGGCCTATTCTAGTTAATCTTGGCCAATTTTCTTGATTATCCAATATTATATTTCATTGCATTAGACACAGCATTACAATTCCTTATAATAATCGGGGAAGAATTTAAATTGTAGTATGGGTTAGATATGCAGTGGAACCTCTCTATTGAGACCACCCTTGGGACTGAGAGAAACTGGTCTTAATAGCGAGGTGGTCTCATTAGAGGGGCTAATCAAATAAGAGAAAAAAGCAATGAATTCGGGACTGAAAGAAACTGGTCTTATAGAGGGGTGGTCTCTATAGAGAGGTAGTCTTTATGTGAGGTTGCACTGTAGGCCCTATATGCTTCCCTGTTGCCCCCACCCCCACCCACAACACACTTTATCTAATTCAAGATTACCAATAGGCCTACGGTTTGCGGGTACATGTATTTGCAACACATGCCAAGAGCAGGGCTAGGCTACAGTAATTTCCAATGTCTCTTTGTGCACCCTATTTTTTACACCCTCCTCTTCCCTGATTGCGCTTTGGTGCTCACGATTTTGCTGCAAGATTTATACAGCAACGTATTTAGTAGAGAAGCAGATATTGCGATGGCTACTTGGCACAGGGCCTGGGCGATAATGGGGCAGTGTTTGCGGAAGGAGCGGACAAGTTCTGATAAAACCATCCCAACTCCACTTGAAACCACTTGTAAGGCCCTCAAATCTACAGTCTCGCGCCAAGCCCTGGTTTTCGTTAGTCAGTCATTTTACGGCGCTGCCCCCGTGATAGCGGAAAGTATCGCACGCGACACGACCGGAAGTCGCGTCCGGAGCGAGACAAAACACTCAAAGTAAAGACCTTGTGTCGCGGAGAATAGGGGAGATGCATGTCTCACTGCGCATGTCTGTTACAGTGCATGCTGGGATGGATTCAGTTCAAATCTGGCATATACATATTTTGCGACATTTTTATAAAAAAATGCAAGAATGTTTTAACCAATAGGCCTATCACAACTTGTAAAAATGATCTATGGAAACCAAATGCATGATGGGAAAGATTGGGATTTATGTTATCGAAACATGTATAACACATAGATATTGACATTTAAGCATTAATAAATATTCCATGCTTATAGCATGGCATGTTTGCTATAGATTTTATACTGTACCATTAGTCCCATAATTCCATGCGAATCAGGATTCAAAATGGCGGCTATGCAACTCCCCTATTGTTGCTCTGTTAATGGCACATTTCTGGATTCCTCCTTCTCCTCCTCCTTCTCCTCCGATTACTTATTGAGGTAATGGCCTCTGGTTCAGTGCAAGAGTTGAATTTTAAAAAAGGGGCGAATTTGAGTCGTGCGCTGGTGTAATAGGGATAAATATCCCAGACAGAATTGGATCCAGTCAGAGTCTGTATGGTATAAAAAAACTATAATATACCTTCCTCAGAGGAGTCGGACTGTGTTTCTAAGCCGCCTCAACTATAAGGCCACATCACTATGTCTAAACTATCAAAATGAAACATCAACACATATATCTCTATCTGACAAGGGCAAAATATTTCTACTTTCAACATTGAATTGGGACTATTATCATTTTGTAGCATTTTGTCATCTTTGGGAAATGCCAAGGCCACCATCACTGGGAAGGTTTTTTCTCAGGCAGGTTGAATTCTTTATTCGTCTCAAATTGAACATGTAAAATTGGGATATTTGCCACCTGAAACAAGCTACAAAATGCATTTAAACTATGGAAATTTACAATTAGGTACATTAGGATATTTGCCACCTGAAACAAGGTACAAAATGCATTTAAACTATGGAAATTTACATTAGGTACATTAGTTAAAATTAGCACATTATGATGTTTCTAGAATCCCACATTTCTTTAGGACGGAACAAAGATACAATGTGACTCCTAAAGTAGGCCTATGACAGAATCGTACAAGGACTTTTCATAAAAGTGTAGGCCTAATTTACAAGTGTCTGATTGTGCATTGCTTGAGTGTCGATGCAGGGACGTGAGCTCTGGTGCTGCTGTGTTTAGACAAGCAGGTTGTTTTGTAGGTACAAACACTGTTTGTCTTACATCTCCCAGTTGTCTAAAGGACCAGTTGTAAAATCCCTCATGTCAACAACTCCTCCTCCGAATTCTGGTTTATCAGTTGGTCGCTGTGTGGCGTGGCGACCAGTGTATCAACATGGTCAGTGTCATCCCCTCCACACCTCCGTGTGCGGGACAAGGTCCAGACATACCAGGGAGTCAGGACCAGGGGGGAATCAGTCGGTTCTCTCCGTCTGGATTGTGTCTCACAAATGCCCTTATGGTTAAGGACCCCGAGGAAAACATAGGGCCAAAAAATAAATAGTTGTGTTTCCGATTTACGCCCCCCCCCCCTCTACCTAGAAAAACCTTCCCCTACCTAAATTGTTTTTTACCATACCTGATTTTTTTTTACCATATCTTACTTCTTTTTTTTGACAAACAAAGCTTATAAAATCAGGAAAACGGGTTTTCTTAACCCGGAACTATCAAAAACTCCCTATCACTAATCACTCCCCTCCCTAATGACTATCACATTTCCCTGTTGTTATAAAATAGACATTTTTTTTCAGTTCCTGGGAGGTGGTTTCCTAAAAAAAAAAATCTAAAAAGTCCCCCCCCCCCCCCCCAAACTACCTAGTTTTCAGCCAGATAAATCGGAAACACACTATTATTTTGTTTGGCCTAGTGGATGTTATACCTCCCCAGGGACCTTTTCTTAATTTGGGATTACAGATAAATAAGGGTTAAGTCACCAAGTGGTCTAAGACATTTATAAGTGGTCCTTATCAGCAATGGATGAATCTTAGATCGGGGTTTAAAATAAAATAGATATCGATTATTTTATAAGTAAAAGTAACATTATTGAGAGCAGGGGCGGATCCAGGATTTCCAAAAGGAGGGGGCGCGGTTTCAAGTTTTATTTTAAAGGACATATTTATATGTTATATTCTAATTAATTGATTGACTTCTGCAATGCTTTAAATATTCAGAGATGCCTCTCACTTATGATCAAAGTACTAAATAATATTAAAATCACCCAAAAGGAATTTTCACTTGGTTTTGAACTTTTCTTAAATACAGCATTAGTTATACCTCCTCGCCACTCAAGGATTCATTTTAAAAGCATACAAGTATTTTCCTTAATGCCCAATGTCATTATAGATTTATTTTCAATTTTATATTTTACTTCTAAAGATTAAAGTAACATTGAACTCTCCGAACTCACATTGGCCTGCTTCTGAGAATTATTTAAGTTGTATAAGTTAATAAAGATCACAAAGTCAGTGCTATCTGTACATTAAGGTTTCATGAAATAGTTTGTGTTCTAGGTATATATTTTGATACCTGAAGGTGCATCTATGTCATCAACTATAATCAAACTATTTCATAACCTATTTACACCCCCTCTCACACACCCCTCTGTAAGAAACTGTCAGAGTAACATTAAGCTTTCATGAAACAGCGCATGTTTTAGTATAAAATAGTTTCAGCTATCATAATTCTTTTTACATTTTTATTACTCACATCTTTCAGGTTTTGTGAAATTGAAGGTAGAAAATGAATTATTACGCTGATATGAACAATATTACCCAATCATTTATCATGTCGCTGAAAAAAATAACAAACATTATTGCATCAAATTGCGTAATCTTATACATATAACCACTAAAAACCTAACCTGACAATGGTTTGCGACGCCATGGGAGTTGGTTTTAGATCCTGTGTATCGAAAATAATAAACAATTACTATAATTGAGTGTTGCATTTCATCTAATAAATGAATTAAACGAATAAATGAATAAATGAATTAAACGTCATTGCATCATGGATACATCAGATAATATGCAAGCTCATTATTGTTACCATTGTTAAGGGTTGGCTCGGAAGAACTGTCACTGACAGAGAGTTGTAACCCATTTCCGTATATTGTTTTCTAATATTTGTCGGAAATGAAGTTTCTTTTAAGGATTTGTGGTTGTGTTTGTTTTGATTTTGGAATTGCCTTTTCTTACTTACATTCGAGGCCTATATAGTTCTTGTAATTCTGTTATCGGGTTGGTAGATACCCACATCGTTCCCTGATCGTGTGAGTGTCATGTATACATCCTTTTTGTTTTGTTTTTGCAACATCTTTATTTACCTCTGTCCTACCGATCAGTGAAGTAGGCTGACACACAATTCTTATATACGGGTCAGATTTTCAGAGAATGTACAATTACTTTCACAAATTCTCTAAAATAACCAAACAGATTGCTAGAATCAATGCAATGCAGAATATACCGTACTCGAATTTACCTAGTATAGCTTAGTATTGACCAAATTACAACCTAATTTAGCAGAGTTTACTAAATGTGTACAGCTGCCAATTGTACGTTTTTTGAAAATCTGACCCATTTGATCAGAGGGTTTGGGCCTAGAGTGTTCCGTAGAATACGAGGCTTCACCCACAGGGAAAATGCACAGGCTATCAATCTTTCTCCAGTGTTGGTGTTCTTGTTGAACAAGGAAATGCTGGCAAAAACATGGGGAAATGACAGTGAAATGGGCGCGAATACATCCACGCCCTTCATTCAACATAAACCTGAGAAGGGAGGATACGAAGATGGTTTGGGGAGGCCCAAACTAAAGTGATGACTAATTTGTTTTGATAAATTTGACAAAAGTGTTATAACTGTTTCTGTTGTAATGTCATATCCGACCTATTAGATAAGATAAACTTATTAAAATATGATTTGTGAATATTCCGAATTCCAATAAATGAATAGTTTGTATCAAATCTCTTCACAGCGACATATTTTTAGGTTTAAGGGGAGCCCCTCCAGTCAGGTCCAGACGGCCACATTCCTCGATTCCACATCCAGCGATAAGCTTAACCACAAGGCTAAAACTAAGGCTAAAAGTGTTAATGCCCCTAAAACTTAGGGGTCCAAAACTGCCTTCTGAACCTGACTGCCTCCCCTGAAAACGGCCAGGCATTAAAATCCATGGGAAAAGTTCTCACACCAATGGAATACCATTAGAGACTTGAAGGTCTAGGTGTCCCTGTAGAATATATCGACTCCAGGGTTGGACCAACTCCAAAGGCTTCATAATTGGTGTCAATTAGACTCGGGCGGCGTTTGCCTGTCTGTGTGATGGGCGGAGGAAGATGTATGAATACAAGTACGAGCAGAGATGAAGCAGCGTGGGAACAAATGATCGCCACAAATACTGCAAATACATGCTGTAGGAAAGGTTTAAATTGAAGTTTGCCACTAATACGGTACATGCTGCTCCCTTTATTTTCTTTGTCCTTCTCTCTGTCTCTGAGGCCATGTTAATAGGTACATAAATGTATATCTTAAAAGTGTACTAATAAACTGGAGTTAGTGCCAATTACTTGCTTTTTTTTGCAATATTGCAAAAAATGGACTTTAATCTTCTTAAATTCGTCCATAATGACATTTATATAAACGAGAATAATAAGATATTTACACAAATTGCTCATGGAATCCCCAGATGATTTGATGGAGTTGTGTTATTGCAAGAAATACCAAGATATAATCTTTACAGAAAGTCCTTCCTCTATCATGTCGAAAAGTTGATATTTTTCAAAGTGTTCTTTTCACAAGATCTCATTATTAAAATGTTCTGATTTTTAGAGGTCTTAGCACTTATAGTCAAATAAATCTATGTAACAAATTTCAGGACATTGTATTAAATATATCCTTGCATTTTGAAGGCCTTTGTATGGAGTATATTTAGTTACTTTACTGATAACTACCAACCCAGAAACATTGCAAACATTTTTTTTTCTTTTTTTTCAAAAATAAAAATATCAAACTTAGAATATAGAAATACTTATTAGGTGTCCTATGGTGTTTACTATCATTGGAATCAGCTTGATCTCCCCTTTTCAAATATGGTGATATTTCAAAATCCATATTTTGTGACTTATGACTCATTTTCCTGAAACGCATCATATCTATGCTGTAGGTAAGGGTTAAATTGAAGTTTGCCACTAATACATGCCGCTTCCTTTATTTTCTTTGTCCTTCTCTCTGTCTCTGTCTCTGTCTCTTTCTCTCTGCCTCTGTCTCTATCTCTGCCTCTCTCTCTCTCTTTGAGGCAATTTTAATAAGTATATCTTAAAAATATACTAATAAACTGGAGTAATTGTCACTGCTTTAGGACGATAGCTGTTGCATTTTTTGCAATAGTGCTGCAATATTATTTAGGGTTTGGAAGGCCATAAGGTCTGCCCTAAATATAAATTTCTCTACAGTTGACGTGAGATTCTAAAGTAGATAAATCATAATCAACTATGATAAAAAAAGTATGTAATGATATTTGAGAACTTAGAGAAAGAAGTAAGGATATTTAAATCAGGAAGCCTGAAAGTTATCAATTTCATGATCAATTTTTCATGACTTTTGGTCCTTTAATTTTACCCATTGTGATCTGGTATTGGGTTCTCCAAGTTTTTACACATTCAGTCTAGGCTTACAGCCTCTCAGATCAGATAAGAATGATATCATATCATGAATTCTTATCTTATCTAAGAGGCTGTCACTGACATATCATATGTCAATGATTGGACGCCTACTGCGCGCCTTCCTGGCCTCGGATTAGGCGTCCTAGAGATATTTAAAGACATTTTGCGGTTTGAAGCGAGAGGCTTTCCCTGAGTTTGGAGGGGCTATCTCAACTCTGAACTTATTCTAACGAGGAGGAGCGGATCTATTCTCGACGAGGCGGAGCAACTCTTTAACATGGAAGTGTGCGGCGATTCCCTGAGTCATTTGTGATCTATTGACAGACTGACGTGACAGCATGACAGCAGTGACAGACACTTATAAACCGACTCCACACATCTTATCAGAGGATGCACACCTTCCATCATCTGGCCATCTCGGCTCCTTTGATCCCAGATTAACAGTTCCTCCTACACTCGGGCTCGGTTGACAGGAGCCACGTTGCCATAGAAACATGCTGGTGTTTATTCCCGCCGCCATGTTTCATCGTCACTTGCACTATGGGTGAAATCGCAAGAAAACGCACAATTGATATAGGCCAATTTTCTAACATAATCAAGATTTAAGACATAAATGGCATTCAAAATTAAGTTAAACATAACCAAACAGGTTTTTTTAATCACCTCAATACCAAATATATTCAGATTTACCTAGCGTTGGCCAAATTTCAGCCCAATTTAGCAGAACTTACAAAATGCTTAGAGCTGCCAATCGTACATTTTCTAAAAATCTGACCCTTATAGTCCTGGCGCGTATTCTCCAAAATACATGTATCAGTGATCAAGCGAGTTCCCCTCTAAAATAAAATGAATCAGTAACTTGAATCTAATGCAAAAAGTTGGAAATCGCACCAATTTGGTATCGAATGAAGAGTGAGGATATGTTCTGGAATTAAATAAATCCATTTTGAACCAGACATTTTAGATGTTTTGTACATTATTCTTGGGTGTTTTTACATTCCAATTCTGCATGTTTTAGTGGACCAACTTGGGCGGAGGTGGTGGCAGTGACAGATGGAAACATCTAAGGCATGAACAGAGGGATCAGCAGAGACGCGTCCTCACCATTTAAACTGATAAACCTTGGCTATAAGAGTCTATTATATGGGCCAGGACTTCAGAAAATGCACAATTCGCTTCTAAAAAAAGAGTGAGTGAGTGAGATTGGTTGCTTTACGCCCTTATCAACACATTTAATATGGTTATATCAAGGGCGGGAGAGCTGAGAGAGGGAGTGAGTGAATGAGATTGGTTGCTTTACGCCCTTATCAACACATTTAATATGGTTATATCAAGGGCGGGAGAGCTGAGAGGGAGGCAGTTTATGATCTTACCCAGGAAATAGAGATAGAGAAGAAGGAGAGAGAGAGAGAGAAAAAAGACAGAAAGGCACTTTATGATCTTATCCAGGACCTGTCTAAAGAAAAGGGGAAGAAGTCACGACAAGAAATGGGGTTCAAAATACAGCTCAACATTACCGAACAAATTTTTCTATATATTATAATCAATGCAATACCAATAATATATATACTCGGTAAACCTAGTATTTATCATTTTTTGAGTTTTTAAATCGGAATTTATTTAATGTGTAGAGCTGCCATTTGTACATTTTCCGACCCATATACAACAGCAAGTCCAAGCTCCCTGTTCTTCTGCTGCGCTGATTCCTTTTTTTTTCAATTTCTCAAATTTCTTCAATTTTCGTTTTTCTTTTTTATGTGGATTTGTACTCGCATTAGGAGATACATGTAGGGGAGTAGTTTCTGGTCATTGAAACTTGTTTACAGTCTAGGCTCAGAGCCTCTCAGATCAGATAAGAATGGTATGTCAGTGATTGGACGCCTACTGCGCTACTGGCCGTCTTGAGCCTGGAGTATGCGCCCTAATGGGATTTTGCGGTTTGGAGCGAGCTGCTTTTCCCCTCAGTTTGGAGGGACTCTTCCAACTCTGAGCCTAGATTGTTTAGCGAGTGAGCCTCGCATGTTATAAACCATATAATATTATATCTTAAATTATATCTTAAATCTTCTGTACTCTTTAGCTGAACTTTTGGTAAACCTGAACTTTTCAGATTTTCTCTCAATTTCAGGCTAAGTGTAACATATTATAATTAATAAATATCTTTTAATAATTTTTTTTTATCAAACTGAGATTTATAATCCCATGGATCGTATAATTATTAACAAGCGCCAGAATCCTATAAAGCTATAAATAAAAGGGTCCGTGAACTTCCCAAATAAAGGAAGAGGTTATATTTACAGGTTCCTGAAAATTCATGTCTGACTGGTTGTAAACTATTTTACTGAAAATGCTCCTTTTTCCATCTCTTCATATTAAACCTCTAGTCCACACTTATATTTAGATTTGTAGATGTCTTATGGAAATAAAAATCTATTATTATTATAACTATGTTGGTCTTTTATATTATAATTCTGTCAACACCTTTCACTGAGCCCAACACAAAACTCACAGGTTTGCCCAGCAGTGCCAGTATGGGTAAATTACATGTATGTCAACACGTATACACTTGTACACATTGGAATCTATCCCATGTGTTAATTTCTCTTTTGGAATGGTTGTAACTAGAATTTCACATGTTCCAAGAGAAAAAGTCGTATATTTTCAGGGAAAATAAAAATATATTTTGAAACCAAAAGAGAAAAGTGTCAAGTAAGGTGAATGGAGGGGAGAAGTGAGTGTAGGGGTCAGATTTTCAGAAAATGTACAATTGGCAGATCTACACATTTAGGAAATTGTGCTGAAAAATGATGAATACCAGGTATATCTGAGTCTATTTGGTATCGCATTGATTTAAAGTATCAGTTCTGTTATGTTAAACTACATCTTGAACTTCATTTTTGTCTTACATGTGTGTTTTTGAGAGGATTGGTGAAGACGAATTGTACATTTTCTGAAAATCTGACCCGTATATATGTGTTTGTGTGGGGTCTGGGGGTCGCGGTGGGAGGGCGGGGAGGGGGGAGGGGTGGTATAGGTGGCACAACTGTGCATCATAATTCACATCAGACAGCTGTAGATTTCCCCGTATATATTTTAATCTCTTTTTATTACAACAAACAACCCCCTTCTTTCTTCGTAACCAACCCTGTACCGGGCACTTCCTTGTACCGCGCGTTGTCATCGCGTTTGCCGCGCTTAATGGGGCGTGATATTACGCATTAGGGCCCTGTGAGCCGCCATTGTGTCCTCTCTTTGTTTCACAAATATCCGCCAGGATCACTCAGAGGTCATAAAAGCTTGTGACCTTGCGTCTCAGGGTCACGGAAGATCTCATAAGATTCTCCATCATGGCACAGCTTCTCTCCGAGGATTACTCATTGGGTATTCATTACTTTCTATTCATTCTATTTTATCAGGAATCATGAGTCAGACTGGGTCTTATCTCGTTGATTAGGTCCATGAAGTGTCCTGTTGCTTCTTATCAAGGGAGCCTATCATATGGGTCTACTGGGGACATGGTATTGATGATTGTGGAAGGATTTGATACGTATAACATGCTAATAAATTCTGAAAAGAACTTATAATATGTGATCCGTTTTAGGAAAATAAGTCATATGTCGCATAAAATAAATCTTGAGAAGGTTTTACTAAATTCTGAAAAGAACTTTATTATATTATGATATGTGGGTCAGATTTTTAGAAAATGTACAATTCGCCTTCATCAATCCTCTCAAATAGCCAATATTTAAGACAGAAATGAGGTTCAAAATGCAGTCTAAAATAACAGATACTTTAAATCAATGCGATACCAAATATACTCAGATATACCCGGTATTCTTCATTTTTCAGTCTAATTTAGGAGAATTTTCTAAATGTGTACAGCTGCCAATTGTACATTTTCTGAAAATCTGACCCATTATGCACTGACATGGATCTGCCGGATACATATAAGCCTAGCCCATGTCCTTGTATCATAATTGATGTTATCTTTTGTTTTATATTTTTTAAGACATAAGTTAGCATTGCTGGTTTGGTTTAGGCAAGCGTACATACCGGTACCATGCCATCAATGTAAGTGCTTTGTTCTTACAAGTCTGCACGGGGACGGGGTTTTCCCCTAATTCACGCAAAACCTCTTCTTGGGTGGGTGCCCGGAAGCCTTTAGCTTTATCAAACGTTTTCTTTTTCTTTTCTGTTATACACTTTTACTAGGACCACCCTAGCTAGGATTGACTCGACACTAATCAAACGTCAGATTTGTTGTACCATTTGTGATGTGTTTCAGGGAAATGAGTCACTAGTCCCAAAACGATATTTTCCAAAGTGATTTATTCACAAGATCCCTTGCTTGGAATGTTTTCAATGTTGGTGTGCTTAGCGCTGCTAGTAGCATGAATATATTTACCAAATTTCGAGACAGTGTATTAACTATATCTATGCATTTCTAAGGTCATCCCATGGAGTAAATTTAGCTTATTTGCTAGTTATTGTCCACCCAGAGATATTGCAAACTTTTTTTTTTCAAAAATACAAATATCAAACATAAAATCTAGAACTACTTATTACATAGATGTCCTACTGTTTACTATCAATGAAATCGGCTTGATCTCATCGTTTCAAATATGATGGTATCTCAAAATCCATTTTTTGCGACTTGCGACTCATTTTCTTAAAACACATTGTAAGATTCTGGCTTAAACTTTGCAAAGTTGGGAATTTATTTTTGGGAAGTCTCATTCAGACATACATATATAACCACGGACTCCGAAACGTAAATGTGCATCAGAACTAAAAGAGTCTTCTTGAAGTTGAACGTATCGAAAGAAGGCTAAATTTTTATCAAAATAAGATACGTTTCTTTGAATTCCTCAGGGAAATTAAGTTAGCGTTAAGTTCCCTTCAGGACAGCTCCCTATTCAGTCTATCGTACGAAAAAAGGTTCGCTATAATATGGGGAAAATTGTATAACAGTGTTGGGAAAAAAGATGACGCTATTTCTGACTGTCTTGGCACCAAAAGACCCACATAGCGGATTTTGCAAGAAAAATAAAATGTGTCTAAATATAACAGGTTTCGGAATTATTTTTAAAGATTTGTAATTTTAATTGCTCTAGATTTCCCCATGGAAAGTTTAATTGACAGACGGAGGATTACGAGTGACTTTTTTTTTAGGTAAGAACTACCGCAAATGACTGCTGAATAATTTGGATGACTGCCTCAGTAACTACATGGGTCCATGCGTAAATGAAACAGGTTCCTTTCAGTCACAAGTAAAGTCCAGGGGTTATCAGGCCTATCGTGGTGAAAAAACAACTCCTGTCGGTAGATGATCAGGTTTCCATAAATATAGGTATATTAATTTGTTGGAAAAGTACAGATAGTATGCAGTTTAATCATCTTGCTATTATATTAAATGCTCTCGTACGACGAGCAGAAGACAAAGCATCACCGCCGACAACGTATGTCCTGCCCCCTAGTGTATCGTGTCAGAAGTAACTACACCAGTTTGTGTATAGCATGGATAAATATCTTTTTATTTAGGCTGAATGATAAACTATTAAACTGAGATTATAGTACTGGTACTTTCGTAACTATACGGCATCGTTGGTTACTTTTCTTTATTCTCTTGAAAACATCAAATTCCTAAGGCATGTGACGCATCAAAGTTTCACAAAAGAAAAGAACCCAGCACAGCATGTTTTTGGTAGGGAAAGAGATATAGAAAAGTTAGACAAAGTAAACGACCCCTTGCCCCAAGAGGCAGAGCATTGCGATCGGGGAATCAAGGCCAGCTAAGCAGGCTATATATAGAAAGGTATAGTTCAGCATATTTTTACCCCGTGCATTTCTCGTAGTAGTTCTACTAGCCTGGTAAAAATTGAAAAAAAATATCTTTAACGTCTATAGTTACAAAGAAATGGGATGAACTACAATCCTAGGTGAACGATGAGTTTTATTTCCAACTATATACAAATCAAATAAACCAGTCATGCAATAGACCAGGGACCTCCCTGACTACATATTGATTGACACGATTCACCATGTTATGCCTTCAGTCACAGCCTTACACATTCTCTCTAGATACTGTAGCATGCTCCAAATATATATTTTTGTTACTTATTCATTATTTTCCGCTTTCATTAAGGGCCTTGTCCACTAAGCCGATTCTCAAATAATTTAGTGGAAAAGAGTCCTCTGCGGCACAAAATCGCATGAGAATCGGCTTAGTGGACTGGGCCTTTATATAACAAATACACAACATAAAATATAAATACAAATTATTCACACCATGGCCTCACCACCGGAACATGTACACAATGCAGAACATTACTTGTATTCATTTCAACAATTTGAATAAAAAGTCGAATGTATATTGTAGAATTTTTGGCTAAAATTTTACTTAATTTACGGACAAATGAAGCCTTGAGGAAAACTGACATTAAGAAGCTTAACCAATCTGACTAATCCTTAGACTCAGATATTTATATATTGAGTGGAAAACCTCGACAGGCATTATTAGTTGCATTTGTATACTTCTGGGTTATTCACACAGTAAACACGCCTACATAAAGTGTAGCACAAGGGTCGGATTTTCAGAAAATGTACAATTCAACTTCACCAATCTTCTCAGATAACCTAAATTTCAGACGAAAATAAAGTTCAAAACACAGTTCAACCTGACCAAACAGATTGCTATAATCAATGCAATGCCGAATATACTCGAATGTACCTAGTATTGCAAGAATTACAGCCTAATTAGCAGAATTTACTCAATGTGTACAGCTACCAATTGTTCATTTTCTGAAAATCTGACCCATATGATGTTACAGATACATTTTTATATCGCTATGACCCAAATGGACGGATAGAATCGTACATGCACAATGAAATGATATGAAAAAGCATGATTTCTGATGTATCCAAATTACCTGCGAAATATCTAACTTTAGGATTTAAAAGTGTTTCAATTCTGGCGGTGAATGACTAACAATTTGGTCCAATTCTACGATTTCACATATCGGGGAAATCCTGTACGTTATTTACACATGCATCAAACATTTTCGATTATTAACCGATAGCTCCAACCAACGTTTAGTCACTCAACAGCTACGATTCGCCTGTTATAATGGCCACGAAATCTGACTCGTTAACTGGAAAATAAAAATAAGACAATCAATGAATTTCAATTTTCCCTCCAATAAAAGACCCCAAATAAATACCGTAGTAAGCAAAGCAACTGTTATATATATTTAATGATTAGTGATGATTAGAAACATATCTAAATTTATTTACAATATGGTTGACATGTTACTATTTCTTAGCTTCCAGTTTTTCTGGAAGGAACATAACATTTCTATGAAAGTGTCTATGTACCAAGACAGGATAGCCATATTTATTGTACTAATTGTCTATGTACCAAGACAGGTTAGCCATATTTATTGTACTAATTGTCTATGTACCAAGACAGGTTAGCCATATTTATTGTACTGTGTTAAACAAGTTGTGTTCTAGGAAGCAAATAAATCAAGTCCTTATACGCAGAGATACCAATGTTTTCATTATTACAGGAAACAAAATACAAGTTACACATTTTCTGAAGAAGCCCCCCAGCGCGCGAAATATTGGAACGAAAATAAAAGCCATGAAAAACAAAAAAGACCGACGGCTTGAGGGATTTTTTCATCGTACGAAATTACAGGTTATAAAGATCGAGTACTGGTTTGTTGAGAGACATATATACTACATTAACCATTCTGCTTAGTTCAGTACAAATACAGACGAGAGGACTTCAAAAGGAATGCTTACTTTCTCCATCTCCGTCAGTGTCGAATTCATCTATCATGGCTCGGAGTTCATCGTCCGTCATATTTTCACCCAATTCTCTGGGTAAAGATAAAATGTTATCTCAATTTACAATATATTGACATTATTAAACACTTTTACCTGCCTCGCAGAGTCTGCAACCTGCAGATCTTCCTACTGGACTTTAAAATGTATTGTGATTTTTTAGAAAGTTAAAAATAACACACATTATAGTGGAGAAATCCAACTCTTCCCAGGTTATTCCATATGACTGGGGTATATAGTATACATGGCAAGAATCAAGGCTAGCCGCCTTATAATGGTTACATAATAGTCACACTAGGTATTTTACCAGCGTCTAGGCCGACAATAATACAATAATATTTAAGATGGTTTGATTTTCTACCAACTGCTTCTGAACTGTAACTATGGTTGACGTTCGAATTCGGGACTTGAAATGAATAGTGTTGTAGAGTTGTTTTTCTGACTTTCTTTATTTGTCTATTAACCAAGGTTTCGGCTAACTCAGTTAGCCTTCATCAGGGTTAGACAAAGAAGTATATATTTACGAAATATTTAAGGTTGGAAGGTGAAATTTGCGGCCACACGTGGGTTTGAACATTATTCTCATGCCATTGCCATTGGCCCTCACACTGCACTTTAGGACGCTTGATCACCCCGCACGCCAAACATCGTTTTAGGCGGCGTTAAATGGGAATTTTTGAACATTAACAAGAGAGGCTTCAATACGATTAAGATATGTTTATTCTATTATTTTGGGATAAAACACCTGGTCTGTACAATAAAATTCTGTTTGTTGAACATTTGTAGAATATATCACATTCGTTGAATATATCACATTCGTTGAATATATCACATTCGTTGAATATATCACATATTTGATTGGAGTACATGGAGGTATAGATAAAACATGGTAATAATAAATATAGCAACATTTCACATATATAGCATAGTACCCTTCCTATAGGGATTTTGGTGAAAGATTTTTTAAAAGGTTTAGGGTGGCGGGTGGGAAATGAAGCGTGCGGTCAGCGTGACTAGCAGGCTCCAAGTGACAAGAACATGCCACTTCCGGTTGTAGTTCCGGTATTATAAGGTAGGGGCGCCACCTATTAATGTCTTGTAATGCCAAGCATTACCGCCTCATTAACAAGAGAGGCTTCAATACGATTAAGATATGTTTATTCTATTATTTTGGGATAAAACACCTGGTCTGTACAATAAAATTCTGTTTGTTGAACATTTGTAGAATATATCACATTCGTTGAATATATCACATTCGTTGAATATATCACATTCGTTGAATATATCACATATTTGATTGGAGTACATGGAGGTATAGATAAAACATGGTAATAATAAATATAGCAACATTTCACATATATAGCATAGTACCAAGAAGAGGATTATTTTAGTCTCTTTAGGGCCTTGTGGACCGTCGTGCGGGTATTTGCAAATGGGCGTATATATGCAGTTATGGCATCGGATGCCCACGTACCATGTGCTTTTAGGTCCTGGATGGAAGCACCTTCAGAGTTATATAAGTGTGAGGCACATCCTCTCCTGAGGCTATGAAGTGAATAACTTCTCGTGGACTCGCCCGTAGCTTTGAGAAGTCGCTTCCACTGGCGTCTGATGTAGGGGAGAGTCAGCGGACGACCATCATCAAAGGTAAGGAGGGGAGCCCCCGCCCTAGTAGAAGGTTGGGCTTTATACAGTCGTCGCACGGCTCTGTGAAGGCAAAGCGATGTGTCATCTGCCTTAGGCACAAAGATAACGGTCGGCTGTCTAGAAGACTGCATCGTCTTTGACCACTTGACGGCGATGCGGACGCCATCCGTGGAGAGGGAGACATCTCGGCGTACAAGGTGCCTTGATTTATCAAACGTATATGGGGATGCAGGTGCGACATTGCTCTGTCTGAGCATGCCGGAGTACATCAGTAAGATCGCCACGTTGATCTGCTTTGGGTAAGTGAGAGCGTCGCAGGAGCCCAATATTTTCCGAAGCAATATGGGGGAGACTGGCAGCTTTGGAGAGGGTACATGCCTCATCGTGAGCTGCAGGCCCCTCATGGCGTATGTGACTCGAGGATGATACAAAGGCGCCGTGTCGAGACATGACAATTTAAAGAAAGTTCTTACACTCATGACAGTATTCATGATGGAGGCCGGAACCACGGAGTATCTTGCCAAGTATTCAATAAAACAGCAAAATAACTCAGGCGATGGGGCCTTGTAGTCAGCACCCAAGTGGAGGCAGAAGGATATAAACTTTGTGGCCGCTGCATGCCGGTTTGCCACAGTTCCCGGCCTGTGGGCCTGCTCCTGACGGCGTGAGGCAGCTCTGCGGAGTGATGCCGGGGCTAGTCCTGTAATACATGAAGTTTGAATATATCATTATTGACGTTGATGAGTTGCAAGTCTCGATCATTAACTATGTTAAGAGCATTGGACATCTCCTGAGAAGACAAGCACGCGCGAGATAGCGCGTCGGCCACCAACATGTTCTTCCCCGGGACATGGACGAAGGCGTACGTGACCTGCATTTTCATTGAGTTGAACCAGAGGGCCCTGGCGCAAGCCGCCAGGCTATCATCTCTAGCCCTGCCGTCTGTGTAGGAATACACAGCTGCCGTGTTGTCGCAGTGGACTTGAACGATGCCGCCTGCATGGTGAGGCCTAGTGAATATTCTCGCGGCGGCCAGGCAGTTCATTGCCTCAAGTTGATTTATGGATTTCCCATGTTTCGTTTCTTGAGAGAACTTATGCATGTAAGCGTGGTCGCCATCTGTGGCTCCACCGCCTTCCATGCACGCGTCAGCCCATATATTTGCAACTATTTGCCCATGAGGGATAATGGCCTTGCCATTAAATTGGTCAGTATAACGTATGAACCAGCGCAAGTCCGCCTTTACTGGCTCTGTGACTACTATCTTAGCACCTGCCGCCGCGCGCATGGCTGCTAGAAGTCTTTGCATGAACAGCCTGGCGGGGCTGATAATTTTAGCCACATGGGCGATACGCCCCACTACCGATTGCATCTCGTGTGTGGATATACGTTTCTGTCTGAGGATATAGGCCAAACAGGCACTTGTGTCTGTAAGTTTGGTGACAGGAATGGATAGTTCGTTCCTTTTGGTATCAATGACAATGCCAAGCCATTTCACTCTGAATTCGGGTCCCTGGGTCTTTTTGTGGGCCACTTGGAGGCCTAGGCGTCTAAACAGGTCGTACACCACGCTCATGTGTTGCTCGACTGTCTCTTTATCGCGGCCTATTATTAGGAGGTCGTCCAGATATTGTTTGGCTATGATTTTGCGTTTTTCCAGTGCCCTAACTATGTATTGTGCGATGGATTGCATAACGAAACTGGAGCTCCTTGCCCCGAATGGGAGGACCTTGTCAATATAAAACTGTCCGTCAACACATATGGCCGTGAGTGGCCAATCCAGGGGGCAGAGCGGAAAGTGCCGGTAGGCCCGGCTGAGGTCTATGACCGCCATCGCTGGAGGGGATTCGAAATTTCTAATAATTTCAGTTGCACACATAATTGTAGGTAATTGATGATAAGCTGGGTTGCCGTTAAATCTGTTCTTATAGACCCAAGCGTTCACCCCCCCTTCCGGGAAGGAGTAGTCAACGATTATGCGCCTATCATCGACGTCGGTCTTAGGGCGGGTCATTAAGGGGCTAACATTTAGCCATGGAACAAATGGGGGTTTGTTGTATGGTCCTGCAATTGCGTGGTGTGCTAGTTCTTCTCCAACAAATTTACGCACATGAGGCATGTGTTGAGTGGCTGACGGGTGGTTATTGATGTGTTGTGCATTATATCTCGGCCCCCCCACATACTGGAGTGGGAAACCGTATTTTATGCCGTCGAGCACTAGCCTATCTGCCACATGGCCAGTACCAATTTGAGTCCACTCGTCAGTATTCAAGCACGTGTCGAGTTTTATGCGTGCTCCTCTATGATTAGGCGCATTGTGGAGTTTCACCCTGTCATAAATGGTAGCCATCGATTGTTCCAGGTCAATATGAGGAAAGGGCCAGTTGTGGTATGCGTTGAAGAGTCTGTTCTGAGGCGTGTCTCCATTATCGCTCACCTCGGATGCGTCATTACTTTCATTATTAACACACAGCTGGATATCACAGTCCTTAGGTTCAATGAGGCTATTGGTATTGTAACACAGTGTAGGATACTCGATTGTTTGTAAGAAGCTTGGTAGTTCGCTTGTTTTGCACGTATCGTCAGTCACCCGGGATGACTCAACTTCATTCTCAACGAGTGGCTGAAAAGCGCAAACATTGATTGAATTAGTCACTGGTTTCGGTCGAATCTCATTGTATACACTCCTGCTATCACATAGTAGATCAAGTTTGATATTAGAAACTGGTAGAGAGTTAGATTGAGTTTGTTTATCGTTTGTTATGATATGCGCGACTGTACTATCGTTGTATTGGTGGCCATTTTGATTTACATCTCGTGTTGGCCGAGAGTCTCGTGGTGTGCGAGACCGCTGAGGATGCATGGCTGCCATATTGGTTTGGCCATGCATGTTGTTTGTGCCGCCATCTTGGAGTGGGCGTGGCAGAAGTACATTGTGATCGATAGTTTGTATAGAATCATCAGATAATGACAAGTCGGCATATGCATTAGATTTAAACTCACCCAGTGTCCTTAGTGTGACGCAGGAGTCTGCCCGTTTTTTGAAGAGTTTGAGCCTTGCTTCTTGTTGTTATTAAAGTGGTTTTTCCGGAAGGACGATTCCCCACCGTGCAAACTTGCCTGAGCATTTTTCTTGTTGTTACACTCCTTCACCGGGTGATTGTTTTCACGGCCCTTTATGGCAAAATAACAGTAACCACAAACGTGCATTAGCTGAACTCCGTTCTCGCTGTGGCTTGTAGTATGAGTACAGTTGTCGAAATTGTAGTCCTTACACACAGCCTGGTACTCACCAGCTACCGCCTTTGCAGCCCCAGGTGGTGGGTTCCACGCCATCTTGGTGCGGTATTCATTGAAAACCTCCGTGTCACACCAGCGGTTTTGACCATCAATGATCAAGTCGATGCAGGCCCGTGTCCAATTGTGAGCCATGGGCCAACTTTTGATCGCACTGTCCTCAGCAAATGTTGCCAGATGATGCAACATATACCACAGAGTAGATCCTGTTTTGCATCTTTCCATTGACATTTTTGCGAAGCCGCAAGTGTATTCGGCCAGCGTTAGGTCACGTTTCTCCTTTTTGATTCTACTCGCCATGTCCGGGGGAAGGGATGTCTCGGGGGCCTCGAATAAACTTACTCTACCTCTTTTGTTTGATGAATACTGTGAGTCGAGAGCACGCCTGATAGTTCTTGAGGACCTATACCTCCCGGTTAGACGCCTAGGTGAGGGCATAGAATCAGATTCTGATTCATATTCCGAAGAGTCAGCTGGTTGTCGTGAGCGGTAGCTGTTGACCGGGTGACGGCGGTGCATGGGACTTGGGCCATCACTGTCACATCGGCACTTCTTCTTGCGCCTACCGCTATTGCGTCGTTGGCGGTGGTCACTACAGTTTTTCTGTCTCCTTCTCTTAGGCGGTGTTTCTTCTTCTTGCGAGTATTCAGACTCACTATCACTGTCTGATTCCTCGGTAAATTGTTCGTACAGTTTTTGGTTGATGTGACGAGATTTGGTTTGTATCGTTTCGGCTCTGGCAGACGGAGTTCGGTGTCGCACCTCCCTCCTATGTTGGGCCTGCCCTGGCTTAGCGTCCACTCTACTCACCGCATCTTGGCACATTTTAGACAACATATTCGACATCATCTCCATATGACTTATCTCTGGGACCTCTTTCTCCTTCTTTTTACGTTTAATTTTCTTAGGTGATATTATTGACTTCCTGCGTGCCGGAACCCTTGGTCGTTTAGACCTGCGAACCCTGGGTTCTTCTTCAATTAATAGTTCATTGTTAGCATCCACTGTCTCACCGTCAGAGTGTGCCGGTGGTGGGTCCTCGTCGAGCTTGTCACCGCCATCTTGTGTGCCGGGATCATCGGCAGGGACCTGTTGCGTGTCGCCGTTCAGATCTGCTTCTAAGTCTGAGCCCAGGTCTTCTACGTGTACTTCCTCAGTTTCTTTGTTCGTATCGTCAGGCTTATCGTCAGGCTTGTTCTGGGTTCGTGCTCTACCCCCTCTGCCTTTGTTATTCGCCATTTTGGTTGTAAAATTGTTGTAAATTGTGTAAATGGTAAAAGCCTGTTGTAAAAATGAAGCGTGCGGTCAGCGTGACTAGCAGGCTCCAAGTGACAAGAACATGCCACTTCCGGTTGTAGTTCCGGTATTATAAGGTAGGGGCGCCACCTATTAATGTCTTGTAATGCCAAGCATTACCGCCTAACACATTCTAGATTAAAAAAGACATTAATGTATTTTAAATAGGTGAGTAGAGAAACTATACCTTTGCATCTTTAAGGGGGGGGGGCTCCACTGGCTGCGGTAAGCCTTGCGATGTTGATGTAATGGTTCTGTAGGTGGAGAGGAGTGGCGAAGTTCCCAGTGAATCATGTAAGGAGGATCTTCTTACTCCTCTCCACCTACGGGACCAGCACATCACCACCGCAAGGCTTATCGCAGCCAGTGGAGACCCCCCTTTACTCACCGTCACCAAGAAATGAACAGTAAAATAATAATAATTGCAGTTCATATGTTAATTTTTGTTAGTTGTAATATAAAACAATGAGCGCTCACCTTGCTACCCTTCTCAAGTTTCTCAAACTAATTTTCCCAGATTCATCGTCGTCAAACAGTTTAAAGGCTTTCAGCATCTCCTCCATTGGGTCTCGGTCTGCCATCATTTCTGAGACTAGAAGAATAAAAATGAATTAATTTAACTTTGGCTTTGATTTCACATATACACAGTTAATGAACACTTTTCAATCCATGGCAATATTATTTGTTGCCAGGAGAGAAAGGATGGAACGTTGGATTTGAGCCAGCACGGCTCAGCTGCAATTTGTCAGCGCTCTAGGCACATGTGTAGTGTTTCAGGAAAATGAGTCACAAGTTACAAAATTGATATTTTTCAAAGTGTTTTTTTTTCACACGATCTCTTTATTGAAATGCTCCGATTCCTCGGGTTTTTAGCACTTATGGTCATAAGAATCTATGTACTGAATTTCAGGGCATTGTATTAAATATATGCTTGCGTTTTGAAGGCCCTAGTATGGAGTATATTTAGTTACTTTACTGGTATCCATCCAGAAACATTGCAAACTATTTTTTTCAAAAATAAAGAAATATCACACTTAAAATATAGACATACTTATTGGGTGTCCTAGTGTTTACTATCATTGGAATCACCTTGATCTCCTCTTTTCAAATATGGTGATATCTCAAAATCCATTTTACACTTCACATAATTTAACCAGTTTTAACCAAATTGTTTCCTTTGAACATCGGGTATTTATATTAAAACCTGGATTTGAAGGAACAGACTAAAACAAAGAGTACCGGGCCTGGGCATTGTTTATTCGGAGCCCGACGTTTCGGCCATATTAAGTACCCTTTCCCCTGAATTATATTAGATTAATGATTCAAAATCTAACATAGGATCACACCTGCTGAATGGGTTTTAATCATTCCCTCATAATTATAGAAAAAGCTTGCTGACTTCAATACTATGTTGAACATATAAGAAGTGTGTTACTTTGTTGTCAATCTTCTCTCATTTCGCTGAATCAGTAACCACTCTCAACCTTACTAGAATTACTTACCGTAATGAGAAGTTGCTCATTTTATTCTCACTGAAATTAAAGCCCATTTGACATATTATGTGTGATCCGTTTTAGGAAAATGAGTCATAACTCGCAAAATATGGATTTTGAGATATCACCATATTTGAAAGGTACGTACCAACTTCATTGAAGTCATCAAACTTCATTTTTCCAGATCCGTCATGTTCGTAGTCTTTCAGAATTTTCAATACATCCGCCTTTTTCATTTCAAAACCTAATGAACGAAACGCAACCTGACAAAATAGACGACAGCAGGGAATTATAACAGAATCAGGCTGGTAGGGGGATTGTGCCTGATAGTGAGGAACGGTGAAATAAGATAAAGAAAAATGGAATTTCAAGGTGAGGTCTTGCTACGTTAGATTATGTATATTCCATGATGTAGTCAACAGTACAAGATTTAATTTTAGTGGATCTTCAGAGACAAGATGTTCAATCTAAAATAAATGTAGGAAAGCTATTACTATGTTTATTTAGATCAAAGGCCACTTCTCTGCATCTTTTATTGTAAGGAGTGTGGCAAACTACGAATCTTCACAGATACGCATCGTTTTCTCTTGTTTTTACTCATGTTTCTGATGAATAAAGATCCGATGTTGGACAAAAAAAAAAAAAAAATAAATGTAGGCGTATAAAAATGTATATATAAAAAAAATCTACTGGTACCTTGAGTTCGTCGTAATCTATACTCCCATCTTTGTCAGTGTCAAACAATTCGAAGGCTTCCCTTATTTCCTGTTTCTGCTCTTCGGAGAGCTCCCTTCTCCCTCTTCTTCTTTTCTCCATCCTAAATAAAAGAAACAGCTAACTGACATGGAGTATAAGGTCATTTTTGTTCTTCAATTGCTAATGGCGATTTTGACAGCCTTCAGCTTCAAAGGTAAGTGAAGTAATATCTCGTGTCGATGATAGATAGTTTTAAGTCCAGACTCACATGTCTTTTCTATGGCCTGGGGCATAGGTAGTGGTCTAATTAGTAAAGGTCATAAAGGGGCCATCTATAAATGACGTAATGTCCTGGGGGTGGGGATAAAAGGGGGTTGATATTTCATGACAACAATGACGAGGATGGCCTATTATAGCAAATATCATGACAAACGTTGAAACGAAGTAGTGTCAAAATTAAAATAGCATGACATTGACACCCAGTCAATCATGAGATGATTAATTAATGTTATGTCTATGATGATGGAATTGATTCACTGATGACAATCATGAGGTCCATTGAGGATATTCTATAATTTGATACCCCTGTTTAACTGTAATTTTGAATGAACCTCAGCTGTCCTAAATTTGGATTTTTTAAGAGGTGCCACCAAACGTCCAAAACCCCAAATAAATCATTCATTCAAATTTCAAAAGGATTAAATTGCTGGTGGCACACGTACTCTCCGCATAATAATATATCACACAAATGACGGTAACCTCTTAACAATAACACTATCTAAAAGACTATATAGGCCTACTGCAGTAGGCCTACTACCGGGTGCCTTGCCAGGCTTTAGGGCTTTGCCTTTGAGTTTCACTTTCAGTTTGATTACAATGATTTTGTATTTTGCCATTTTGGGAGACAAGTCCAAACAGGAACGTGTTGGTTGTTATTCTTAGATCGAATAATGAATAGTACCGAAAAGAACCGATAGACTACACGATTGATATATGATTATGATCTATTATAAATATAACATGAATACACAAGCAGACCTTAATGCATTCATAGCCATTGTGACAGGAAAGTTTTCTTGTCCAACAACTCGCTCCAATGTTTTGGAAATGGCGGCACGTCTGGTATTTCAAGGTTCAAATATTAGTTTAGTAATATTTTGGTCTTAGATCCATAATTAGTCAATGTTAGATAAAGTTTTTCGAAAAATTTAAGAATAATTCAAGTAATTTAAATGGTGATAAAATTATTTTTAATGTTATCTTAAGATTTATTTTCATACGAAACTACTATTGCCTACATGAGCTCTGCATGTTCGCCATAACACTATCTCCGCCAAAACAAGGCCATGCTGTGCTGTTGACGGGTAAAATATTTGGCATATTCTCAATTATCTTCTAAGAAAATATGGTTTTCCTTTAGGCAAGGTGTATTAGAACTACAAGGTGTGTGATCTATGCCTTTTCTGCCTCATGATAGGCTGTAAAAGCTAAAACTGCAGAGTCATTTTCCCAAAATATTTGGCACTATCCCCCCCGCCGTCCCCCGTCTCTCGCGCCACGGGCCCAAGCCATCTCGCATGATCTCGGGTTTGACAGACAGCGTCCACCTCTAGGCTCTATTGCCTTTAATCAATGCCAAGGGAATGAAGATCATTGAGTTGTAGAGCATAATATTCAGATGATGTTGTAGTTTGTCATGTCAGACCAGTCACTGAGATGAATCCTAGCGGGTCCTATGACATAAGTTAGACAGCAAATCACATACGCAGAGCCTGAGGCAGAATCAGGCTGACTAACAGTTAATCGTCAGTGGCTGAGTAGGCCTATCATAATTTTAATAACGTTTACGTTCGCGGTATATAAAACAATAAACATCTATCATATGAAAGACTGTGGTGGTTTGCTTTTGCAGTAATTTTCCTCCTCCCCGCCATATCACAAAAGTAAACGAGATACTAGGAAACTGAATGTGATTTCTGTGATTTGACGTCGTGAAGTTAAATCTAGAATCAGCCATGTCACAATGCCCCACCCCTTCAAATTTTGTTGTTCTTGAATTGCTGATGCTGCATGGTTAAGTGTCAAGACATCTGTCCATGAGAAAATTCAAATGGTGTATCTAGAAAAGTGTCAGCTATATTTTCGCATAATTTCATCAATAGACAATAGACTATTCATATATAGTTATTCCAACCGAATCGAATTTGATCTTTGAGTGAGGACATTTTTACTGACTTAAAGTTTTGAACTCTTTGTATAGTGACCATGCTACTTTACCGTCACAGGGGAGAATATTATTGCAAATAGAATTAAAATTGAACACAATTAACGCTCATAAGTCATCTCATTATAATGTATATATACGTATACATTTGAAATACCAGTCTACAGTATAACAGATGCCACACATACATGGTCCCTATTCACATCAGATTAATTGCCAACAATAACATTTCTGCATGGCTCCCTTTCTAGCCTTGACGGTTATGAATCGTATTCTTTCAAGTTTCATATTTATTGCATTGTTATAATCTATTGTGACATATGCCCTTTATACATAGACTTTTCTTTTTCCTATACCTCCTGCCTGCACGCAGACCAAAGGTTAACTGAGTGATTGAGGTCTGTGATTGGATGAATAGTGTTACACCAAGTATAACAGCATCATAATATTATCTTTTTCTAAATACCCCTCAAAACATCCATTCCCATAACTCGGAAAAGGCGCACCATTATGTGTTTTTATTTTCAAATACTCACCTAGAAGTTGATTGCTTAAATAATCTCCATACTAAACATCTACACAAAATTATCCCGCATCGTATCTTGGATTCTCATTAAACATCTCATGTCTAATATAATGAAATTTAGTTGACGTCTTCTCTATTGAATTCTGAGAGATCTCTAAATGAACTGAATTAATCACTCGAACCCGTATGCTGGTTGAACGACTATGAATATCAGATTTTCAGACAATGTACAATTGGCAGCTGTACAAATTTAGTAAATTCTGCTAAATTAGACTGCAATTTGGTCAATACTAGGTAAATTCGAGTATATTCGGCATTGCATTGATTCTAGCAATCTGTTTGGTTAGGTTGAACTGTATTTTGAACTTTATTTTCGTCTGAAATTTGGGTTATTTTTAGAAGATTATCTCAGTCGAATTGTACATTTTCTGACAATCTGTCGCAGTCTCAACTGTATACATGTCTTACTCTATCTATATATCTACTCTAGCTGCATTATTCATCCGATTAAAATACAAAACAAAAGAAAAGAAACATAAATGTCAGATACATCATGTTTATAATGGCAAAATTTAAAACATGTAATGTGGCTTTCCAGTTTCAGATCCTCGATCGTTCAAGGTAGCAGACACTATAGTCAACATGTCGTCGGATTTAACCTCCAAAGAAGACAAGCTCTCCCTCCGAAACAATGCTATTTTTGCAACGGCAATCGCCCGAAATGATATCAGTTTGGTCCAGCAATTACTGGAATCATGTACCATCGATGTAAATGGTTACATGCTCAACGGAAAGACGCCTTTGATCGAAGCTACCAAGTCTGCCAACGCTGAGTTGGTGGATCTATTAATCAAGCATAATGCCAACCCGAGACAACCCTGTCCCAGCTACTTAACTACGGGAAGTTTTAATGGTGCTGACGGACAGAAGCTAAAACCTACTGAAATATACCCTCTAGAGGTGTCACTAAAACATCCGCCCAATGCATGTATTATCAAACAATTGCTCATATCTGGCGCCGAGCCGCGCGATTTCAACTGTTCTTATTTAGACCTGATCAAAACTGTCATCGCTGAGGTTCAACAAGGTGAGTTATTGGTCGACATGTTGCTTCCGAAGTTGGAGAAAGAATCCTCATCTACCTCAGCCTTTAGAAACCAAGTATCTCATCTGTTGGTCACAGCGGTGAGTTATAAGAAAGCAGAAGTTGTCCGAGTTCTCCTCGACAATGGTGCCAATGCTAACCAGTTAGTCCCTGGTAATAACAAAATGATTCCAGTGTTAGTATTAGCAGCTAATGGACATGATTTGGACACATGCAATTTATTGTTAAGCGCTGGAGCGGTATTGAACCAAATAAGTTACATCGAGGATGATTTCCCTCTGACGTGTGCTGTAGATTCGGGACTAACTCAAGCGGTGGACACTCTAATTAAACTGGGCGCTGAGGTGAACGTTTGCCCCCATCACCACGCCATGAAATCTAGTCTAATACATGTGGCAGTCGCTAAGCGATATCTCTCCATCGTGTCCCTACTTCTTAACGCTGGGGCGACCATTCGCACTGCTGGTAAAGAAGGAAACAGTCCCTTGCATATCGCCTGTCGCGAGGATGGCGATCAGCATCAATACCTGTCTTTACTGCTGTCCAAATTACCTGAAAACTGTGATATGATCGACAAGGCGAACACTAGAAAGCAGACAGCGCTACTTCTAGCAGTTGTGAGCCAAAACATTGAATGCATGAAAATCATGATCCAAGTTGGGGCCGATGTGAACAAGGTGGTCCCCGATGGAGAATCGCTCATTCACGAAGCCATCCGAGTGGGCAATGATCAAGTAGTGGAGCTATTAATAGAAGCAGGGGTGAATCTTGATGTCAGAAACAGGCAGGGTTGTACCCCTTTACTGTGCGCTGTATGGAATGGCGACACCACTATCACCGAAATGCTTATAGACTCCGGAGCTGACCCTTTGGCTGTTGCAGATGTATCCAAAGAATCCACGCTCCATTTCGCGGTAACTTCTGAAAACCCAGACATGTTTGAGCTCTTGTTAAGTAGAACTAATGTTGATATTGATGGTAGAAATGAGACAGGGGATACCCCACTTATGCAAGCTGCTCGGAGCAGTTGTCCAAAAGCTTGTAAAATCCTTACAGCTCACAATGCCAATATGAACCTGACTGATTATAACCAAGAAGAAACAGCGCTCTCCTTGGCTGTGTACTTTGGGAAGGAAGATAATGCTTATATGCTTATGAAGGAAGGGGCTGACATAACTATAGCTGACCAGAGGCAAGTATAGTTTGATTGACTTGAGTTATTTATTTGCCATAATATTAAACTTAAGGTAAGTACATATCTACAAAAAAACAACCCCGAAATCAAATAATATTATCTGAATTGATTAGCCAGTTTTGGGGCCATCAAATAATAATGAATAGTGATTTATTCATAGTTGGAAATAGGTCTTTATATTGTGTGGTTATTTATATACCCTTCAAAGAACTTTGATATTTTATAAGTTGAAAAAGGGAACTTTGAGGTTTTAGGTTGTGATGAAAAGATTTGTTATTATTTGAATCTATGTCGATGGTTGGTGAGATCTTTTTAATTGATGTGGTTGTTCACATGGAGGGATGTCAGTTTTCAGCATTTTCTTTAAATCGGCAAATTTGATTACTTGCAAAGAATCGTCTTCCCTAAAATTAACTATTTATAACCAAATTTTGTAAAAAAATAAAAAAAAAATAAAAAACAATTTTTCCAAATGTCAGTATATTTGGCATCCCAAATTGGATCCCTATAATTGCTAATATACCTTTTGCCTTAAAAAGAAACAAAAACTTTTTACCTTATATCTATTATTGCAACTAAACGCGAGACATGTATGCCCCTTTGATAATTCAGAAAATTACAATCATTGATCAGTCAAATAATTTAGGGTTCTCAGGCCGTTGTATAAACTTTCAAATTTGGCCTTCAAAATACTTTTTTCATTCGCAGTTTTAAAATGCTGATGTGCCTTTTTACTTATAACAGTACACGACAAACCATGACATCCATATCAATTCAATATTTTGCTTTTGTTTCCAGTGGCCTGTCACCTCTCTACTGGGCCTTCTTCAACTGTCGGATCAGACCACTCGCCTTCATGGTACTACTCGGGGCCAGGCTCACCCCACACCAGCTCAAAACCAAATATCCTGCCACTCTTAGCGCCATGAGGAACAAAAAACTTGTGGACTGGCTATACAACTTCTTGGAGAAGCCACGATCTCTGCAAGACCACTGCCGACTAAGTATCCGCAAAGGCCTTGCAAAGGCGGCCCAGGGCTCACAGATTACCTCTAGAATAAACGCACTACTTCTACCTGAACGATTGTTAAAATACCTGCGATATGATACCGATGAGCTTCCCGATCTGATGGAAAGTTCTACCAGTTCTAGAGAGTAGCGTAAATAGTTCCCCACCCGTGACCTCGCGGCCAGCGTTCCCATAGTTCTATCAAGTATCTGGTTGTCCTGTAGTTGAAATTTCTATATATGGGTCAGATTTTTAGAAAATGTACAGTTCACTTTCACCAATCCTCTCAAATAACCCAAATTTCAGACGAAAATAAACTTCAAAATACAGTTCAACCTAACCAAACAGATTGCTAGAATCAATGCAATACCGAATATACTCGGAATTTACCTAGTATTGACCAAATTGCAGCCTAATTTAGCAGAATTTACTCAATGTGTACAGCTGTCAATTGTACATTTTCTGAAAATCTGACCCATATCTCCTAGAGTTCTGACCAGTTCTGACTACGATCCTCGCTGAAATAACACTTCGGTACTTTACATGTGGGATATGTTCATGCTTAGTTTTTTCCATCATGTCTTGCTAAGGAGGAGAATGTCGCCAGGGGCTAAGTGATTGTGATCAGTATTGCCTGACAATATCTCGCTCCTAACATTGAGTGAAAATGCCTCCAGTACCTTGGAGAAGTCGCAGATGGGAAACCGTGGGGAGTCCTTTCTTTCTGAACGACACAATTCCTTTTTGACAATGTGTGTTGACTTAAACACCGAGAAGACCCTGCCCACACACCGCCGATTTGCTTCCCGATGTGGGTCTTCCGATGAATCTTATGTTCTCATTTCAAATCCTGGTTTATGTTTTTGAAATAACATAAACCCTGATTGGAAATGAAGTCATAGGATTCATCGGAAGACCCAAATCGGGGGGCAAATCGGTTGTGTGTGGGTAAGGTTTAACGTCCTTTCTGCCACCAAATTGATTCTATTACAGCCTTATTTCACCTCATACTTTATTTATTGTCTCTTATCTATTTGGAAATCGATTACAACGTTAACCAGTTGGGACCAAGAATCATTGTATTAGTTGCTTCATGTTTACATATGTTTTGTTAAATCCTACCGAAAATATCAAGTGTAGATGGGCTTCTGCCTATTACTTAGTTTATTACGTTAGATTAATTTTTAATTTTAATTGCTTAGGTTTTCATGAAACATTAGATATTGGTAAACGTATCCTTGAAATTACCTCAATATTTAGTAACTGTGCATCCATGATTGTGTAACTTTCTTGAAATTTTTTTGTTCGATCATTTAAGACGGCCATCGTTTGTATCCATTTGGTGTATTGTTGGTTTTGCGACTACTATATTGTTGAGTAACTATCGGAACAGGTTTTCCTTAAAGATAAATAATCAACAGGTTGTTTTTAAAACATTTTTTGTTGACCACATTACATTTCACATACGATTCGATAATAGCATTTATCCATTGCGGTTTATTTACATTTATTTCTGAACAAAGACTTACATTTTACGGTACAGTAACTACTATACTTCTGTAACTAGTGAAATTCTATACGAGTATGCCCATGTATTCAACGAAGATAGGGTTTAAAGTTCTGGAAACCATTTTATTAAAGATTTATGTCATGTGTGTTCTTGACAGGGTTACCACAAGACAGGGAAAACCTGGAAAATACTATTATAGGAAAAATGATTCTCACAAATTCCCTGCATGGAAAAATCAGGGAATTTGAGAATATCCGGGGGAAATCGGGGAATTTGAAAGATTTCAGAAAATCAACAGAATCTTGTTTTGTGAAATTCAGATTTGTAAACAAAAATGAAAAATCGGGAAAAAAATGCCACATGGCATCCCCTGGATAATTAATCGGAAAATTAGTTTCCTTAGCACTCACTACAGACCTGGCACCCTTTATATTTGTTCTGAATCAGGGGAAAATACAAACACATCATGGAAAGATCAAGGAATTTTACTTTAAGTTTCCTGTGGTAAGTTACCCTGTCTTGAATACATCCATACCCCATAACAACCCTTAAATACCAGTCCTTTTCCATTTTCCTTAAAAACCTGGATGATTAATGTTAAAAACTTACTTATTTACTAAGATTACTACGCGAAACTTATAGTTTCTCTACAACAATATTGATACTTTTTGAATATTTATTTGTATCGCATGAGAATATCGGGACCTGTCCACGAAATTGTATGCAATAAAAATCTTTTAAAAAAACAAAACCAGTCATGTAGCATGGTTTACAGTCGATCAGATTTATTAAAAATCTGTGGACGGGATTGGATTGGATGGGATTTGATTATGATAGATGATCTCCCTCTCGACCCCACTTCCAATTTTTGTTTAGGTGGTAATGTGCCCCTTCTTCATTCTATATCCAGTTACATTAGCGACTGATACCGGTGAATCTTGTTATCATTTAGGTCGTTCTGAAAGGATTCACACTGGCAGATTCCACTGATTGTAAATATGTGTTATATAGAATTACCTTACTATAGGCTCAGGTCGTTCTATGAATGTGTGAAGATTGTTATTATAGGTGTTTAAGTACTCTTGTCTTATATAGAAGGGCAGGAATATCTGGTCATAATTGTGATGTGTTTCAGGAAAATGAGTCATATGTCGCAAAATCTATATTTTTCAAAGTGTTTTTTTCACAAGATCACATTATTGGAATGTTCTAATTTTTTGGGGGTTTATCACCTATAGTTATATCAATTGATGTATCAAATTTCAGGACAATCTATCTAATACATCCTTTCGTTTTAAAGGTCATCATATGGAGTGTATTTAGTTACTTTACTGTTTATTGACCCCTAGAAATATTGGAAACTTTTTTTTTCAAAAACGAAAATATCAAACTTAAAATCTAGAAATACTTATCAGATCATTAGACAGTTTACTATCATTGGAATCCGCTTGATCTCGTCTTTTCAAATATAATGCTATCTCAAAATCTATTTTTTGCGACTTATGACTCATTTTCCTGAAACACATCACATATTATTTACAATCTAAAGTCCCATGGATGTTCTTGTCGATTGCAAACCTCTGTCCCACCTTCGGTGTTTACACAGTTGTGCCCTGTGAATTCTAACATTAGTTTTATTGTACTATCAGACATTTCAAAAGTTTTTTCTTCTTGCCACAAGACCTTATTTTTTATTTGATTTTGTTTTATTTCAGATCAGCTGATTAAAAAAAGAATCTCTTGATCTAAACTTAGGGCTGTATGATGTGATCGGGGCAATTGTTATGTATTGTAAGGATTAATAACCTCCGTTAGCCTCGGGATTATGCACCAGTAGTACACAAGCAGGCAATGCAGGACACTGGAGGCTATTAATCCTTTTAAGTCTATGCCTAATGTGGTTATAGCCCCTGGACTGTTGAAGGTGAAGTTTGATATAGGGTTACTTCCCATGTTCACTGAGCTGATTATTGACGGGGTGGTGACGGAAGTCAGTCTACTGTTCCTGATGAATACAATATTTAAAATCTCAATTAGGGCCAACAATTTAAGAGATTTCATTTACAAAAACGCATAACCTATACCTGTTATGCTTATTCTTTCTTCATTTTTGTCACAGAAACTCTTTTTTGCTCCCTTTCCCTTCCTCTCACTATTTCTCTTTCTTTCTCTCTCTCTCCCTCTCTCTCCCTCACACACACGCACACACGCACTGACTCTGAACCAAAGTAGAGGATGGTCGTAATATTTGTTACGATCAAGTCTTGTGGCAGAAGAAATCGACTCAGTGAACATGGGGTTTAATGGATCTCCCTTTTGTCGTAATGGTTATGCCAGGTTCCTCCTTCCCCCAGGGTAGTGGGTAGTGGTCTTAACCCACGGCCATGGTGATGAATATATCAGCATTGAAACTTTGAATATTTCCTGTCTCAGGTACTATTGAAGTAGACTTTTGTTTACGGTAGTCCTAATGGTAACGATTAACATTTAAGAGAATATGACATGTAAAAGTTTGGGAACCTTAATGCTTACAATTGTATAAGGATATGCACTTAGCAGGAATAAGGGTGGTCTCCACTGGCTGCGGTAAGCTCTGCGGTAAGCCTTGTGATGGTTTGTGCTGGTTCTGTAGGTGGAGAGTAATCACAAGATCCTTGCCTACATGGTCAGTGAGCCATGTAGGCAGGTCCTCGCCACTCCTCACCAACACAGCACCATTGCAAGGCTTACCGCAGAGCTTAGCACAACCAGTAGAGACCACCCTTTAAATGATTGACTGGTTACCTCAACTTAAGGGCCTAGTCCACTAAGCCGCTTCTCATGCGATTCTCACAGAATTAAGTGGAAAAGAGTCCTCTGTGGCGCAAAATTGCATGAGAATTGTCTTAGTGGACCAGGCCCTTTATACCTACCAGAACCACCCTACTTGTACGCTTAAATTTGGTCTCTTGGTTCTATGCATGATATCATTATTAATAATAATATCAGAGATGTTATGTATACTATGTACGGTTTGCTTGGGCAAAACAAATGGTTCTATGCATGATATCATTATTAATAATAATATCAGAGATGTTATGTATACTATGTACGGTTTGCTTGGGCAAAACAAATGGTTCTATGTATGGCCTTTGCAAGTCCTATTTACCTCATAAGAATTCACTGGATACATTCTTGGTTGTATTTACATCAGGTTTTGTTTTGTTTGATAGATCTCATGTTTAAACTTACGTAGTTCTCATTGTTGAAGTGGGGTCTCCACTGGCTGCGGTAAGCTCTGCGATGGTGTTGTGATGGTGAGGAGCGGCGAGGCCCTGCCTACATGGCCAGTGAACCATGTAGGCAGGACCTTGTCATTCCTCTCCACCTACAGAACCAGCACAACACCATCGCAAGGCTTACGGCTGAGCTTACCACAGTCAGTGGAGACCACCCTTTTAGACTTGAGCTTCACTTTATGTATCACTTTCTTATGATCATGATCTACATTGATAAACGTAGATATGTAGCTGGTTGCAATATCCACCTTTGATGCATTATTGAATAAACATTTATTACAAGATTATTCTGGTATTTTACTCGGCTATTATTAATCTCGCGAAGATTTAAGAGTTAAACATTGTGTTTGAGTTGTTTGCCGTTGTATCGATTGAAAAGCAGTAAGAGTAACGGGGGAAAATTATTAACATTAAATGATTTAAAGATTTTGTGAATTTCCAAATAGAGGCTTCAAACTCAAGAAAAGGCCATGTTCAAGGTTTGGTCATTTTTTATGCAGGGAGGAGTTAGGTCATGCCAAAAATACTGAAAGATTTTGAGAGAAATATAGAGAATTCTTATTTTTAAGTTGATGGAAGGTAGAAAGCACAAAAACTTACTCCCGCAACCCGATATGTTGCTCATAAAAATCTAAATTTTAATTAAACTTTCCTACGGTAAGTATCTAAAAATGATAAAATATTGAAGGCGATTCCTTAAATTTATTTCCCACTAGTTTTGGAACCTATTGTCCTTCGTCAGGGAAGCGGGAGTTACTATTTAGGGCATCTACTGTCTCTACAGATTATTTTAAACTGGTTTAGAGACAAATTTTTTAATGGCAACATTTTTTTTATATACAAACTGAGGGATTTTTCAAAAATATTGATTTCAGTATAAATACTGATGACTTGCATCCCTAAATATTATATATATATATAGGATTTTTATTCTGAACAGACAAACATTACAATCAGAAAAGAATATACCATCTGCTAGTCAAATGACAGGCAGGTCTTCCAGGCAAATCTAGTTTATGAACAACGATATGTTCAATGATCACTATTGATGTTTGAGACTGACAAAGGTTGGTGTATGATTATAGTATCTATCTTTTAGTGCTAATGTACATTTTTATAATTTATAGTCATAAGTGATGTCCATTCAGTGATAAGTTCCCGTAATAACATCGGGTTACAAACATAACAACAATACAATTTTGGTTTCTCCAATACCATAGGCTCCTATACTAGATGCCCAGTACACTATATCTAAATAGGCTCTTGTACTAGAGTCCAAGACACAAGGCATTGGATTTTTCTCTCCGTTAACACTTTTTGTGGTGCAGTACCTCCACAATAACACATATCTACAGTCACAATAATACAGTTCAAGATTTCATCCCCCCTTCCCCAGATATTATCGTTATATCGATCATGTTGTGAGAAAGGATTTACGTTCCTTGATATGTTATATCCCCCCTCCCCCCCCCCCCTTTTGTTACCAATCGACAAGCCATACAATGAATGCTGATTGGTTGGTGATATCATCTGATGTGTTTCAGTTCTCATTTCTTAAGGTAGGGATCAAAGTCAAGAGGGTACCTGTTTTTCAGGTAGCCCCTGAACTCCTTCCTGTTTGGTATTGATTGGACCTCACTAGGAAGGGAGTTCCATAGGTCAGGTTGGGAGTAGAGGTACGACCTCCGGAAAATCTCATTTTTCGGAAGGGGCACCTTCAATTTCCTTCCCTTCTTAAGGCTCCTGAGTCCTAGGGTCCTGTTGTCAGTATTTGAATGGTCTAATGATCTTATGAAGGCCCTCTCCAAACCATGGGTCTCGCGTCTGGTATTTAACGAGATAATTTTTAATTCCTTGTGAATATCTTTTGTGCTAGTGTACTTTGGTAGGTGCAATATTATCTTTAGCGCAGAGTTTTGCAACGTCTGCAGCTTTTGAAGATAAGCTTGAGTCGTTGCACCATAAAAAATATCTCCATAATCTATTATTGGCAATATCATCGTTTTATAGATGAGTAATAGTGTTTTCTTACTGCACGGCCCATATAGTTGAGACATGGCCCTCACTCTAGATCTCACAGTGTTGATTTTTTTACACATGAATTTTTTATAGTTTAGTTGTCTGTCCAGCTCAATTCCGAGGTATTTATATGCCTCCACATCACCCATTATTTGGTCGTCAATGTTGTATTGGACTGTGTTCCGCCATACCGGCTTGGGCTACAAATATATTAGGCTACAAAATGTTAGGAAGACTTGGAAGACCAGGAGTTCTTGAAAGTTTTGTTATATATGATGTATAACTTTATTCCTTTTTCCGATATAATGTAACTGTTTCACGGAAATAAAAATAGTACATACATACATACAGGGAGGTTCTGCAAGCAAACCTATCTCCATTACGTAACCGTGTCCGTATTTCTGTTGTGAATTACGTCACGTTATGTATAAAAAATAAATTGTGAGATGAAACATTTTGTTTGATATTAAACGTTACGTTTTTCCCGTCATGTTTTGCTGAACCTCTTTTTCCTTTTAACAACATTTTTGTAAATCAGAGATACGGATACAATGACTATTATGGCGTAAACCGTACCCACTCAAACACCACAATACACAATAAGTCAAACTAGATGATAAATAATAGTCTGCTTTATTATTTTTTCTCAAAACAAGGAATATTGATGAGTCAATCCAACAATAAATTTATACTTTGGAGCAACTGCCAAGGCATAGACCCGTAATGAGTCAACTGAATACATGACTGAATTATAATAGTTGGGATATTTGCACTGGCTAGTAGTGCAACCAGTTCAAATCCAAGAGTCGTCAGTAGAAGCTGGGAAGAGGCTTCCACAAAGCGGCTTATAGTTTGGTCAAGACCAAGTTTCCTATCCACATTTTTACAAGGTCAGATCTATACTGACTCTTTAGCCAAAAAAAACAAAACTCGAGCAACATATGTAGCATCAATGATTAAATTGAATACATTGGCTTTTCGGATGAATCAACCTTATAAAGAAATGATGGTTAGTTTACATGGAAGTCCCCTATAAGGTTCTATTGGTGAGACCATCCTAGCATGTAGAACTAGGCGCGGAACACAACTGTAACAATTATTTTTGTCCTAATAAAAGGGAGAGTTTTGCTATAAAGGGCCGTGTCCACTAAGCCGATTGTCCTGCGATTCTCACAGAATTTAGTGCAAAAGAGTCTGCGCAAAATCACATGAGAATCAGCTTGGTGGACTAGGCCCTTAATTTCACATCATTTATAATTTAGACCTCAGAGCCTGTTTAATGACAAGTTGTTATGTATTTCTTCTTCATAATTTGTGATTGATGAAATCCATTTGTACACATTTTATTGGCCTCACTCCTTGAAGACCAATAATGACAATGTTTTCCAGGTGACATTCTATAGACACTGGCTCTAAATGTCATTCAAAACAATTTTGCACCCGAAACAAAACAAAAGCAAAGTATGCGGAGTACATCATTACACTGACAATTCATTAGACTTGAATACTGTCGATACCTAGACCATTTGAAAAAATTCTGGTTGATTTCTACGATATAACAATCAACAGTTTCATGTTTGGTAACAATGAAATGGACTTTATTTATAATACAGGCTGCTGCTCTTAAACATATTCTCCCTTATTTTGTATTAAGTTAGACGACGATACATCCTCCCTACACAGGACATGTATAGTCCCACTGTCACACCCTGCCACAGTCCTCCTCATGTTATTTGGGTCAAGTTTTCAGAAAATGTACAATTGGCAGCTCTACACATTTAGGAAATTCTCCTAAGTTAGGCTGAAAAATGAAGAATACTTGGGTATATTTGGGATCGCATTGATTTAAAGTATCAGTTCTGTTTATGTTAAACTGCATTTTGGAGCACATTTTTGTCTTAAATGTGGGTTGTTTGAAAGGATTGGTGAAGGCGAATTGTACATTTTCTGAAAATCTGACCCATTTAGATATATATTAGAGCAGGAAGGGCTTTTATTTAAATTATGCAACGTAAAACTGCTTGAAATCGCCCACAAACAAATTTCAGTATCTCAAGAGAGATAAGAAACCAGATTTCAGGTTAGGGGAGAGACAGTCCAAAGAATTATAGTCATTAATTAGGTAATAAAACACAAGGTATAATCATATAGTCTCTGTGTGGGTAATACTATAATAAAGGACTCCAAGTACCGAAGGCGCTTGTGACAGGGTATTTTAGTGGGGAGAAAGGTAGCAGACACACAAATGCTGCAGGACGAAGACCGCGCACACAACCAGATGCTTCCAAGAGTAAGGCTTATATATAATATATAATGTGTATAATATAATCAGTTCGGTAATTACTAATTATTATACTTCTATAGGTGAAATAAGTGTAAGTGAATAGAACAGCTGGTTAGTTCACAAAGTGATAGCAGTGCATAAGGGTCAGATTTTCACAAAAAATGTACAATTCAACTTCGCCAATCTTATCAAATAACCCGAATTTCAGACGAAAATAAAGTTCAAAATACAGTTCAACCTAACCAAACAGATTGCTAGAATCAATGCAATGCCGAATATTCTTGAATTTACGAGGTATTGGCCAAATTACAGCCTAATTTACTAAATGTGTAGCGCTGCCAATTGTACATTTTTATGAAAATCTGACCCATAATGTAATTTCATAATCATAATGCCTGTCTACGATATTGTGTCCTTTGCTATGGCGAATATATTATAAAAGTGTCTCTATGTGACAAAAACGAGCTTCAAATCCGGCCGGTAAAACGTTTAAATAAACGTTTTAGGGTGAAGATATTAGTTTGTGAAGCTAGACATCATCAATGTCGATATATATGTGGAGTGTGAACTTGCCAAGGAAATATTGTCTGTCATTTCCATATGAATGAAGCGCTATTCAAAACATGCTTTGCACTTTAGAAAGAAACGCAATATTCAAATAAGTTATTATTTAAGGAGGAATGGGTTGTTGTTTTTTAATGGGATATTGATTTGGGAAAAAGAATGTGCCCTTGATTAAGTGGTATGGTAGCCATCTACTGGGCAAGTAGCATAAGACACCGTGCATGTCCGAAGCGAAGAACTGCAGGACTAACAGAATCTTGGCGTAAGTAAATCGCCATCGATTTCGCTACAATAACCTTATTCATTCTGAGAATGATAATAAACGAGTGACCAATTTCCTACGAGGAATATATTGTTCTGAAGTTTGCCGTCTGACTTTGGCATTCGATGTTTAAAGATTGTTGATATAACTCGTTCAAAATATTCACAAGAATGAATAATTTACAGGCCACCATTACCGCCATCATCAAAGGGGCAACTTTAGGTAACATTCACTCCATCAAAAAGGTGAAATGTAAGAGAAAGATGGGTCAGATTTTCAGAAAATGTACAATTGGCAGATCTACATATTTAGTGAATTCTGCTAAATTAAGACTGAAAAATGGTCAAAACTAGGTATATCTGAGTATATCTGGTAATGAGTTGATTTAAAGGGTGTGTTTGGTTGTGTTAAACTGAATTCTGAACATCATTCTTGTCTTAAATTTGTGTTATTTGAACAGATTGCTGAAGACAAATTGTGCATTTTCTGAAAATGTGACCAAGATAGAAGATCAACACATATAGGCGACCAAACCCTTTATAATTTGACCAAAAGTATATTTGTGAATAAAGAGATTAGTTTGAGATTCCACAAAGGTAATTATGGAAAAACATCCATTTACTGTATAAATCATTAATGTCATATAAATATTGAGACAAAATTTTAAAGCAGGCCTTAAGAAAAAATAACCTATTTTTACAGAACAAAATATGGGATATGGCAAAATGGAAGTTTATCACATTTGCACAGGGCACCCACACTTTTAGGCATCGAATTTTCTTAACCATTCCAGAAGTTTTCTCAACCCTAACTCTCTAAGACATAGAGAGAAATATGAAATATTTGTAGACACAGCCAATGGGGAACATGTTGCAAAATTTGGACCCAAAGTTGGGAGGACCAATGCTGGAACATTTAATCCAAATTTACTTGAAAACATTTGAAAACGGTCACAGCTCTTTCTGTTTTAAAGGACTTTAAGGGGACTAAAATTCGTTTCTTCAAAGCACATTCAAGACCCACATGTATTGTCTTCTATGTTTTTTTAATTACCAGATTTTGGTTTATGTTTTAAGGTTGGAATCTGTGGAGAAGTAAAGCGCAAAACAGGGACCTGGCCACGGATTGATATGCTTATTAATGTGAATAATGTTAGTACTAGATCAAAAACATCTTTCAGTGCCATACTATGAAATTCGTTCTATGTACAGTAACAATCCTAAAACGGTCATCTATCTCTCAACAACTTGAATGAATCATAATTACACCAGTACCACCAAATATTTGCGAAGTCATCTTAGACAGGACAATTTAAACACATGAATTGATAAGGGTATTCAGTCAGATCATTCAGGAGAAATATCCATAAATAACAGATAAAGAAGAGTGAAAATGAGTACATGTATATTCTTGCCATTCTAGTTTAACTAATTTGTACAAAGTATCTAAGTAAAGCTGCACCCTCAGCTAATTCCAGTAAATATTATTGTTTTTCTATGGTTACATTTGCAAAGAATTAGTTGTAAAATATGATTTCCCCAAATCCAATATCAAAACTATCTGGTATACGGACCAACCAATAATAGGATTAAAAAAAAGGAATCTTGGTTTATTTTAGCTGAGAACACAGCTTTAAAAAAAGGAAAAGTCACACTTATGTTCTAATATTAACTAATTTATAGCAAATGGGCCAGGCCACCAAAGTATGCACAATCGTCAACAAAATTAATAAATCTAAAAAAAAATAAAATTCCACATATTTTTAAAAAAAAATAAATACACCAATGCTTTTTAAAGAGTTCATTATTTTGTATGTAAAGGCTGGTGAAAACTCCGTTGTATTGTAATATATTTAAATGATTTGCAGCCTTTTTAAACCTTTAAAGACAATATAAATCGATTTATTTTTAAATGTGGCAACGTCTAAAGCACATCCATGGTGGATATGGCGTTTTTTTCAATTTTGATCTAACAGTAGATGTTTATGCCCTAAATAAATAAAAAAACAAAAAACAAAACAAAAATATCTGAGGATGTGCTTATTACTCGTGTTCTACATAGCCTGGTGGCCTGACATCAATGCAGACCCTAACTTTCTCTTCCTGCATCCATCACTCCTCTACCAGGGCTACACTGGTACCACAGATCAGCTTGGTGTTAAGACACTTCTTAATGACCTCAAGAAATACACACTCCTTAATGAGACCATCAGAAAATTACATTACAGTACTAACTGATAATAATAAAGTTAATGTATTCTCAACTATACTCCTGTTGTCAATGTTTTTTAAAGCTGCGCTCCCAGCAAATTTGAGGATTTTTTTAAAAAAAATTTATTCCATTTTGAGCCTGCTGTGTTATCTCAAGATGTAATACTTTGGCATATATATATATGCGTAAATGAAAAAAAAATTTTTTTGTAAAAACAGTTATATTAAAACAATTATTTCTCTTCTCATTTTGAAAATTTCCATTCAACGCTAAAATTTCAAATTTGGAAACTTCATAGTTGTAGTATATCAAGTTGGAACATGTTAAGTTAACCAGAATAAAAATAAACATTTTAAATTTCCCATCGTGCATGTTGAAAAAAGACATCTGGGCTAATCCGAATCATAAGCTAAACAATCTATTTGTTTTAGATTTGTAGGCAAGAATGTGTTGATAGGTTCCAATATTCAATATGACTTTCTAAGCACACAAGTGGTCATAAATAAAGAATGTTCTTGTATTGTTCAAGACTGGCCGGTAACGCAGCTTATAAATAATTAAACTATGAAATAGTACATGTACAAGTTGTATACAAAGGTGGCAGCGCAGGGGGGAGACGATCAGTTCATACCAGACGGGAAGGAGTAATGCGCATTTACATCAATGTCAAGATTCACAAATGTCAGTCAATGAGAGAGACCCTAACTTTAAGAGTCTTTAATAACAGTAGCGGACCCAGAGATTCTTTTCAGTGGGAGCTAAGGGTTTGACCATTGTCCCACCCTTAAATACTGACGTCCAGTAAATGACAGGGAAGTTTTATAACAGAAGTAATGTCCCCCATTATTATATGGGTCAGATTTTCAGAAAATGTACAATTGGCAGCTCTACACATTTAAGAAATTCTCTTAAATTAGGCTGAAAATGAAGAATATACCGGGTATATCTGAGTATATTTGGTATCACATTGATTTAAAGTTTCAGTTCTGTTATGTTAAACTGCATTTTGAAGCCCATTTTTGTCTTAAATGTGGGTTATTTGAGAGGATTGGTAAAGGCGAATTGTACATGTTCTGAAAATCTGACCCATATATAATATTTAAAGGTGCATTCTCAGTTAAATTTGAAAAAAACCCACAATTTTCAACATTTTGTTCCATTTTGCCTCTACCTATCTGAAAATCACCATACTACAATTCTAGATAAATTATGTCTCTTCCTTTTAGTAGATGACCCCAAAAAGGTATGCATTATTTTTTCAGCGTACACCAAAATTCTAAGCACCTCACAAAACAACCTATTATCGCTTATATTTCCCCTTTTTTTAAAAATACCATGTTCGTAAATTAGCCCCAACATTCAAAATCTTGCAATCCTTCCAAGGATCAAACAAACAATACACAGAGGAAAGAAATGAATTTAACTGAGAATGCATTTTTAAGATTAATGAATGGTTTCCTTTAATATTATCATTAAAGATTGCCATATATTCAGATCACAAAGAAATAATTAGTTTTTTCATAGTGTAGAATAGGGGCTGGATCCCCACCTATCCCCTTCCCTAGTCTTCAATCTGCTACGGGGTGTACAAGGTGTGACTCAGGGGTTACTGGTCCGTTAGTCCACACCAGACCTGGCCATGGTCTCTATCTTAGCACAGCATCAGGACTGTTTACACGCATTGATTTGGAACTTTCTAACATTTATCTTCTTCTTCTTTCCTCCTCCTCCTTTGTCATCGTGCTCCTCAATGTTGTTTGATTCGCTCCATTCAGTATCTGGAATTAGGATGATAATAATATTAATAATGAATTGTTTTAATTTGGCAAGTAAGTACAGATACAGAACAAAACAAAATATAGGTAGGACACTTCAGATTACAATCTGGTCTTCCAGCGCATGCCTCTCAGCTAAAAGGGTTTACTATCTATTGCTAGGGGTTCGGGGTTCGGGTCTCTTTGGAGTTTTGCCCCCCTTTAGGGTACAAGTTTAATATCAATTTCCAGTGAGTGTAAGTTAAAGAGAATGATCTAACATGTAGATTATGGTATGGTAGAGGAATAAAATAGACAGAGAGAGTAGTGATCGGAAATATAAGTCAGAAATTATAATTGTAGATGTGCAATAGAAAAGCATTTTACATAGGAGCATTTCAGAAATAATAAGAAATATAGGGATTATCTCTCTGTACGCTTGGTATAGCATGGAAGCGGACAGAAGGCTGTGTAAATTATACATCTTTAAACCCATCCTCAGAAGCCTGTGTAAATCATACACAACAGAAGAGTGTAAGGTGGGATTACACAATTAGTGGTAATATAGTTCCCCAGGAAATTGAGACTATGTAGCATTGATAATAAATTATTTTGATAATATTCAACCTCGTTACCTAATAATAATGATATGCACTTTAACACAAAATCATATACTTCAAGTAAATCTGACTTGATCCTGTCAACTCGTTCGGATACATGTTGATCAGTTGGTCTTAATCTTACTATCATGACCAGTTAAAGTCCAATAAAAAGTGCAAAAATTCCACTCCACAACTCTCTTTTTCAACCAAGTCATAAGCTAAAAGTATCTGAAATTCAGACGGTTGGCAGAACCCCATCTTACTATCATTAAAATTGCCTTACAAAAGACACCATGGGGTAAATATTCACCATGGTCATATGTATTACCATACCACCGTACCTTAGATCTGCCTGATAAAATAACTTACCTCTCGTGGGTACAGACGATTCATAAGCATTTCCTTCTTCTCCCTCACTAGCTTCACTCGGTGTGCCGGGGTGGTGTAAGTCTTCTAGATAGGGTAGTACTGTCATATTCCGCAGAATATCATCAGAATCAGGCAGGGGAGGAGGCGGTACAAATTCCAGGCTTCGAGGATGCCTCTTCCTGAACCAACTGAAATTATATAGATTGATGCTATCTTATCTGACATAATGTTGAATACTTTTAAGTGTTGAATGATATCAAAGGCATTATCATCTATATGGGCATCTGTAATCACTGAGTAAAGCGACTAAACGATATGCAAGTCATCGAAACGACAAAGATATTTTTAAATGATAAATAGTCAAAATAGTGATCTTAGCCACTTTAAAATAAAGTACCGCCTCCAGTACAATGGTACCGCAATAGGTTCTTTTATTAAATAAAAACGTACCTGTAGTTCAGAAATATCCCTAGTATCTAATACAACCTTGATAGAAGCATTTGAAACATCCAAAATAGGTTCGATTCAAGATTCAAGACTGCCGCCATTTGGGGGAAGAATACCCAGAATCCTCCTTGATTTTGACGTCATCAAGGCCAGATTCTAGGCTGATGCCGGCATCTCCCGGCATCGACCAAAGGCTGTGTGGGCGTGGTTGGGTTGCAGTTTGAATCATGTTTTCCTCCCTTCAAACCTCTAAAAAGCCATTTTTCTTGCTAATATTGAGTAACAGAGGCTATAACTAGACTGGTATGGGTTTGTTTTAACCTAGATGGTTTGAACTGAAGCCTGTATAATCCCGAAAGTGTTGGTGTATCTGTGAGCGATAAATGGGAGCTGACAAGAGTTTTGTCAGTTCCGGTTTAGCAAGACTTGTTTACCACTTTCAGAATACCTTCTCTTTCATAAAATAACACTTCAAAAAGTGAAATCTGGCCATGAATAGCATGTAGAGGTTCAGATCTAATGAGAACATGCCTACTTTTGCTATATATCATTGCAAAAACTCCAGTAGGAGGAGGAGAATGACCAAGGTGCACTCGCCATGCTATCATGGCTGGCCGGTTTGGCTCATGAGTGACGTCATAACTTCTCCGAAGATGTCTGCCTTTATTAAACAACATAATCCAAGATTCTAAGCCCTCCAGGACTCTTAATGTTCACCATATTTATGTTCGAACCTAGCTGACATTGATTTTACCTCAAGAATTAGGGATAGGGCTATCATTGTACTGAAGGCGGTACTTCCTTTTAAACTGAGTCCCTTTGCAGAATATTGTGATTCAGAGTACATGTATATTATTATGTAAGTAAGGAATCAGTTTAGGCCTTTGTCCCAAAAAGTTATTCAAATTATAGCGAATGTGAAAAGCTGGAAAATATAATCGAATCTTGGAGCAATGTGGCCTACCCTAAATGCTTCATAGGACTGAGCAGGTTTGAATACAATGGGAAAAAAAAGGGGAAAAAAAAAAGTTTGAATAAAACCCAAGACTTCTGCTTCAAAACCCAAATGATTCCGGAGGGGATTCCTTATGATTTATTATCGTTCTTTAGGATGGAAAGTAAGCAAAACCCACACACAACTTCAGATCAGTTAGCAGTATCTTCACCCCAATATTTATGATTCATAGTTTCCGGGTAACTTTAGCGTTTAGGCAGGGGTTCAGGCTAACTAAAAATCCTTACTAGTCCGGCGGACTAGTGATTTTCAATTTCCACTAGTCCTTCTGAGTTTCCACTAGTCCTCACAGACCAGAAGGTAAAATCCAATATGGCGCAAAAGACATACAAATGTCAACTAGACAATAGGGTTTATAATTATACTTTTATTTCCACTTCAGTAACTGTAACCAATAACGAATAACTGCAATATCCGGGGCTTAAAATCAACTTTCCTTTTGTCTTTTTAACTTATTTATACAGAATCTTCTAGTGTCAGGTTTGTCCCGAAATTGATGAGTAACTGCCACTAATAGGTAGGTAGACCTAGGAAATGAACGAGAATACTCACTCGTGATTCTTGATCTCTTGTATCGAAAATCGCTTAGGCTGTTCATATTGAAGCATCCCTGTTATTAGACTGGAGAGTAGCGCATCACATTCTGGGGGTATAGAGTACTCTCCTTTACCAATATTTTCAAATAACCGGTAAATATTGTCCCCTTCAAAGGGGTATTTTCCTGTCGTTATGTTGTACCTGGAAAAGGAAAAAGTCAACAATTGTGTCAATTCGCTGTCTGAAGGAAACTAAGAGAAAACGGTGACGTCAGTGATTCTGGGATCGATTCCCTACCCCTTTACAAAGCTGGTAACCATATTATTTTCTTCTTTTTTTTTTAAACAATCGCAGTTTTTATTTCTGGTTACTGCCATTTGGGCTTCTATAAGGTAACTATATTCTTCTTGTGTTCTCGGGTAGAAGTCCAGTACAACCAACAATTTTCATGAACTTTTATTATCATTGAAGACTTATTTGCCAGTCAAACATATGGAGGAAAGGGTTTCCTGGCTCGGTCAGTGTTTCAACCTAAAACCAATGAGTTATAACCAGCATTTTGCTAGCTTAGTCAACGCCCCGCCCCCTTGTTCTGAGTTGCCCACTAGTATCCGTGGAAGAATACATAATACTGTTTACATGCAAATATATTGCGATGATAACAAGATTGAAGAATCTTGGATCAACCTTCCACGATAATATTAGACATTTCAGATTAATACCCGACTATTTCATATTATATCTTATATACACAACAGGGATCGTAGTAAGGGCTTTGTACTCGTAAATAACGGGTATATGACAAGCAGTTTCATTACTATTTACAAGTAACAACTGAAAAAAGTTTTAGATAAAATTCTGAGAAAAGGTAGCTCTGCTGTTTAAAAGTTGTAAAAGGACGTTTACAGTTATGGAGACCACTCACAATGTGACACCGGCAGACCATATGTCTACTTTAAAACCAGAAAAGCACTCGTCCCCATTGGCTATTTCCGGGGGCTGGAAAGCAGGAGATCCCTGACTAGTTCGTACGGTGTCGTCCTGAGAATATGGATCGATCAACTACAAAGAAAAACACAACACAAATAAGTTGGGTCAGATTTTCACAAAATGTACAATTGGCAGCTGTACACATTTAGTAAATTCTGCTAAATTAGACTGCAATTTGGTCAATACTAGGTAAATTCGAGTATATTCGGCATTGTATTGATTCTAGCAATCTGTCTGGTTAGGTTGAATTGTATTTTGAATTTTATTCTCGTCTGAAATTTGGTTTATTTGAGAGGATTGCTGAAGGTGAATTGTACATTTTCAAAAACTTAAACCCAGTTAATGAATTTTAACAGGTCTTGGACAAGTAAATAGTTGAAATGTGCCTACGGTATTTATCATATTAACAAAAGTTCGTTGGTGATCATTACATAATTAATGGACTGACTTAAAGGGACAAAGTAGAAATAGGCCATCAGCTGAGGCCCAGAATGTGGCTAGAAAGTGATTTTCGTTCCGGATTTTGGGCACTACTTTTTGTGAGCAGTTTCCTATTGCTAATAGTCTACATTATAATACCCCAAGAGTTCTCCATGATATTTGTGCCAGTTTTTGAGAAATCGAGCAATCAATCTGACAGTGCAAAGCCTATGGAGCCGATGGCCTGGCGTCATTTTTAATGGTAATTTTAATAGTCCATCATTTATTTGGTGAACGTTGAATTTTGGGTCCTAGCAAAGTTTTATGACTGATTCGAAATCTCCAGAATCTTCAGAATTTCCACTTTGCAACTTTTAAGGAATTATAATTATCGACGTTTGAAAAAAAAGATACAAGATAATAGATAAAAGGGCTATTTTACCTCTGCTACGCCGAGATCAGTAATTTTGAGTGTCTCATCGTTGGTGAGAAGAAGATTGCCCGGCTTTATATCCTTGTGGACAATACTCTGGCTATGCAAATATTCTAGTCCATTGATGAGCTGAACAAAATATCTGAAATATCAAGAAACAAACAATAAATGATAAGCATGGACATGGGTTATGAATTGGAAAGTACCTTTTAATAACCAATGCATTATAATCTGTTTATATCCATATTTTTTTAAATATATATACAATAAAAGAAACCCCCCGTCGACATCATTTGATGCCGAGGGCCTGACGAGCTATTATTAGCGAATCCATGTAGTGCCAAACCAATGATATTTCCATTGGGAAGAAGGAATCTTTTATCAGTGTCAATACTCATTATTTTTCATAATTATGGGAATTTTTGAGGATACAGACATCAGTTTTCCTTTTTAATTTCATGAAATTGTGTATCAACAAAGAGATTAAAACGTTTGAGACATTTTCCTAGCATCTAGCGCACCCCTGTTGATGTCACCATGACATCTCCAAGGGACGAAGGAGGTCTTGGAAACCTACGTCTGAAGAACGTAATGTTCTTCAGTTACATGGTAGCATTCAAGGGGTAAAAGAGTCACATTGTCACATTACTGTTTATATCCATAGTATTTTATTTTCTCAAGTTGAACTAAATTTGGAACATCTTTATACTATAGAAACGCAAGACATTACTTCACAAGCAGAGGTTTATGATTTGATAAGTGACAGGTAGTAAACGCTGTTTCAAGATTAACTTTAGCATAGATCTAGGTCGACAGTTCTTTGGACTAGTATGTTACAATGTTATGAACTTAAATACACGATTACAAAGTAATACATAATGCTTGGCACGTATGGTATTGATGCTAGGTCTGTTAAATAGTCATAATATAACTGAACAGTGGATATTCTCCCACGGTAGAGTAGTTATTTTGGGAGACAAAAACTCGTGTCATAAGCGCCAAAGTATCTAGTAGTTTGAAAATTAAGGGAAATGTTTGGGCAGAGCTAACAGGAAGTACTGAAAGGTTACAGTAAGTAGGGTAATGCCAAAGATACCGAAAATGTTCGTGAACAAAAGAGAATGAATTTGTATTATTTAATTAGATGATGTATAGAATATTTAAACAGATTAAGTGATAACCACTCCCAACCCCCGGCAAAAAATCTATCAGATTTCGATTATTTGGGAGGAAATTAGACGAAATCTCTTTCTTCATAATGGTCGAATTTAGGGGAAATTTTACCTTTTGTTTAGTTTCAAAAATACTGATTTCATACTGAAAACCTGCATCCCTAGATCGTCATTTAAAAGCGAAAAGTATATCAATGTAGCTATCAGTGTCACATTCATGATTAGGGTACGTACGTATGTCCTTGCCACAATGGGAATTTCTTGTCCGGGGCGCTCTCCAACATTTCCTGCAATCCTCCTACACAATATTCCATTACCATGTACGTGAGTAAAGTTAAGGGAAAATAGTTGTATTTACGGTACATTCAACATGACTCTTTCTCCGACCATATGCTATGTACGGTACTGGTTTTAGGTCTATGGTTAGTCACTATAGTTTGGCGCCTAACAGGGAAGGGGGAAGAGGGGGAAAGACCCAATAATTTTGTAATTTAAGTGTCATAAACGTCGGCTACGTGATATTTAGGTGTCATAAAACGTTGGCTATATGATATCGAGGGGAGAGGATTAAAGCCAAGACAGGAGGAACTTTACCCCAAATTTGGGTGAGGGAGGCGAGCTAACCCCATGCATGGCCCAGCTGGTTTTTATGAGGATGTTAACTGATTAACAGGAACTAATGGTATTCCTTCTTCCACACATCGAGGTCAGAGAGACATCGCCGTTGTTTAATTATCCTGTCATAAACTATGATAGCGGTGAGACTTTGTAGAGTCGGGGAAAGGATAACTCAATACATCAAATGGTACTGTACACGAACCAAGGGTGACTCGACCTGTGGGCACAGGTACTATATGTCTGGGGTCTCCCTTCATAGAATTATTCATATTCCTGGATCCGCCCCCATGACAGGATCCAGGCACCGTCCCCATACAAGCAGATTACCAATGAGAAACAACCCCCCGCCCCCTCCCTACTCCCAAACCCTCTTGTAACTATGCATTTACTCACGGGGTAGGCCTACATTTGGCAAACTAATAGTAATACATTGAAAGTTACATTTTTATTAGATATATTATATATTTAATTATTTAGACGAGTAGAAAATAATAACAAAACCTACATCCAGAAGGGACTTGATAGCTTTAAATATCACGATGTCAGTGAAGCAAAACCAACCCTGATGCCGGTAATTGGTTAAAAAAACGTTGGTTCTTTGGAAAAGGATATATTTTTTCTTTTTCGTCGTTGTAGAGTACATCAAGGAGTTGGATGACGTTTTTATGATGTAATCTCTTGAGCAAGCTGATTTCTCTGAAACACAATTTAATAGAAGACATTTATAAATTAATGAAAATTAAATTAGCTGCAGCAACTAACAAATAGAGGTCAGAACTATGCTTAGCAGCAGGCAATAGTATTGCCCATGATCAATCGGATTTCATTATTGCATTTTATAATTGATGTCTGACTACCCGTAACTACTTTAGAGGAAGACAGAATGAATGTACTAATACTAATACTAATAGATTGACCCATTCACCCACATTGATACAAAAAACCTTATGTACGGGACCATAACAAATTTCATGAACATGAATGACTGTCACTTTCACTATCTTCAGAGCCATGAGTGACAGATCGAAAATCGATATCTGAGGCAGTCAGTGATGGAATTGAATAATACCTGTTATTAGAGTAAAATATCACTAAACTTGAAAGTATAACTAGACGTACATGTACCGTATGTATCATTGACATTGTATAACTCAAGTCAAGTGCTTTGTTTAATTGATATAGGCCTACGCAACTACGGTATTTGCACATGGACACGAGCCTTGTGCCTTGGCACAAGCATGTGACAAGGTATAAACAATTTAAATGACAAGGCACTCACTCACTCACTCACGGTGACTCATTTCAGCTCGCGCTAATTTTTTAATTTTTAGCCTAAAATTTTAGGCTAAATAAAGTTCTATCAACCGTTGTTCCAACAGACCAGAGAACAAAACGATAACATATTAAAAGAATCGTGTCTATGATCATGATGATTTAGCCACTTCCATTAGTGGGCCTAGACAGCAGACCTAACTAAGTAACTATGAATCTTTCTGAATTTATGGGAATGAATACACAGCCACAGGGTTACATTTGCCGAACCTTCCTTAGACCTTACCTCTTCACGTTGGCTTCGCCGTTCGGGATTTTCCTCAACTTCTTCTTCTTCAAGATTTTCACCGCACATCGGCACAAGTTCTCCGCGTCTAAACATTCTTTAACTTTCCCATAAGACCCTTCCCCCAGAACGTCACCAAGAATAAACTTCCCTATACATTTAGCATGTTTTCGCCGAGGTTCATAGACTATCTGGTCAGAATCAACACGGCGAAAGAACCCATCCAACTGGTCGTCGTCCCCGTGCAGAAAACCAATGGGGTCGACGCCATCCATTCCCGGAATGACATAATCTTGATAGTCATACGGAACTATAGGCTCTCCTCCATTCTCCATGCTATAATCAACTGCTGTCGCCATTCCTACTTTTGGTAAATTGGAAAATTAACCCATCGTTCACTGTATGTTTGTCACAGAGAATCCGCCATGTTAATTTGCATTCGAAACAGAGGCTACAAGGTGTCACAGGGAAAAGTAGCCGCTGAGTAAAGTAGCCACTGTAAAACACCAGAGGGCGTCGTGAACGTCGATCCTTGAAAATCAAAACACTAGGTGGCAGCAAAGACAAACATCAGCAATGCATGCAAAGCCAAAGGTCAATGCTACATCAGAGACCCTATATAAAGGTTAAATTAATGGATTGTCTGGCTAAATTTAACAGGCTTGAATTTTCAGCATCCCTTGTCATTGTTCCAAATATCTAGGATATAATTATTTACTTTATTATTCAGGGATGCTCTCGTTTGACCCAAAGCTCAGGCTTTGTGTATGGTCGATTCCATAAAATCTGTGACATAGCCTCCATGAAACTCAAAATTTAGAATTAGTCAAAATCATTTATCTTTTGCTTACCGGTATATGTACAGTGATAAATTGTATGATTTGGGAACACTAATCTTCATAACTCTTTCTGCTATGCTCTTTTAAAGTTAAGGGAGCCAAATACAGGTGCCCCCGTGGGTAGGCCTAGGCCTACATAGGATTTTCTAACACCAATTTAAGGGCTTTAAAACATAAAAATAAGTTCATGCGTCAGTAGTACAATTACATCCTTAGGCCTATACAAACATGCATGCACAATCAATAAACATAAGAGTTTCATATTCCATTGTGCCCATCTATATGTAGGCCTACCCACCCACGGGGACTGTAGGCCTATCCACCCACGGGGACATGACATAATTCTCTGCTCTTGACTTAGGGAAAAATGTATGATGAAAATTATTTTGGTTCATAACAAATCGTTGTGGTATATGGCCATACTTAGAAGAGAATATAAATGATGAAATCCATATTATTCCAAATTCAATACAGGAAAATTGTACCCACCCACAGGGACATTTCTAATTACCCCATCTTGTAAGGCTCTGGGCTTTTTAAGCCAAACCCAAACATTATTTTAATGTAGTCATTTTTTTCTTTGAGTAAGGCGCTATGTTATGTATGAAAACGGTCAAATATGAAATAAAGCCCTTTTTCAAAGCTAAATTAATGTTAAATGCATGTACCCACCCATGGGGACACATAACCTACCCCACCAGTATCTTTAGAATTCCAAGCAGAAAATATATCATTGATTAGGCCTACTTATTTTGATAAAATGATAAATCCTTAAGTATGACAATAATAATCAATCAATAATCAAAAAAAAGATGTGCCAAAAGTTAATGATTATTCTACATCTTGGCTCAAAATTAAGAAACGTTTATTTTTACTACAAAAATAACCTAAAAATAGGGGTTTTTTGCCCATAAAATCAATTATTTTCTTCTTATATATACAAAAGTGTGTGGAATCGACCATATTGAAAGACCTGTCTTTCTCCGTCTTTTGGGGGATGAGGAAATTGCCAATATTTTTATCTTTATAATTTAGATCTACTCCCACATATTCTTTTTGCTGTGATTAGTCCTACGGGGCCCCACAAAAGTGTTTTGTAGGCCTACCGGTAGATATAAATGATACAGCTTACAATCTACAAGTTGATACCGGTAACCTACCTTATATTTACGGTAGGCCTAATTTTATGAAGAAAGTTCAAAGAAGAAACACATTTTTGACTATTTTTTTGTTTATTCAAATCCAGGCCAAATCAAAAGGATCTCACATATAAATAAGAAATGAGTGTGTGTACATATATACAGATCGACAGGTGAGTTTGAACTTATCTATCGTTTTACAGATTCTTGGGGCATTTGCTCATAACAAAAGGAAATGCTATCAAACCATTAATTCTGAAGAAACTCCATAATTATGTAGTGAAGAATTATGAATTCACAACTACCTTCTCCTAAGATATAGCCCGATACTCTCAACATAAAAGCTGAGCATTTTATTCTTCTTGATAAATAGCTGAGCACCGAGAGGTACAAATTGTCAATTAGGCAGTTATGATGGGCATAATTGTATAGGCTATGCTGTACGAAATCTCCATTTTTCGAGTTTTTATTTTCCAGAGCGAAAATATATACATGTACGTGTATATATGTGTAGACACGTAGCCTGATGTATCATAACAAGTTTCAGTCCCATTAGTAAATCAGCATTATAGATATGGGTCAGATTTTTAGAAAATGTACAATTGGCAGTTCTACTCATTTAGGCAATTCTGCTAAATTAGTCTGAAAAATGATGAATACCTGCTATATATCTGAATATATTTTGTATCGCATTGATTTAAAGTACCAGTTCTGTTATGTTTAACTGCATTTTGAACTTCCTTTTTTGTCTTAAATGTGGGTTATTTGAGAGGATTGTTGAAGGTCAATTCAATTCAATTCAATTCAATTCAGAAATTCTTTATTGGATGGTTTTGTTCACAATAGGTCGGTCAAATCTGGCACAAGGACATGCCAGTTCTTCCAATGACTGCCGACGTCTCTCTTGAATTTTTCGTTACAACAATAACATGAAAGTCCCTTTATAGGGCTTCGTAACAACTTAATAATAACAACATGTCAGCTTTGAATGAGATGAATATTTACATCTGAAAACAGTAGATGAGGGTCCTAGCTTATAACAATCTAAATTATCTGTATGCATCGTTATACATCAATTTTAAAGGATACATTGTAACATACAGTTCCTCAGTTATGTCCAGCATGGAGCACTAATACAAGTTATACTGTCTGCGGACTGAGAGGCGAGAGCGACATAGATAATTACAGTTAGAGTTGGCAGCGGTGACAAATAGGAACACACATTTTCTAGGCAGGAGCAGTAACATTCTACAGTGAAGAAATAAAGTATCACAGTGGATTGGTAAGTTGATTTGAGAGAGAAGGCATACTAATCGGTGTATGCTAATTCAGACATTAGTGATGATTATAAGTATAAACAGTCATATTTCAGTGTGAGCAGAAATATGTCACACTCTAATGGTGGATAATAATATAATGTTATAACAGTACTAAGATCAGAAAGGCGCAAGAAGCTGTTGCGTATATTTCCTAAATGAGGAACTGTCCTCTATTTTATGCGCTGCTGGTTTCAGCTCATTCCATCGTATTCTAGATTTATATGTTATAGAGTCAGTGACCTTCGTCAACTTGGTGGTCAAGATTGTCATGTTTCTTTTACCATTTGCGTGACTTCTAGTTGGTAGGTCTCTTATATCAATATTATTTTTATTTTGGGACAAGTAAAAAGCAATATCTAAAATATGTTTATCCCTTCGCGTTTGTAGGGGCCAAATATTTAGGGACTCATGCTCGCGATCCACATTGTCGTATTTGGATTTATTAAAAATTATCCTTAAAGCTAAATTTTGTTGGGACTGTAGTTTTTGTAGTATGGCTTTCGGGGCAGAATCATAAATGAAATCACAATAATCAATATTTGGAAGGATAGCTAACTTATATATATCATGTTTGGCTTTGTGAGTCAAGGAGTCCTTAGCTTTATATAATAATCTAACTTTGGAGGTAATTAATTTCAGAGTGTTACTGACATGTGATTTGAAGGTAAGTAGATCATCGAGCATGAAGCCCAAGTATTTGTATTCATGAACTAAGTCTAATACAGCAGTGCCAAGGGTAAGATCAATGGCAGAGTTCAATGTTTTCGACCTAGATGCATAACTTAAAGAGAACGACATGGCCTTGCACTTAGAAGCGTTAAGGGATAGTTTGTTTTGGGCGCACCATAAGTATATATTGTTAAGATCGTTTTGAAGATTGTGATGAAGAGTATCAATTTTAGAATTATGATAATAAATGACAGTGTCGTCTGCGTAATGTTGAATTTTGGCATGACGGACTACTGAATGTAAATCGTTAATATAAATTGTAAATAATATTGGGCCCAAAATGGTACCTTGTGGGACACCATAGGTAACTATCCCTTCTTCTGATTTTTGGCCATTTACACTAACAAACTGTCTCCTATTCCTGAGGTAATTTGTGAACCAAAGTAACTCCATGCCTGCTATTCCATAAGTTTCTAATTTATCTAAAAGAATTTTGTGATGGACCGTATCGAACGCTTTGCTAAAATCAAGGAAAACTGTCTTGTTAAAAAGCTTATCGTTCAAATTTGTATATAAGTTATCGAGGAAATCTACTTGAGCTTGTTGAATAGAATGATTTTTACGGAAGCCATATTGGTTGTTATTAAATAGATTATTGGACTCAAAGTGATCGGTAAGCTGTTGCTGTACAGCTGTCTCAAGAATTTTAGCAGGCATGGAGATACAAGATATGGGCCTGTAATTCGAGGCGTTCAGTTTACTGCCTGCCTTATATAACGGTGTTACCCGCGCCAACTTGAAAGAACTGGGTATCTTACCCAGGAGTAAAGAAATATTAATAACATGCGTCATTTGATCAGTTAAAGCTAGTAGACATGATTTCATAATAGTGGCCGGGATGAAGTTAATTCCGGAATTCTTCGATACATCAATTTTCGAGATGATTTTCCCCACTTCCCTAGAAGACAACTCGCAGAACTTAAAATTGGGTACATCATATTCACTGGGGGTTTTTAAGTCAGAGTCAGCGGTAGTTGCGCAAGGGGGGATCTTCTTGGCAAGATTGGGGCCGACATTAAGGAAATAATTATTGAATTCAGTTGGTATTTCAGGCGGGTCTATCGCCTGGCCGTCCTTTTCTAGATATATAGTGCTACTCTTTTTGAGTTTCTCCGGGTTAATCAAAGGTCTTAAAAATTCCCAGAACTTCCGGGGGTTTTTATCATAAAATTCCAGATTAGCCTTAATAAACTGTGCTTTCGCTGTCTTACATTTAGAATTGGCCAGCCGCCTTAGGACTTTAGCCTGGTGTAATAGTTCTGAGTCACATTTTAATTTAGCAAGTCTGAATAACTTGTCCCTTTCATTCATTATTAGTACTAGATCGTCGGCCATCCATTTTGGTTTGGTCCGAACATTCCTAAACTTTTTTAAGGGGCACATTTTATCCAGATAAAATTGAATAGCATTTAGTATAATATCCCAGCACTTTTCCGGATCCGAGTTACTATAGAACGGTTTCCAATCAAGATTCTTAAGAATTTCACTAAGGATCTTTTGGTCTAGGTGTTTTGTACACCTAGCCCAAAAGGTGTCAATATTATAAGCAGTGCGAGCCTTTTTCCTAACCAGGAAAATGGGGAAATGATCAGACAAATTTATGTCAATTGCACCAGCTGTGCTAACAAGGGAGGAGTTCGTGTAGAAGTGATCGATTGTGGTTTGAGATCTGAGAGTCAATCTAGTGGGTATCTTTATGTGCTGAACTAGGGAGAAATCGTTTATCAAATTCTTAATTTCTGAAGAGAGATTAGTGGTAGAGGTGTCTATTACGTTAAAATCTAGGTTAAAATCACCCATCATATAAAGTTTGTGCGATTGATTTAATTTTGAAAGAATTTCGCGTAATTTTAGTATTAATGTTTTCGTGCAACCACTAGGTGGTCTATACACATTCAGTATAGTACAACATTTGTTCATACCTTTTTTGACTATGGCAACTTGTATTTCTAGGTCTTTACTTGATATATTTAAATCCCTATAGGTCTCAGTGTCAACCACTAGTTCGTTCTTAAAATATATACACAACCCTCCTCCTCTTTTTCTCGTAGCTCTGTCTAAACGATATAATGTGTAGTTTTGCAGTTGTATTGCGTTATCATGAGTGCTGGCATTGAGCCAGGTCTCGTTGAAACCCAAAACATCTACATCCCCACCTGATGTTAAGAACTCTATTTGTGTAAAGTGCTTGGAAAGGCTACGAATATTCCAAGACACTAATTTTAAGCCTTTCAAATTTTTCAAATCAGCGAAGGAGCACAGTAATGTACTACCAGTATCCGTCGCCATGACAAGTAAACGTCAGTAACAGTAAGAAGAATACGTTTGGAATTTTAACTAAGCATAAATTCATCTAAGTTCATCCAACCCGATGAAGACTATGTACATTTTGTAAGTGGATTTTTACACAGGACTTATACATTCTCTTGTGGTTATTAAACCACTACTATATAACATTAAGTGACATTAAGTGACAACAAGCGACAAAGAACTCATAATACCATCAATTGTACATTTTCTGGCGATCTGACCCATATATATATGGAAACTTCTAAATCTAGAAGAAATCTTCTGAATTAAAACCATACTGGGAAATATTAGGGCCTATTTCTGTGATGTTTACAACTGAACATGTTATTCTTTATCACCGAACTCAAAGTCTAAACCATTGCTGACCAGCTTCTCCTGATACAATTTATGGATGGACTCAAATTGTTGGTCCGTGAAATAATTATTCCAATCCCCAACTTTCCCTTTCCTCATGAACGGAACAATATTCTGCTTCATATGGGGCAGATTCTGTTTGTTGACTTTTGGATTCGCCTTCATGCTATCAAATGCTGTCTTGTCAAGAATGACTTGCATAATTTCTTCATCCACGTTCTTGCCAAGGAAATTTGCTACTTTTGTTATGATATCGCGTGGATCCTTGACCATATCTTCATATTTTACAAACAGAATATGATCTGAGTTGCTCAAACGAGCCTCCCACCACCCACTCACATGCTCAAAATAATCCCCAAAACAAAGCTTATCTTTTGAGTAGATTTCGTCAAAGAATTCATTCCAAGAACCCTGGTATAATCCAAGACCTTCGTTCATTCTAGTAAAATGGTAAAACGATACAAGGTTGTCAAATGGGTTTCTGAATACACATATAACCTTTGGTTTGGACTTCTCAAATGAACCGCGGAGAAAGCGGAATTGGAGGTGGGTTTGAAAGAGTCGAGGTGGGGGTTTTGCTGTTTCCATGTCAAATACGCTTTGGCATTCTTTACTGTATTTTATTTCCAAGAACGCTGGACCTCCACCTATATCCTTTCCTTCTGATAAAACAAGGTTTACTATTGCCGCCATCCACGTTGTTCCTTGAAAAGAGGAGAAAAGAGGAGCTGCATTAACCAGGGTATATAATTATGATCCGTTTTAAGAAATGAGTCATAAGTCGCAAATTATGAATTTTGAGATATCACCATATTTGAAAAGAGGAGATCAAGCTGATTCCAATGATAGCAAACACTAGGACACCTAATATAATAAGTACTTCTATACTTTAAGTTTGATATTTTTATTTTGAAAAAATGTTTCTGGATGGGTAATTACCAGTAAAGTATCTAAATATACTCCATACGAAAGCCTTCAAAACACAAGGATATATAATTATTTAATATGATGTCCTGAAATTTGGTACATAGATTCATATGACTATAAGTGCTAAACCCTCTAAACATCAAAGCATTTCAATAAAGAGACCTTGTGGAAAAAATACTTTCAAAAATATCAATTTTGCGACTAAAATTGTGACTCGATCATTTTCCTGGAACACATCACATATGTCATGGGATGATTTATATCCATCAGCAACATGATTTCCAATTTTAACATAATTTAGTTTAGTTTACATAATCTTTATTCAACATAAACATAGTACATTATTGTTTCCCCGGGATATCCCCTTCCTTTTGTTCTTCGGGACACCCTATTTTTGTGTTTTTTATATTGCTATCTAACTTGTCTGTAGCGGTCCATTTTTCGGTTTTCTCAGAAGGCGGAGTCAACGACCACATGTACAAAACAGGAATACTCTAAATAGACCCTTGTGCACAATGTATATATATGTGACGTGTTCCAGGAAAACGAGCCACAAATCAAGTCGCAAAATTGCTAATTATTTTCGTAGTGTTATATTCACAAGTAGATATATAATGATGATATCTCAAAATCTCATTTTTGGGACTTGTGACTCATTTTCCTGAAACACATAAAATATTGTTTTATCGGAAATATCAAATTCAGGGCTATATATACATATTTTACAACGTTTTCCACTATATCATATTGGTGATTTTCTGAATGCAATCTAGAAAGTATCCGCGCGAGAATTTGTGTTGTGTAGGTGTATGGTAACTGCTTGGCTGGTTAGTTTAGTAGAATATTTTCCGGCCGCTGTATTTGTTATATCGTTGGTAATAATGAAAGCTTTTAAAATTATGGTTTCGGCGACTGCAGAGCCGGGGGACCCGGCTAAACTTGGCCACTGGGAACGAGTTGACTCGGTGTTTTGCTTGGTCTGCAGGCGTCTTTATGGCAATGCCATAAAACCCCTGCAGATTTTAGACTTCAGGAGAAGAATCGATATTTCGTTACCTTTTTAATGGAATAATCGCGGAGTTTCTACATGGAATATGACAGCAATACATGCACGTGATAATCCTAGGCTAGTTGTTTGTTGTTAGTTGCAAAGACGGAAGTGTCTGACCGGAAGGAGCGTGCTCAATACACTATGAGAAGCCTTACGTATCATTTCCCATACATTTCAGTCATGTGGCCCAACTTTCACGGTCAGTCGATCGGCCGATATGCAGTCCCCATTCACGCTAGTGTTAACGTAAGTTTACACCAAGATTGTAATTTATCTGTGCGCATTTCGGTTAAATCGACTTTACTAATAGCTAGGTGTATTAATATGCTGGCGATTCATTGTAGTGGATGCCTAAGTTTGTAGGAAAATAAGTGCGAGAAACCTTTTGCAGACCCAGGGGCCCATCTCTTATAATCGTTGTACAGTTATGGCGTGGCGTTCGCAATGTTTAGGTGAATAGCATTTGCTTATTGAAATAAGCGTTTTGCCACCGTTCGTCTAGTAGAGAGGTATATACAAGGTAGGGACATTTAGCAACCACAACGCTAACGCTAACGCTAACGTAAGTTTTTTTACGCTAGTTTCTCACGATAGGGTGGGCCGTATGTAATGGCAGAATTCTATTAGTTTTAGTGGTGGAGAGGTGTTTTCAGAAGGCAAAAAAACACACAATTTCATGAATGTGAGTAGTGTGTTACACCTGAATACAAGGAAAAACACCTACGCTAATTTGTACATAAAAATGAAATCAAAATTGACAATCATTTTAGCGTGAAATAGACATACGTTGGGAACGTATTGACCCGTCTCTTAGCGTTATTGACGTCCGTATCTCAGGTAGGCACGCTAAGAATAGCACACCTAGTCATGACGTAGTCCTCATAAAAGATACGTTTACGTTAGTGTTAGCGTTAGCGTTATGGTTGCTAAATGTCCCTAGTAGCAACGACTCAGTGACTAGCTGAACCAAAATATCCGCAACTGGGACTTAATTTAGCCATTGCATGCCAGGTGACACTGCAGTATTACACATATAGCCCAGGTAGTTTGATTACCCTTTACCATAGAAGAGCATACTAGTGATGCACTTAATAGTTGGCGCTATAAGTAGTGGCATTACTTTCAACTATATGCCGCCCGCGCATATTATTTGTTGCTACTCCCTTGTATATGGGTCAGATTTTCAGAAAATGTACAATTCAACTTCGCCAATCCTCTCAAATAACCCAATTTTCAGACGAAAATCAAGTTCAAAATACAGTTCAACCTAACCAAACAGATTGCTAGAATCAATGCAATGCCGGATATACTCGAATTTACCTAGTATTGACCAAATTGCAGTCTAATTTGGAAGAATTGACTAAATATGCACAGCTGCCAATTGTACATTTTCTGAAAATGTTACCCATATACCTCCCCGATCATAGGAAGAACTGGCATCATTGTTTATGTCAGAGGTGATTCACCCTTCAGCAATAAAGAAATTTTGAATTGAAGTTCTTTTTGATATGAACTTACCTGCTTTAGGATATGTGGCTACGAATACATCATTGGGATCAAATGCATATTCCCCAATCCTGTCAATCACATCTGCAGGAAAGTGTGGTGTGTACGGCACCCCATGATAACTATATAGTTCTGGGTCTCCTTTCTGGAACTTAGACATGATGGCCTCCTTGCAAGATACCTGTAATTAAGATGAAAACTGCATCCAGGAGCGTATATGTGATCTGTTTCAGGAAAATGTGTCATAAGTCGCAAAAAATGGATTTTGAGATATTACCATATTTGAAAAGAGGAGATCAAGGTGATTCCAAAGATAGTAAATACTAGGACACCTAATAAGTATTTCTATATTTTAAGTTTGATATTTTTATTTTTGAAAAAAAAAGTTTGCAATGTTTCTGGATGGGTAATTACCAGTAAAGTAACTAATAGACTCCATACGAAGGCCTTCAAAACGCAAGGATATATTTAATACAATGGTCTGACAGAGAATCTTCAACGATAACAAAATAAACTTCACTGCATTTGTCAACGAGATGAAGGTAAACATAAGAGTGATGGAGTACAACAATGTAGCAACAGGAAAAAAGAAATCCAGGAATAAGTTGTGGGGAAGAATCCTTAGTGAACTAGAAGGGGATGGGGAGTAAAAGTCTCATCGATATATACCCTAGTGTATACAAGGAACTCTACATCTATGTTTAATGGTAGTCGAATGACTCTTTTTTTGTACTTATGTTGATTGGAGAAGTGTTATAAATCCAATATTGTTAAGGGTGGAAACGAAAATCGAGAAAATACCAAAAAAACTATAAAACATAAAGGTACGACAAGGAAGTCATTTTAGAATTGTAAGAGCCACGATGGCAGAATATGTTGAATAAAAACCTTTAAAAAAAATTAAAAAAATACAATGTCCTGAAATTTGTTACATGGATTCATAGGACAATAAGTGCTAAACCCTCTAAAAATCAGAATATTTCAATAAAGAAATCTTGTGAAAAAAAACCCACTTATAATATCAATTTTGCGACTTGTGACTCATTTTCCTGGAACACATACTAAGATGTACCTCCCGCCAGGTACGTACACTCTGTTTGAGACCTAATTAGAGTAAATGGTAACCCTATGGCGGACCACTCCATATAGATCTCAAATAGAGTGTACTAGTAAGGTCATTTGAAGTCTGAACTGAATGATAAATGCAACATAGTAATAATTAACTTGCCACTCTAGTGTATGTGTACTATACACGTACGACATCTTCCTATATGTTAACCAATCACCCCTAGGTTCGTAGGCTATGAACCTAGGGATGATTGACACTTAAGCCAATTACCATATGGAATCAACTGATCAAGTCGTACAGGTGAACGTATAAAGTTAATGTAACGTTAGTAAACAACACTTACCTTGATCAACTGCATTGAAACCTGCCTGTGCAGGTATGTATATATGAGAGGAGGCCTGACTTGGTCCTGTCGTGTTAAACAGGTGACTGCTATGTGTGTACGATATATATACGCATGGGTAGGCACAATGAAGTGACCTCATCACATGCTGCTATTTATTTATAGGTAGAAAAAGATAGCCTATTTTAACCTCAGCAGCGTCCGTATGTATATACATGGATGATGCCTTCTATGTCAGTAAGTGTGTTGATTTAGGGGATCAAACTACTTTAGATCCTGAATAAACCGCAATAGGGGGATTTGCATAGCTGCCATTTTGAATCTTGATTTGCATGGCATTATGGGACTAATGGTGCAGTCTAAAACCGATAGAAAACATCCCATGTTCAGCATGGACTATTTATCAATGCTCTATTGTCAATATTCATGTTTTATGCATGTTTCCATGACATAAGTCCCCATCTTTCCCATTATTCATTTGGTTTTCATAGATCGTTTATACAAGCTGGCATATTGGTGAAAACATTCTTGCAATTTTCGATAAAAATGTTGCCAAATATTTTTATGTCAGATTTGATCAGAATCCATCCCAGAATGCACTGTAACAGACATGCCCAATGAGACATGCAACTGCCCTATTCCCTGCTATGTAGCCATAGATTCCTTGCAGAGAAAACTTTCTGGAACAAGTACTAAGTTAACTAATTATCAAGTTATGCACGGATTTGATCAACTGTTAACATATTTAACTTTGTAATCAGTGTCAACTTAATTCATATACTTGGCGTTTCCACTGGAAACGATTTTCTCAGCCACAATCATTTGTGCCTGATGTCAACTTATAGTTATACAGTAGTTTGATTCTTGAAGAGGGAAACAGTGTGCAACGCAATAGCCAGGGCTGTAAAAAAAAAGTTGGTTGAAAAAAAATTGTCGTTAAAAAATAGTTGGTCAGGGAAAAAAAATTGTCGTTAAAAAAAAAATGGTTGGTCGTTAAAAAAAGTTGGTCGTAAAATAAAAGTTGGTCGTAAATAGTTGGTTGAAAAAAAGTTGGTCGAAAAAAAATTGTCGATAATATAGTGGGTCGGGAAAAAAATTGTCGTTAAAAAATAGTTGGTCATTAAAAAAATTGTCGTTAAAAAAGTTGGTCGTTAAAAAGTTGGTCGTAAAAAAAAGTTGGTCATAAAAAAAAAAGTTGGTCGTAAAAAAAAAGTAGGTCGTAAAAAAAATGGTCAAAAAAAAGTTGGTCGTAAAAAAAAGTTGGTTGTATAAACAAGTAGTAAGATAGGCTAGGCTAAATAGTTGGTAACTTACTTTGAAAATTTAGAAAATGTGTTGGGCAGCAGTGTCCATTTGAGCACCTGAGGCAGGTGAGGGGGTGGTGGGCAGAGGGATGGTGTGGGAGGTGGGAGGGCCTTCTGCAGACCTATCATGGTTGGAGAAGCATCTAACTAACAGCCTATCAACTCCCTTGGCTAAACCTAGAAAGGCTGTTAATCAGCCTTCAATAACATCTAGGTGTGAAATCTATGACTGATTGAATCAGTGAAGTGTGAAATATAGGACCTGATCGAAAGGATTAGATAAGGCATCCTTAAACACCTCACAGACAGCTAAAGAATATTATCAGATGTAGATCCAGTATCAGTGATTGGCACATTTCATAGTGACTCATATGTTTTCTCAGCTATAAAAAGCTGAGAAAACAAAAAATTATGACCATCCTTCACCAGGTGGAGTAGTATAATCATTATGCGAAAAACAAGAAATAACTGTTATAAACGCTAAGTATTATACAAGGTCTCGAGTCTAACTGCAAGTTTTAGTTTGGTTTTACATATATGGGTCAGATCTTCAGAAAATGTACAATCTGCAGATCTACATGTTCAGTCAACAACAACAACATTAGCCTTAGAAATGGTTAATACTATGTATAAGATAAGATAAGATAAGATAAGAAGTTGTTTATTGTCTTGAAACAAAGGTACAGCAAAGGTCAGTATATCTGAGTATATGTGATATTGCCTTTCCTCAAACGATATGTTTGGTTATGTTGGACTGGATTTTGAACCTTATTTTTGTCTTAAATTTGAATTATTTGAGAGGATTGGTGAAGGCAAATTGTACATTTTCGGGCGATCGCACCCATATATTATAAAGTCCCAAAATGAAAACATATTTAGTGAAACAGTTTATGATTAAAACATTTGTCTATTTGAATTTGCATTCCTAGTGGATTTTTTTACCCCCTTCAAGATTATGGCGAGGTGACTATTAATAGAACAGGAAAAGAAGGCCCAGATTGTAGACATTTTATTTGTGGTCAGTTGAGAAAACCACTTTAATTTGTTACAGTTCCTTCGTTCGCCTTGTTACGTAATGTTACGTAATGCGTTGGTTCCCCGGGCGGCCACCTAGTGGACAGTGGGCAAGGAAGCAGGGCACAGCTGCCTATGCAAATTAGGGAACCATGGTTTAGTTGGGACAGTGTCCATTTGGTCATTAATTAATATCTCTTGGAACGGTACCTCACATTTAGGACTATATATAAGTATACCAAGACCAGAACCATACTTGTCACTGGTGAAGAACTACCGATCGAAAGCCGGGATTTTATGGACCAGAACCATATATATAAATATTATTATACCTATCAGCCTGCTCAGTAAAGTTTTATTTCGCTGGTACCGTGGGAATAAATTCAACTTAAAGTAAGAACAGTAATGAAGGGACGATGACATATTTCTTATCACCTTGGAGATAATGTGGATGGTTGGGGTTAAGTGGGTTTAATTAGTGTTTCCTCAGAAAACAGGCAACTACTGATACTGGGCTTTGCTGTCCTTTTATCAAGACATTTTAAATATATGGGTCAGATTTTCAGAAAATGCACATTCGTCAGCTCTACAAATTTGTTAACTTCTGTAAAATTAGACTGAGAAAATATGATTAATTGGTATATCAGAGTATCACTGTATTTGAACGTCACTTTTCTCTTAAATTTGGGTCATTTGAGAGGATTGGTGAAGGTGAATTGTACATTCTCTGACAATCTCACCCATATATATGGGTCAGATTTTTTAGAAAATGTACAATTGGCAGCTCTACACATTTAGGAAATTCTCCTAAATTAGGCTGAAAAATGAAGAATACCAGGTATATCTGAGTATATTTGGTATCGCATTGATTTAAACTATCAGTTCTGTTATGTTAAACTGCATTTTGAAGCTCATTAATTTTTCTCTTAAATGTGGGTTATTTGAGAGGATTGGTAAAGGTTGAATTGTACATTTTCTGAAAATCTGACCCATATGTAGGTTCCTCTTGAATCATCCTGGTGATAGATAATCCAATCTCACCATACGATAACTCATCATTATCTATTGACAGTAAAAGTGTATATTGGCATATCATTGATTTATTTGGGGGATATATATATATATGGGTCAGATTTTCAGAAAATGTACAATTGGCAGCTCTCCATATTTAGTAAATTGTGCTAAATTAGGCTGTAATGTGGTCAGTACTAAGTAAATTCGTGTATATTTAGCATTGCATCGATTCTAGCAATCTGTTTGGGTATTATGAAGTAATTAAATAAATTATATAAGAATGTGATTATATAATTTATGAAGTTTTATAAGTATAGTAAATATCGCCAAACCCCAAAGTGCCTACTGTTATGATTTGAGCTGCGAGGCAGCTTAATGAGTAAGAGTGGCGGGTGATACCCGTAGTTGTGATTGAGGGTGAGACCCTTTTTAGGTGAAGTGAATGAATATAGTAAAATAATTTGATTTTTGGGCGTTGCCCGAGGTAAAATAGGCAAGGTGAATAACCGAGTCCATTATTAAATTAGCAAGGTCGATACCAAGTCTCTATATTCCATGCAAGGTTGATAACCGAGTCTTTCTTATTATGTGAATTCACTGTAAGGTCGATGACCTGAACACGTTATGTTGCAATGTTCTTGAGTAACGCTGAGGTTACTTTCGATGCTGCTGTGGTTGTTATATACGTCTTGTAAGCTGCGCTAGACCACGATCCAAACCTCTGTATGTCACACTCTGACATGTTTAGCTGAAAGGCGTGGGTAGCTGCCGTACGCCTTATGGAGTGAAGTGAGAATTTTGTTTCATCGAGGCCCATGTTTATTATGGACCATTTAAAGTGGCGAGCAATGTCCGATGTCGTTATTGGCTTATAAGATCTTGGATAAACCAGGAGTGGTTGTCCCTGGAATTTTGTAGGTGCCTCTTTGATGGCCTGTTGGTATGCTACTACTGGGCATACTTGTGGGTCGGTTGCTGCCGGTATGGTGAGGGTTCTGCGCTGATCGAATCTCTGTAGATTCTTTGCCCACTTCTGTGTTACCGACAGGGCGTCTGCGATTATGCTTATGTCCTGTCTTGTTACGTGTCGTGATGGGTCAAACTCTTTCTCTGTATGTGGAGCCACCTCCGATTGCCTAAAGCCCAGGCAATACATTATGAGCAGTGCTAGGCGGTACTGTGCAGGTGCTGGGAAGTGGCGTGCGTCATCTAGTAAGCGTTTGAATTGGTGAACTTCAAGTGGCTGTCTTTGTAGTATTTGGTGGGATTTATCCCTCATCGTTGCGTCGACTGCTAGTCTGACTCTGTGTGACGTGAGGACTGGCATTTGTAGGTCGATGCGTCTATAGTATTCCCTTACCGCCGCAAGGTAATTGGTCACTGACTTCGGCGACTTCAGGTAAGATCGTAGATATTCAATATATGCACAGACTTGCGGGGTCGTTATACTATATGGGTCGATCTTATATCTATGCAGGAAGGCGAAGTAAGACTTAATGGCTGTTCTGTGATTGGCGTTTGTCCCTGCGGCCCTGGCGCTGATCTGTGAGTTCTCTGCTGCCATGAGGAGGCGTTGGAGTTCTGGGTCTGGAATGTTCAAAGAAATATGCATTATATATCGCACGCTTGTGCTTTGATTATTGGGATAAAGCTCTTGTCTTTACGTATGATATCTTTGACTACTTTTTCGTCCACTACATTGAAAGTCAGCCTTATGTATTCGCGTGCTTGTATAAGCCATAGCGTTCTGGCGCCATTCATGTATTTTTCGTTATTCGATCCTTGAGCCAGGACTGTTGCAGTTTCGCTGTCTGTTGTTTCAATCTGTATGGTTTTTGCCCTATCTTCAGGCTGCAAGAGGGTATTAAGCATGTCAGGCGCTGCTGCCACTAGTGCCAGTGTCTCAGTGGCGTATGGCTGAGTTTCGTCGCACCTAGTCTGTCTGTGTCCATCTGTTGCTGTTGGTATTCCTTCATTTAGTAGAATATATATTTTTCTTGTGATACAGCGACTAGGTATCATGCTTATTCCATTCCAGGCTTGTGTGCATAGCACCACCCATGTCAGATCCTTTTTCATAGATTGGGTGACTGTCATATGTTGGTGTTTATTGCCCCTTAAGGCCTCCAATAGCCGCCTAACAAAGATTTTTGCCGGGGCGACGCACTTCGAGAGGTGTAGGATTTTTCCAATTATTGACTGGAGCTGTTTTCTGGTGGATGTGCTCTTGTTTCTAAATTTCTTTGCTTCTTTCGTAACCTCTCTTAGCTTGTCTATTGGTATCCTTAGAGTCATTTCTTGGGTATTGATGACAATGCCCAACCATTTTACCTGGGTTGCTGGGGGCTGGGTTTTCTCTTTTGCTGTTGGAAGTCCCAATATCTCGAGGAGTTTTAGGGCGTCCGCATAGCTGTCTTCCGCTTGTTTTCTGGTGTTTCCCCAGCCCAACATATCATCTAAATACATTAGACCTCCGTGTCCCCTAGTATGCATTATAGCCATTCTTCTCCTACCTTTCAAACATACCAAACGAATTATATTTGGTTTTTCTTCTACACGCCACTACGGCATGAAAAGTGCTCAAAGGAAGACAAAAAATTCCAACAAAACAGAACCAACCGTACAGAAATCACCGGTCGTCACAGAAAGAAGAAATAAGGAGACAGAAACACATACTGGCTCGGTCGAGAACAAGACAGTCCCAGATACGCCATTGCAAGTCACTGTCGGCCATATTGCGCAACACAAAACCGACATGACCGAAGAACTTGGTAAGCGGATGGAAAAAATAGAGGAGACGTTGGGAGGCATGACGGACACAATCGCTGCCTCAGTGGCCGATGCAGTTGCGAAAGCAATGGCTACTATGAAGATAAACGAAAAGAAAGAAGTTATCCTCGAAGAGAAACCGCCTGCAGGCCCGAGTGGCAACCCGCTGCCGACGTACCCGTCAGCCAGCCCCGACAAACACACGTCAGATACGCCATTCCCCCACCCGTCCCAGATAATGAAGGACAAACTGGCAAAGGCGTATTACGAGCAGCAACTGGAGCTAACTAACCCCATGTTCCTGCAATCCGATATCAAAGGTAATGAAACATTCGACCCAAGAATTCGCAAACGCATAGCTAAGCCATTCATGTATTTGGAACGTGACGGGATTATTACTGTAAAGGACAAAATGGAGGCGAGGGAGACCATGACCTACCACGAGTTCGTGCAAGCATACACCACTATGGTGCTAGACGAGAATATGGTGGAGATAGAACTGCGACAATCTCTACTCATTCACTTGCAACAGATTGCACAGGACTCAAAAGATAGACCATGGAAAAACGTCCTTAGATGGTCAAACTTAATGTTCGACCGCATTGAGAGAGGAGAGTTAACTGGATTACAAGCGGACCAAGTCCAGTACGAGAGAATGAGGATCTCTCTCGCACCATCAGCAATAGCCACAACAGAGACAAGCAGCATACCATGCCCACTATACAACAATAAAGGCGTATGCAAACAGAAAGACGGACACACTATTGATGCGCCCATCTGTCAGCACATCTGTTCCTACTGCAATGCTGTCAATCCAGCAAATAGACACGGACATACGTCCCTGGAGTGTATGAAGAAACAACGCGCACGACAGCCCCAGAGCAGGGAACCGAGTCCACACGCCCACCACTTCGCGTATCCACCACCGCCAATAGCACAACAGCCGCCGACAGCAGCCTATGTGCCACGCCCACACCATCAGCACAGTTATTACGCGACAGGGCCAAAAAACTAGAGGAACCCGCGAGAGACAACTCGCGGGAATACGTACAGCTGACCCAAGATGTGAGTAATGAACTGTCTTTCCATAAAAACATTCGACAAACAGCGAATGATGTGTATATAAATTGTGACCATGCCACCACGTTGTGTTCATGTTATTGTTGTGGTGAAGCATCAGGAACCGGAAGTCTACATACACTTCCGACAACCGCTAAACCAATAGGAAGCGGCCTTGTATATATGAACTCAAACCAGCCAATCACAGCTGACGATACTCAAAACAAAATGGCTGCGCCCATCGGCCAAGGCAAGGACCACGAACTGTTTACATGTGACATATCATACGAAGCTATTTACGAGCAATATCAGGTGCAATCAAACCCTCAAACCAGACACATGGATTACGATAACATGAGGCAGTGTGATTTCACTTACATATTGGACATATGTGCATCAAAACCAGGAAAAGTGACCGATGAATGGGTTCCAAGCCCACTCGACTTAGCTAAACACCGATCGCAATGCTGGCCCCGTGCCAACAGACACATCCTCGATCCAGTCCTCATTCACGCGTACGAGGACACACGTAAGTCAGGTTTACCGAACATGATGCTCAGTCAAAAGGAATTGCCATCAAATTTGAATATACCTGCATGGGAGTTCCACTTGTCTAACACAATATGTGAAAATGAACTACTACAAGAAGTCAAATATGGTTTCCCCCTCGGTTACATGGGGACAGTGACCGATACGACTGACATAGATAACCATAGCTCAGCAACACAATACCCTGAACAAGTCCAAAAGTACATTGACACGGAGATAAACAGAGAGGCCGTATATGGACCATACGAGCAACTGCCATTCATTGAATGGGCCCATGTTAACCCGTTAATGACCCGTCCCAAGGCCACACCCGACAAGCGAAGGATAATACTAGACTTGTCTTACCCTCTAGATCTCTCCATCAATGCATATATTAAACAAAATTTTGTGCTAGGAAAAACCAGGGAACATAGGTTGCCAACTGTTGATATGCTCGTAGACTACCTCACAGCACATGAAAACACACAGTTTTTGTATACATTGGACATTGAACGCGCATATAAGAACTTCAGGGCGTGCCCCGGCGACTGGCCACTACTTATGTTCAGGTGGAACGCACAGTACTACGTGGACATAAGCCTGCCGTTCGGGGCACGCCTGAGTAGTCTCCATATGCAAAACATAGCAAAGGCAATCATGGCTATAATGCATACTAGGGGACACGGAGGTCTAATGTATTTAGATGATATGTTGGGCTGGGGAAACACCAGAAAACAAGCGGAAGACAGCTATGCGGACGCCCTAAAACTCCTCGAGATATTGGGACTTCCAACAGCAAAAGAGAAAACCCAGCCCCCAGCAACCCAGGTAAAATGGTTGGGCATTGTCATCAATACCCAAGAAATGACTCTAAGGATACCAATAGACAAGCTAAGAGAGGTTACGAAAGAAGCAAAGAAATTTAGAAACAAGAGCACATCCACCAGAAAACAGCTCCAGTCAATAATTGGAAAAATCCTACACCTCTCGAAGTGCGTCGCCCCGGCAAAAATCTTTGTTAGGCGGCTATTGGAGGCCTTAAGGGGCAATAAACACCAACATATGACAGTCACCCAATCTATGAAAAAGGATCTGACATGGGTGGTGCTATGCACACAAGCCTGGAATGGAATAAGCATGATACCTAGTCGCTGTATCACAAGAAAAATATATATTCTACTAAATGAAGGAATACCAACAGCAACAGATGGACACAGACAGACTAGGTGCGACGAAACTCAGCCATACGCCACTGAGACACTGGCACTAGTGGCAGCAGCGCCTGACATGCTTAATACCCTCTTGCAGCCTGAAGATAGGGCAAAAACCATACAGATTGAAACAACAGACAGCGAAACTGCAACAGTCCTGGCTCAAGGATCGAATAACGAAAAATACATGAATGGCGCCAGAACGCTATGGCTTATACAAGCACGCGAATACATAAGGCTGACTTTCAATGTAGTGGACGAAAAAGTAGTCAAAGATATCATACGTAAAGACAAGAGCTTTATCCCAATAATCAAAGCACAAGCGTGCGATATATAATGCATATTTCTTTGAACATTCCAGACCCAGAACTCCAACGCCTCCTCATGGCAGCAGAGAACTCACAGATCAGCGCCAGGGCCGCAGGGACAAACGCCAATCACAGAACAGCCTTACTTCGCCTTCCTGCATAGATATAAGATCGACCCATATAGTATAACGACCCCGCAAGTCTGTGCATATATTGAATATCTACGATCTTACCTGAAGTCGCCGAAGTCAGTGACCAATTACCTTGCGGCGGTAAGGGAATACTATAGACGCATCGACCTACAAATGCCAGTCCTCACGTCACACAGAGTCAGACTAGCAGTCGACGCAACGATGAGGGATAAATCCCACCAAATACTACAAAGACAGCCACTTGAAGTTCACCAATTCAAACGCTTACTAGATGACGCACGCCACTTCCCAGCACCTGCACAGTACCGCCTAGCACTGCTCATAATGTATTGCCTGGGCTTTAGGCAATCGGAGGTGGCTCCACATACAGAGAAAGAGTTTGACCCATCACGACACGTAACAAGACAGGACATAAGCATAATCGCAGACGCCCTGTCGGTAACACAGAAGTGGGCAAAGAATCTACAGAGATTCGATCAGCGCAGAACCCTCACCATACCGGCAGCAACCGACCCACAAGTATGCCCAGTAGTAGCATACCAACAGGCCATCAAAGAGGCACCTACAAAATTCCAGGGACAACCACTCCTGGTTTATCCAAGATCTTATAAGCCAATAACGACATCGGACATTGCTCGCCACTTTAAATGGTCCATAATAAACATGGGCCTCGATGAAACAAAATTCTCACTTCACTCCATAAGGCGTACGGCAGCTACCCACGCCTTTCAGCTAAACATGTCAGAGTGTGACATACAGAGGTTTGGATCGTGGTCTAGCGCAGCTTACAAGACGTATATAACAACCACAGCAGCATCGAAAGTAACCTCAGCGTTACTCAAGAACATTGCAACATAACGTGTTCAGGTCATCGACCTTACAGTGAATTCACATAATAAGAAAGACTCGGTTATCAACCTTGCATGGAATATAGAGACTTGGTATCGACCTTGCTAATTTAATAATGGACTCGGTTATTCACCTTGCCTATTTTACCTCGGGCAACGCCCAAAAATCAAATTATTTTACTATATTCATTCACTTCACCTAAAAAGGGTCTCACCCTCAATCACAACTACGGGTATCACCCGCCACTCTTACTCATTAAGCTGCCTCGCAGCTCAAATCATAACAGTAGGCACTTTGGGGTTTGGCGATATTTACTATACTTATAAAACTTCATAAATTATATAATCACATTCTTATATAATTTATTTAATTACTTCATAATACAAATCAAATTTTATACTTCAAAAATTTTTTAACAACAAATAAAAATGTTGTCGCCCAAATGTCGCCTCTGTTACACTTTTACTCAATTTATTTTAATAATATCTAAATAGGAAGAGCACGAATGTTGTAGGAATTAGTAAATTTCCAAGGCATTGGTGGCTCCCCCTACCAACTCTGCCGGGTAGTAGCAATACCCACAACCCACTTCTCCATTCTTCTCCTACCTTTCAAACATACCAAACGAATTATATTTGGTTTTTCTTCCCACCCACCCCTCCCAACATCTCCTCACCTCGCTTTACCTCGGCAGACCATAACTCTATTTTATCTTACAATCTCAACTATTACTGCATGTATACAATTAATAATACCCCTATCATTATATAAATGCCCGCCATATTTACTATACTTATAAAACTTCATAAATTATATAATCACATTCTTATATAATTTATTTAATTACTTCATAATACAAATCAAATTTTATACTTCAAAAATTTTTTAACAACAAATAAAAATGTTGTCGCCCAAATGTCGCCTCTGTTACACTTTTACTCAATTTATTTTAATAATATCTAAATAGGAAGAGCACGAATGTTAAATATATGGGTCAGATTTTCAGAAAATGCACATTCGTCAGCTCTACAAATTTGTTAACTTCTGTAAAATTAGACTGAGAAAATATGATTAATTGGTATATCAGAGTATCACTGTATTTGAACGTCACTTTTCTCTTAAATTTGGGTCATTTGAGAGGATTGGTGAAGGTGAATTGTACATTCTCTGACAATCTCACCCATATATATGGGTCAGATTTTTTAGAAAATGTACAATTGGCAGCTCTACACATTTAGGAAATTCTCCTAAATTAGGCTGAAAAATGAAGAATACCAGGTATATCTGAGTATATTTGGTATCGCATTGATTTAAACTATCAGTTCTGTTATGTTAAACTGCATTTTGAAGCTCATTAATTTTTCTCTTAAATGTGGGTTATTTGAGAGGATTGGTAAAGGTTGAATTGTACATTTTCTGAAAATCTGACCCATATGTAGGTTCCTCTTGAATCATCCTGGTGATAGATAATCCAATCTCACCATACGATAACTCATCATTATCTATTGACAGTAAAAGTGTATATTGGCATATCATTGATTTATTTGGGGGATATATATATATATGGGTCAGATTTTCAGAAAATGTACAATTGGCAGCTCTCCATATTTAGTAAATTGTGCTAAATTAGGCTGTAATGTGGTCAGTACTAAGTAAATTCGTGTATATTTAGCATTGCATCGATTCTAGCAATCTGTTTGGGTAGGTTGAACTGTATTTTGAACTTTATTTTTGTCCGGAATTTGGGTTATTTGAGAGTATTGGTGAAGTTGAATTATACATTTTCTGAAAATCTGACCCCTAATTATATAATAGGACATTAAATATATATTTTGTTGGAGATACAAACGATGATATACAGCCATAAAGTGAATTATTGTTCAATTGTAGTACAGTACCAAGTATAGTTCTGTGATTAAAGGTATAAATCTGGGTGAAATCATTGAAAGTGGATAAAATATTGAGCACAGCATAATGAACATTGCATAGTGTGCCCGGCTCTACATATTTAGAACATTCTGCTAAATTAGCCAGACAAATATAAATACTAGGTATCATATTTATATGCATTGCTCTGAGAACAACGTATCTAGAGTGATTTATGCACAGTGCGTATGTGAATTATGTGCGGTAGTCATGGCAACCAATGAGGTTTTTTACCAAGTTTACGGCCGAAATTCAACTGTTTTCTATTAATAGTTTTAAAAGCATATTCAATTAACTCGTTAGTTGAAGGAGCTGAATATGTTGCCCTTTATATAATTATTTGATATTTTTTTTGTGTTCCTTTATTTAACCAGGTGATATACAACTGGGTTAGGCATGTGCCTGCCCATTTATCTTTGGGGATCAAGCTATTTGCCTGATTTTCACCCCAACCCTGGTATTTTTTACATGCACAAGGTTTATACAGACATTAGTTGGTTTGGGGATTATATTGTGGAAGTGGAATGAAATGAGATGAGATAGGGTAATAGATATGAGTAAAATGATGAAAAAACATATTGTACATTCAAAAGTTAAGCATAACACAATTGTTGCTATAATAGTACAAGAAATTAGATGAAGGTATCTTTAATCATTTTTTTGAAGGCTAGTGGGTCATGGATTCGTCTGATATTGAGTGGCAGGTTATTCCAAATACCAGCCCCATGGTAGAGAAAAGATTGCGCTGATTCCATCAAATATCGGTTATGTTGAACTGTATTTTTGAACATCAATCTTAAATTTGGGTTATTTGAGAGAATTGTTGAAGGAGAATTGTATATTCTCTGACGACCAGGCCCATGAGCAGACAAATTGTATAGACGACGATAACATACAGAAGTTGTGATTTACATGCATACATGTGTATGATGAATTGGTACCAATATTTATTCAATTCAATTCAAAGCCTTTTTTATTTATACAAAAAGGTGTACAAATAGGAGACCCACATCTGAAAGTGAGTTCTAGGTCCAGTTCCACTTTTAAACACCATTCCTCTAATAAGAGAAGGGAAAACATGTACTAGTAATAGAAGTTACTCATCAGAATATTCGGTAACAGAAGATTGACAACTAGAAGTCATGCCCCAGATCGCACACATCTAAACTGTGGCCCACAACAAGCACAAAAAGTAAAATTCTTTTTTATATAAATGACTAGTAAGCAAGTGGCACAAGCTCAGGATGGAAGCACATAAAATTGAGAACAGAAATGTCTTTATTTCATACATTTCTTTTTTAGAAAATGAAACGTCATTATCAGTTTTGTCTTAAATAATAAACTATAATACGGTTTTTTACGGTATCTTATTAATAACCAGTTATCAATGGTTTTATATGTACTAGATGTACTCAATATACTCAAAGTAATTATCAATATTATTATCATGTACTAGAACATAAGAAGGTTTGTATTAATATTAACTTAAATTATTTTCAATATTAAACCTTATAACTGTCTGGTCTTATTTCAATCTAAAAAGAAATACTTAAAACATATCTGTAGTAGAGTAGCATCATATCTAATCCTTGTTATCCAACTTAGAAGTAGAACGTATGTAACTGTACCTCAGAAAAGGATATGTAACTGGAGCATCGCCTGGAAGATCTCTAGTTTGAGATGGCCACAACACTTTTGTCAATATCAGCATGCTTATGGTAAATAAAGCATTGTGTAGCCGGTGAAACCATATAGTGGTAACATTGACAATACACGAAAACATTCACATAATATCTGCGGATATAGGTCTATTGCACATGATACTTTTCTGTAATATTTTGGTAAGCTAGTCTTAGCTCCATGAGGCCATCTAGTGGCGATTATTGTAAATAGAAAATAAAACAATCAGTCCGTTAAAGGCAGACATATTGCCATAAACTTTCAGGGATATTGTTCCTTAGAGAAGAAATAAATAAATGAATTTGCTACACTTTTATTTGAGGTCATATCCCACAAATTAACAAAAAGAAAAATCATACCTCACCCCAATCAAAAAAAAGTTAGAGACCTCTAAAGTTGACCATGTAGTCCACCTTTCATGGCTGGTCCGGCTGATGCCATTCATTTCCCATCAATATTCATATTGCACAGACTTTTAACTCATTTACATGGAGCGTCATCATCAGCCAAAGGTTTTTTTTTCATAAATATGATTGTGATTATAATTCCCACAGTGAAAAATGTTTATTTGTCATGGCAATAAGAGAACATATGCAAAATGAATTTTCAAATGATCCAAATGAATTTTCGTTCAGACAATAGACACTATAGGAGGACCACCGCTATTAGATTTATATGGGAATGACCCTGGCTATTATAGTTCAACTAGGAGCCGCATAGGGTCACATTTTCGGACGCACCTCTACATTCTATACGGGATCTACATGGAGCGGCTTGCCTAGGGTTACCATTGGGTCGCTTTGATGTTTATTCTAAGAAGGTTGTGTATAGAGTGTACACCTATGAAAGGTACAAATAATATAACCTGGACGAACGGCAACCTTTCCGCTTTTTCCCAGGGAAAAAGTCAAAGACTTCTTATCGATCTCAATACCCGTTGCAACCCCCATAATAATTGTACGCTTAGCGTCTACTGACTCCTATACTTATTGGCTCGTTCTCCTTATTTTTCCCGGTGACAAACATTTTCACTTATTCAAATCGTCCTAGATATCATTTCTGTACACTTTAGTTCAGGCGGATTTGTCCCATTGCTCTCACTCGATAAACAGTGTCCGTAAATATAGCAGCTAATTTTCAAGTCGGCATCGACAGGCAGCCATTCCCACCGTCGTGTTCAGGGGCATTTTAGTTCCCACACAATCCGCTCCGGCGCTACCGTCGGCAACACTTCCGTAGTTGCATCAACTGAGACCAGGGGCGCTGTTCACTGATTGAGTGAACAGCTCCTAGGCCCGGGCAGGGTCGGGGGGCGGCTGGGCGGCTGGGCAGTTCATCGGCAACTGTTTTTTCTTTCCCAACACAACCATAGCCAACCATACAAATCATACAAATCTATCTCGCAGCGGTTATATATCTGGAAGTGTGCACAATGCTTTTGGACTATTTGCACAATGCATGCACAAGGTATATAGATGCATAGATAAATTCCTTATTTCATTATATTCCTTTATATGGCATTTTGCATCATATGTGATGTGTTACAGAAAATGGTCACATTAGGACATTTAATAAATATTTCTATATTCTAAGTTTGATATTTTTATTTTTGAAAACAAGTTTGCAATATTTTTTGGGGGACAATTACTAATAAAAGAGCTAAATATATTTTGTAGGATGACCTTGGAAATGCATGAGTATATTAAATACAGTGTCTTGAAATTTGGTACATGTATTCATGCTATCATGCAAGGACTAGACACCCCCAAGATTAAACCATTTCAACAAAGAGATCTTGTGAATAAATTATTTACAGATACTTACACTTACAGATACAGCCTTACAGATAGTGACAATATGCATCAGTTACATGCTAACATCAAAATACAATCACTACTCACTTCCCTCCTGTATACTAACATTTCTATCAGACTTTGTGTAATCATTTACTCCACGTTGGTGTATGTACCACATACTATTTGTATGGGCGGGAGTAGTGTGGTAATTTGCACCAGTTCAATGTGTGTGGTATGACATTGCCATTCCCTCTTCCTCCCTTATAATTATACATAGCAATGTAGGAGTAAATATAGAACCTAAATTGTTTGGGTTTTGTTGTAGCCCAGTCACCTATCAGGTCATGGGCCACGGAGAAAACAAACATCTCAGACAGTGCAGTAGTGTCCCTTGTTACCGCATTGGCATTAGGTTCTATTCATATATCCAATACAATCGCCTAGGGCTTATCAGGGCTTTTTTCATTCAACCAATATATAAGCTACCGAGACTAATACAAAAGTAGACCTTTTGCCTACAACTCTAGTTTACAATTATCATATAATTCTGTGAACCTGTTCCAATTGTTGCTTTTTAATTCATAAGATCTAGTGAAATTTAATCAACTGCACCAGACTGGATAATTTAAATTCAAATTCATTCAATGACCTGTTTTTTTCATAAGCGAGTCTACATAAAGTCAAATATTATCTAATGATTTAATTAATTATCTTATATTTTGGTCAATGACGTCAACTCAAAGATGTTTACCTCATCTAATAAGGCACTTGCATAGCCGCCATTTTGAATCTTGATTCGCATGGAATATTTATCAATGTTCTAATATCCATGTGTTATACATGTTTCCATAACACAAGCCTCCATCTTTCCCATCATGCATTTGGTTTTCAGAGATAATTTACACAAGCTATGATATTGGTGACAGCATTCTTGCAATTTTTTATAAACATGTCGCTAAATATTTGTATTCAGATTTCAACAAAATCCATCCCAGCATGCACTGTAACAGACATGCGCAGTGGCATATACAAATCCCCTATTATAGCTTTCATCAAAACCACAAATCTACTTGTGATTAACATCGCCATGCTTTAAGGAACAAACAGAGCCTGGGTCAGATTTTCAGAAAATGTACAATTGGCAGCTGTACACATTTAGTAAATTCTGCTAAATCAAACTGCAATTTGGCCAATACTAGGTAAATTCGAGTATATTCAGCATTGCATTGATTCTAGCAATCTGTTTGGTTAGGTTGAACTGTGTTTTGAACTTTATTTTCGTCTGAAATTTGGGTTATTTGAGAGGATTGTTGAAGGTGAATTGTACATTTTCTGAAAATCTGACCCGGCTACGTCTCGTCTTAATGACTAGACTTCCAGTGGTTTGGTCTCAATCCAGGCTTAGAGGTCTTATGTCAAAATGGTTGCGTAATGTAATGAAATATTTATACAAACAGATAAAGCTGATTACCAACTGATTTCCTACGTAAATCAAGAGGCTCTGCTATGAGGGTCAAATTTTCAGAAAATGTACAACTCGCCCTCACCAATCCTCTCAAATAACCCACATTTAAGACAAAAATGAGCTTCAAAAGGCAGTTTAACATAACAGAACTGATACTTTAAATCAATGCGATACCAAATATATTCAGATATACCTGGTATTCTTCATTTTTCAGCCTAATTTATGAGAATTTCCTAAATGTGTAGAGCTGCTAATTGTACATTTTCTGAAAATCTGACCGATAAGTGTAATTAACTGGGCTATAATTGTAAGAGCGTATCCAGAGGGTCTGCCTAAGGGCTCTCCTTACCCAGTAAAACCATTAAAAGAAATATCCAGCAATTGATCAGTTAAATGAGAACATGTTGACGCCTAATTAATTAGCAATTAATCCTATACTATAGAATAATAATATTATTTATTATACGTGCATCCCTCTTGAGAGGTGCAATAAGTGGGGTGCTATAAAAATATTCATATAGTATGCATACTTTAAAAATTTGACTTCGTCAAAAGTAGCGCTTCAATTGATTTACACATGATACATATATGTCAGATTTTCAGAAAATGTACAATTGGCAGCTCTACTCATTTAGGACATTTTGCTTAATTAGGCTGAAAAATGAAGAATACCGGGTATATCTGAGTATATTTGGTATCCATTGATTTAAAGTATCAGTTCTGTTATGTTAAACTGCATTTTAAAGCTCACTTTTTGTCTTAAATGTGGGTTATTTGAGAGGATTGGTGAAGGCGAATTGTACATTTTCTGATAACTTGACCCATTTACACACGATTATATATCAAGTTTTATGCACATATAATAAATATAAAATGGAACTCGCCGGCAATAATCTAAAATATTCGAGATTCGTCTGCATAAGCACTCTGTCTACTATTTATTAATTGCACAACATCGGAAGTTTAATGTTTAAAAAAGCGCGGCCCCCCCCCCCCCACACACACACATTCACTCTCTCTCTCACTCTCATCCCACCTCTTCTATTAAACATATACAATTTTTGGAGTCGGCCCAACCATGATAAGAATCAGGGCTTGGTTTGTACCTTTAGTTCCAAACGTAATTTAAGTCCATAATATAGATACACATGCAGATATTTACTACAGACCGATAGCACATAAAGCAGAGTAAATAGTACACGCTAAGAAAAAAATCTAGATCTAGTAAATAATAGCGTAGTAGCGTACTGTGTATCGCGTAATTATAATTCTATGCAGCAAGAGGCATTGGGATAACGCAATGTATGGATTACGCAATCAGTCAAGCGCACCCAAATGGGAAGGCTTGCCACGCCATTGTTTTAAGTAACACCTCCCATACAGGCTTTGTCCTGAGTCGGAGGTGGCGGCGGCATCGGCGCCATCGGCGCTAAAGCTAGGTATATCGGGGGATGTCAGTCAATACACACATCATTGTTATAGCATTGCGGGAGTGTGGCTTTGAGAATTACTTATGATGAAAAGACTCAAATTTACACGAAATATTTGTTTTACATAGATGAAACCTTTCAGACATATAGGGGCCAAAGTAAAAAAAAATGTACAAATCATGTTTTTTGCTTTTACTCGGAAATCTGCTTTAAATGGCCTGAATAAAAGATCTCAAGTCATTTCAACGATCAGACTGCTTAAACACAATATTTATACACCTACATTTACTCATTTTAACTGATTTAGGGCTTTAATTAAGCTACAATCTGATTTTTATTTATTTTCGAATAAACAGGAATATAGGTATTGCCCTGCTGTCAGTTTTACTGCCACCATTTCGAACAGCCACCTCAGCTCGAAATTTCCATTTAATTATTCTAAATAAAAATATCATGTCATTCCTGACGACTGTCGACTGGCCTCCTTCAATACAATATTTCTATACCTAGACATAATATTTTTAATTCATTTTATGCTTTCATGACGACAGAATATTATTATAATTTATTTTGGAAACCCTGGAATATGGCGATCTATTCCTACTGTCAACACTGGAATTATCTCATAATAAATATTATCTAATGAACCAGCTGACTTCTACGCTGTAAGAATTAAAAATGGCTAGTAGACAGCAATATTTCTTAGTTTTTAGAAGTTATAATATTATTTATATAGTTTCGAACGACTTGATGTGGCCGACGGAAATATTTTTTTTACGAAGGAACTAACCACGCGATTTTAAATATGAAAGCAGGACTATATTCCTGACATTCAGGGGTTCTGGGATAATTTTTATGTTTAGATTGGAATTATTTTGAGGAAGCTGTGAGCTATCTAAAGCGGAAAGCAATATTATTTTAGTCTTTTGAGAATTTTGACACATTTTCCCATAACACATCACACACATACCTTGATATATTTAATATATATATTCCTGAAAAAAAATATTCCCTGCTCTTCCTCTCCTTTCCCACCCATCTCTTTCTTACTTTCTTTCAATTGCAATCTTCCTGGCTGCCTCTCCCCCTCTTTCTCTCTCTGTTTCTCTCTCTCTTCCTCGCTCTCTCTCACACACATACACTATCAGCATTCAGATTGATTAGTTGAGGCCATGTTGATAGCTGTTTCAGTAGTGTAATGGTTAGCACACTGGCTTGTTAATCACAGGGTTGTTAGATCGAACCCAAGCATGTTCAGGTTTTTTTTCTCTGCTTTCTCACACTGTCACAGGTGAGTGCACACTCCTTCACGCACTGCCGCACACGGCCAGACGCACGGCCAGACGCACCACCGCACACCGGGGATTAGGAGATCTATCTCCTAATCCTTTAGCTTTATCAGTAGCAAAATTACGGAGTTACAAATTACGCCAGAAAAAGATTAAGAGGAAAGTGAAGGGGAATTTCCAACAAATTCCCGTAATTAAAAGAGGTCCGCACTTAGAGTGTAGATCAAATACAGAATCAAATGCAAAATTATTCAATCGATTTCCTGGTCCAGGACTAGGCGTTCTAATGGGGATATAAATGACATTTTTTGTTTGAAGGGACTCTCTCATCGTTGGGCCTAGACTGATCACCTCATGCCACCCCACCATCCACTGATCACACATCATCAAGTTTATTTAATAGATTTAAATATTATTATACCCTATATTGGTGACCTGAGAAAAGCGTAGCGTACCTAGGCCTTCAAGAAATGCCAATCTATTATAAGGGTCAGACTTTCAGAAATGATATCTAAAAATCCATATTTTGCGACTTATGACTTATTTTCCTAAAACGGATCACATAGCTTATTAATAAGCAGCAACGAACGGTTATACTCTATTAAATAATACCTTTTGATTCCATACGCTTTCTTATAACTTTTGGAACGCGATCCCACATTGCCTTGGAGCGGGAGAATGGCCGAACTATAGCAGATGTCTTTCTCCACTTCCTTATGTATGGGTCAGATTTTCAGAAAATGTACAATTGGCAGCTCCACACAGTAAGGAAATCCTGCTCAATTTGGCTGAACAATGAAGAATACCGGGTATATCTGAGTATATTTGGTATCGCATTGATTGAAAGTATCAGTTCTGTTATGTTAAACTGTATTTTGAACTCATTCTTGTCTTAAATGTGGGTTATTTGAGACGATTGGTGAAGTTAAATTATACATTTTCTGAAAATCTGACCCATATAATATATTTATATGAATTAATCCCCGAGTGTTAAGGCACTCATGCATTAGTGGCTCCGCTAATAACATCATTGGATTAGAAATCCCGTCCAAGCTTTTTGATAACCTGTTATTGTTCCCCTCCTTATATTTGTCCCTTTCCTAGCTATTGTTGTTTGTTCGACGAGGCTGCTTCAACTTGCAAGACGGAGAATTTTCTCATTCAAAGCAATTGCTGGGCTATATACACGACGTGTTGAAATTGGCTAATCGGGAACGTTTAAACACTACAGCATCACAAGGTCCTGAATGGTCTTTTATTTTCTGTCTGAAGGTAAGTCATTGTGAAACATTCATACAGTGTATTTCAGGTTTCAGGCCTATTTTTGATTAAGTATTTACAGTTTTTTTCTGACGCTGTATACACATATTATAAACAGTATGTGGGTGAAGCCGCCAGAGAATGTACAATTCACCTTCAACAATCCTCTCAAATAAACCAAATTTCAGACGAAAATAGATTTGAAAATAGAGTTCAACCTAACCAAACAGATTGCTAGAATCAATGCAATGCCAAATATACTCGAATTTACCTAGTATTGGCCAAATTGCAGCCTAATTTAGCAGAATTTACTAAATGTGTACAGCTGCCAATTGTACATTTTCTGACAATCTGACCCATATATTGGATTATAATAATTATTATTCGTTTCTTTCCATGTACCTAAATGCTGATTTTAAAATGGGTCAGATCAACCTAGGACACAATTATACATTATATTACACACTCTTACAAATTCAATACAAACCTCTACCTGCAGAAACCCCTATAAACCGAACACCTCGCTATTAAGGACATTTTTCGGTCAGTTCCTTTATTGTTCATTTTCCATAATATAGTGACACCTCTACAATCCCGACACCTCAGCATTATATATTATGATAGGATGTAATGAGGTTGGAATCTGACTTACCGTATACAATGCTCACAAGTTTTTTTCAACCAGGGATGTCATGACAAGCCGCAGGCTTCGAGTGACATCCCTGGTCGGAAAAAAACCAGTGGGCATCATTATACGGTAAGTCAGAAACCAACCGAGTTGCATCTTATTTTTATACCACGATCTCATGTTTTAAAATAAAACCAACGCAAAAAAAATTATTTATTTACCTCGCTTCGCTCCAATGACCTGCCATATTGAATTTTGATACCCAAGCTTATAGCTGATTGGTTAATGAATGACGGCACGGACTCTGCTGTATGACGTCACGAAGGGGCTTGACGTCATGGGCGAGCGTTGCATTATTAGGTGTCCTTGAGAGGGTATTATCAAATACCCATGTTGAAAGAGATGTGCAAATCGGGGGTTCAATAACAGACCCGTCAATATCAGATGGAATGTGTTGTTTTTCCGGTTAATTTTAGATAACTTATGATGATTCAGAAACCCATACAAAGGTTTAAATATTGTTTAGTAATTGTTAAGGTAATTGTTTAACTCGGGGTTTGTAATTGAATATTTATTGGACTCGATTCCATTCCAATCTTAAATTTTGATCCCTATTTAGGACAACAAGGCATTTTGCTGATCCACCAATCCACCGACATTTAAGCCAAAAATGAGGTTCAAAATATAGTTCAACGTCAACCAAAAGGATTTGTTTGAATCAACGCAATGCCAAATATAATTATATATTGGTTCAAAACAAAGTTATACATAATCAAACAGATTTCTTTGAACAACGCAATATCTAATATATATATTATCAGATATATATCTACTATTTATTATTATTTAGTCTATAATTCAGCAGAATTATGTTAAATGATATTTATGTCATGATAAATATCCAGCGCTCTCGATTGTACATTTTCTTATGTTCGGACCCGCCTCAGTCATATAATTTACCCATAAAAGTCCTAGCCCACTAAACCGATTCTCATGCGAATTTGCTTTCACAGAGGACCCTTTTCCACTAAATTCCATGAGAATCGCATGAGAATCGGCTCAGTGGACTAGGCCCTTTAAGCCCTGCCCACACACAGCCGATTTGCCTCCCGATTGTCCCCCGATTTAGGTCTATGGTGAATCGTATGATTTCATTTCCAATTCTGGTTCATCTTATTTCAAAAACATAAACAAGGATTGGAAATGAAATCATACGATTCATCGGTAGACCCAAATCGGGGGGCAATCGGGTGACAAATCGGCTTAGTGGACAAGGCCCTTAAGAGTCCTTCTGGACCACAATGAACTTCCCCATGTTTCTGGCATCACATCAACAACTCTTCTCACTCACTTATCCCACCAGTAAATTAAAATTGTTGCCATTAATGTGACCAGTTAGGAAAGGTCAAAGCACACCTAGTAAAAAGGCGTGAAATTCAGACTTTTCCCCGTCTCATCAGGCACACACAAAAGCCTTTTGTGTGTGCCTGGTTCCTGAGAAAAGTACTCCGTTATAATCGCTTATTTTCTCCACATTGAAATGAACAGCTGATCGCACAGAAGTTGTACTTTAAAGGGATTACTCAGCAGGGGGCGAGGAATACGTAGTAGGGTCAGATTTTCAGAAAATGTACAATTCGCCTTCACCAATCCTCTCAAACAACCAACATTTAAGACAAAATTGAGCTTCAAAATGCAGTTTAACATAACAGAACTGATACTTTAAATCAATGCGATACCAAATATACTCAGATATACCCGGTATTCTTAATGTTTCAGCCAAATTTAGGAGAATGTACTTAATGTGTAGAGCTGCCAATTGTACATTTTCTGAAAATCTGACACTCCAGTAGTATCAGGCATTAACTTAACTAACAACTTCTCAGGAGATTCCACATACAGAGCACAGGAGGGAGAGGAGCGAGTGTGTTTACGCATAGGCAAATATACTTGTATATATACATATATAATGCCATACACTATAACTATATTTAAAGGATAACTGACCACCTGTGAGAGAGAAAGGAGAAGAAAGCGACTACAATCTACTCAGGAGGAAGGCAAGGTTCAGGACATAATATTGTTTATATACATCGGCGGCAGAAGGAACTCAAAAATGGTAAGCGCATGATTTTATCTCAATGTACAAATTTCAAAGATGGTGCCTGACCTTAATTTGGGAGCATTTATGCTAATATTATGGGATGGTATTCTTTTAATTATCATGCCCTGGATTCTACACCTGCAATACTACATGAAAGAATATAGAACTAACTAACATCTAACTGCTCATTATAATGTCGGTCATATATATATATTTAATTTATTTCCATAAAAGTAAACAGAAATAAGGCATGCACCGTCTGGAATCCAGATCTTCCGGGTGAGCCCGAAGAACGTTATGTTACAATAAGAGTCATCGGAAGAATTGACATTACATAGTCGTTGGAATAATTGTGTTTGTGTTTCAAATTGTTTTTTCACAAGATCACATTATTGGAATGTTCTGATTTTTAGAGGGGTTATCACTTACAGCAATATCAATCGATGTATCAAATTTCAGGACAATCTATGTTATATATCCTTTCGTTTTAAAGGACCTCATATGGACTACATTTAGTTACTTTACTGTTTATTAACCCCCAGAAATATTGGAAACTTTTTTTTTTTCAAAAACGAAAATATCAAACTTAAAATCTAGAAATACTTATTAGATTATTAGACTGTTTACTATCATTGGAATCGGCTTGATCTCATCTTTTCAAATATAATGGTATCTCAAAATCTATTTTTTGCGACTTATGACTCATTTTCCTGAAACACATCACAATTGACATAAGGTTATACCGTTCAGTTTGAAATTACTGTAGCAAGTTTAACATGACAAGTCATGGCTTATGGCTTTATGTGCCTTGACAAGTGGCCCATTCGGACATCATAATGAACTACTAATGAACCGAATTCTGAACAATGTCTTAATATATTCCAAACATGTCTAATTGGTAGTAATGGCACAAAACTCGACAACAACACTTACATTACATTAAAAAGGCCATCAAATTATACCCAGTGACCAATAACCTGTAGTTAAATTAAGCCAACCTTAATTCCTCAATAGCACACATCATGGCATAGTTCTCCACAGAGATTTCCTACATGGGAATAGCCTGTTATTATAGAGGAACCCCTGTTGTTTAGACTGGTTTTATTAAGGGGCCGTTCCACCAATCGGTTTTTATCTTTGGCCAAAAAAAAATAGGTGTGTTTTATGAAAACTAGATATGGTGGGGGTGGTAACGTTTTTGTTCTTTTAGGAAACCACATTCCAGATACTAGAAAATATCTATTTTGTAACAATAATATTTGTTTTAAACAAGAAAAATTTATCTTTTAATGGTTTTCTGGCTAGGAAGACTTGTTTTCCTGCTTTAATTAGCTTTTTTGGTTACAAAACACACGACTAGGTGATAGGTAGAAGGGGAGGAGGGGGCAAGTGGGAAACATACCTATTTTTTGTGGCCTCACCTTCCCCCTTTTTCTGCATCATTTATACTCTCCTGAAAGTTGACGATAATCTGACACTATATGCATGAAAGAAACTGCAAAGTTCTGTTTACAGTTAACTGATACTTAGTCTTAGATTTTCATACACGCTTCATAATAGAGAGATTTAGCAACCACAATCCACCAACATAACACTAACGCATCCACTAAATAGGGAGATTTAGCAACCACAACGCACCAACACAACACTAACGCATCCACTAATAGGGAGATTTAGCAACCACAATACACCAACATAACACTAACGCATCCATTAAGTTTTAGTACATTACTACCGTTGTGGGTACATCTCGAGAGGCGCTAGGCCGAGGGCATCTGCATTGCAGGCCTCTCGAGATATCCCCGCAACTGTAATAATGTACTAATAGTTAGTGGATGCGTTAGTGCGTTGTGGTTGCTAAATCTCCCTATTATAATAGACGAACACCGCGGTGCAATCCTGCTAATCATTGTTTCAGACACACGCCTTTTGTTTGCATGTACTTTAGCTCTCATGAATTATAATCGACTTAAAACAAAAACTCTATATGCCCATGAGTACTCCCATGGTAAGTTAATCCTAACCCTGCAACTTGGAAACTTGCCTTGTGGAGCGTATTCGACATTAAAAGTCACTGAATAATCCATTCACAAGTACATGGGTCAGATTTTCAGAAAATGTACAATTGGCAGCTCTACACATTTAGGAAATTCTCCTAAATTAAGCTGAAAAATGAAGAATATCGGGTATATCTGAGTATATTTGGTATCACATTGATTTAAAGTATCAGCTCTGTTGTGTTAAACTGCATTTTGAAGCTCATTTTTGTCTTAAATGTGGGTTATTTGAGAGGATTGGTGAAGTTCAATTGCACATTTTCTGAAAATCTGACCCATATGTATGTATTTGGTCCATAATTGATCCTATAAATATATTTACATTTCAAGTATACACTTCCCCGGTCGTAAGCATTTCAAGACATACTTGAACTGCCCGGCTCCCTACACTCTGCTTTAGACCTACTTAGAGTAAACCAATAGTAACCCTACGGCGAGCCGCTCCAAGTAGATCTCAAATAGAGTGTAGTTGTATCCGCCAAGACATTATTTCTAAACACCTTGTATCGTGGATGCATGGTATTTAAAACATATCATTACTGTGTGTGTATCGTTATTATATGCCAGCAGAATTGATGTGATATAGTTTTAGTATTTATGTCTAATTCCTATATTTCACTTACTTGAGAATTTACGTAGAATGTATGTGGGTCAGATTTTCAGAAAATGTACAATTCACCTTCAACAATCTTTTCAAATAACCCCAAATTGAGACGAAAATAAAGTTCAAAATACAGTTCAACCTAACCAATTAGATTGCTAGAATCAATGCAATGCCGAATATACTCGAATTTACCTAAATAGTAGGTAGATTCGAGTATATTCGGCATTGCATTGATTCTAGCAATCTAATTGGTTAGGTTAAACTGTATTTTGAGTCATTTTTGTCTTAAATTTGCGTTAATTGATACGATTGCTGAAGACGAATTGTACATTTTCTGGCGATTTCACCCATATCATAAAATCAGGCTATACTGAGAATATTCGTGGAAATGTATATGATCCTGAATAAAAAAAAATCAAAATCAAAAATCACATCGTACTTTGTGGATAATGACATTTCAATTTCCCATTTTAAAGCTGTATTCTCAGCTATTACGACAAAGAAAAGCCAGATTCACTCATATCATGACTTATATGTATATCAATATTTTGCTGCTGTATGCATAGACGGGTCAGATTTTTTTTAAAAATGTACAATTCGCCTCAGGTTTCTTTTGCATTCATGATAATCATACTTAAGGATGATCGCGGGTATTTCCCAAAGTAAATAGATCAGCCTGATTTTTTCACAGTTTGTACTCCAAATCATGCTGATTTCAAATATAATTTTTTTAAGGGGGGTTCCCAAATTAGATTTTTTGCTATTTCCGTTTGAAAATAAAAAGTTATTTAATTAATTTAACATGGCCGTCTATGGAGAAAAGAGTGTTTTTGAAACGTTTCATCCATTTTAAACCATAAATTGTAAATACAGTTGGCTGATTCTTTAGTATATTATAGTTTAAGGAATATATTTTCTGAAAATAACAAGAAAATTGGTGGTTCCCAGATTACTTTAGGAGCTGCAGGCCCCCGAACTTGACATATCAGTAGAATAGCTTAGAATCTCAATGTAAACAAGGTGGCTTACGGTGTCGTAAAAGAATAACAAACAAGAAAAAAAACATATACTAATCTGTTCAATCTTCAGAAGTGTTTCTTTTTAATAACTGAACATCACTAACCTAAGAAATGATAAAAAAATAAATAAATATGAACATGGTCAATGTCGTAAAATCTCCGCCGTTTTTGGTAACTGAGAAATACCCGCGATCATCCTTAAGTGTTATTATTATATACTGATAGTATGATATTTTAATCATTAATATCAATAAATTGATTAGATAAATTGAAATTTGATGACATCGGGAGTATTTTTGTACATGTGACTTTTTAAACATTTCTGGTCACGTTTTAATACAGATAATAGGATTTCGAACACCAATATGATGTAAACTATTGTTTTTAATTGTACACATTTTGATAATTGAGTCCATGTTCAGTAATGCCTGAAAGTTATCAGCTTATGTTTTCATTTTTATGCAGGAGGATGAAGATTACCACCAAAGAGTTTCTGGTATGTATAGGCAGAACTACCCAGGATTCCAGGCAGGAGTGAATATTCATGACGCCGAGAATCAAAGGGTTGTTCTGTGTTTATATTTCACCCTTGATATGCTCAGCCCATAGAGATAACAAAATTCCCTGCTAAATCGACCAATACAGTCTGGGCCCAGACTTGAGAGAGTCCCTCCAAACTAAGGGAAAGCCTTTCGCTCCAAAACACAAAATGTCATTATAATCCGCCTACTCCAGAACCAAGAAAGCCATTAGCGTAGTAGGCGTCCAATCGATTGCTGACATACCATTTTTATCTGATATGAGAGGCTGTAAGCCTAGACTACACAAATTTTAGGTGAAAGTGAGGAAAACTTAGAACATTACGTTTTTTTAGCTGCTAATGCACTGTTTTTTTGGGGTCAGATTTTCAGAAAATGCACAGTCTACAATTCTACACTCCTCTCAAATTCTGCTAAATTAGAGTGAAAAATGATAAATACTGACTGTATTTGAGTGTATTCTGTATTGCATAATCAGTCTGTTGTGTTGAAATGTATTTTGAACCTGAATTTCGTCTTAAATGTGGGTTATTTGAGAGGATTGGTGAAGGCGAATTATACATTTTCAGGAAATTCACCCTTCTACTTGTTACTCTCCAGAATTTCGCCAGGTGTTTGACATGTTTGATGTCAATGGAGACGGAGCTCTGTCTACGGATGAACTGAAAGCTTTAATGGAGAAGATGGGCAAGAAGGTCTCTCACACTGAAGCATATTCCATCATAGACAGCCTCGATGACAATAGTAAGTTCTATGCTTTCTAGAATAAACAATTTTGTAGCAGAGCACATCATTTAGCCTGTTTATTCATTCATAAAGGTTGGGATAACAGGCGCTCATAACAGTTGTAAATACAATGGGGGGGGGGGGTTCAGAGGGGGTTCTAAGGGGTTCCAGGGGGCTCTAAGGGGTTCCAGGGGGCTCTACGGGGTTTCAGGGGGGCTCTAAGGGGTTCCAGAGGGCTCTAAGGGGTTTCAGGGGGCTTTAAGGGGTTCCAGGGGGGCTCTACGGGGTTTCAGGGGGGCTCTAAGGGGTTCCAGAGGGCTCTAAGGGGTTTCAGGGGGCTTTAAGGGGTTTCAGGGGGGCTCTACGGGGTTTCAGGGGGGCTCTAAGGGGTTCCAGAGGGCTCTAAGGGGTTTCAGGGGGCTTTAAGGGGTTTCAGGGGGGCTCTAAGGGGTTTCAGAGGGGGGCTCTAAGGGGTTTCAGACGGGGGGCTCTAAGGGGTTTTAGAGGGGGGCTCTAAGGGGTTTCAAGGGGGCTTTAAGGGGTTTCAGAGGGGGCTCTAAGGGGTTTCAGGGGGGCTCTAAGGGGTTTCAGGGGGTTCTAAGGGGCTTCAGGGGGCTCTAAGGGGTTCCAGGGGAGCTCTAAGGGGTTACAGAGAGGGCTCTAAGGGGTTTCAGGAGAGCCTCACCCCTCATTTTGTATTCTATCAATTTTTCGCCCCCCCCCCCCCATTTTTTGTACAAGTCCCGTTATTACATCCTACCATAAACTGCATCATTTGTGATGTGTTACAGAAAAATGAGTCATAAGTCGCAAAAACTAGATTTTGAGATACCATTATATTTGAAAAGATGAGATTAAGCCGATTCCAATGATAGTAAACAGTCTAATAATCTAATAAGTATTTCTAGATTTTAAGTTTGATATTTTCGTTTTTGAAAAAAAAAAGTTTCCAATATTTCTGGGGGTTAATAAACAGTAAAGTAACTAAATGTAGTCCATATGAGGACCTTTAAAACGAAAGGATATATAACATAGATTGTCCTGAAATTTGATACATCGATTGATATTGCTGTAAGTGATAACCCCTCTAAAAATCAGAACATTCCAATAATGTGATCTTGTGAAAAAAACAATTTGAAAAATATCAATTTTGCGACTTATGACTCATTTTCCTGAAACACAACACATTTAAACTAATGTCTTTATACTTAATTATAGAATAATCTGTTAATCTGTCATAGTAAACAATTATCCTTTCAAGGCAATGGGAAGTTGGACTTCAGTGAGTTCCTGACGCTGGTGCTAGGTGCAGATCACCACAGGTCAGCACTTATCTGTGCATTCCGTACTTATGACAGAGATGGTGATGGCTACATCACTATTGACGAGATAGAGGAAGCACTCAAGACCTTTGGGCACAGTGATATAATGGAGGAAAGGCTCCAAGAATTCATTCAAAAAGTGGATAAAGATGGAAATGGGCAAATAGATTTTAAAGGTAAGTTCTCGTGGAGTTTTTAGTAGTGTTATAGAGGGTTTTCGATGACAGCTATAGTTTGGCGCTCTTTTACTTAACCGGAAAGGGGGAAGGGGAAAGAGGGAAGGTGGGGAAAGACCCAATGTTTTGGTAATTTAAGTGGTGTAAACGTCGGCTATGTGATATTTAAGTGTCATAAAACGTTGGCTATATGATATCGAGGGGAGAGAATTAAAGCCAAGACAGGAGGAACTTTACCCCAAATTTGGGTGAGGGAGGCGAGCCCACGCAGCTGCAGCTTGTTATTTATGAGGATGTTAAGGATGATCGCGGGTATTTCTCAGTTACCAAAAACGGCGGAGATTTTACGACATTGACCATGTTCATATTTATTTATTTTTTTATCATTTCTTAGGTTAGTGATGTTCAGTTATTAAAAAGAAACACTTCTGAAGATTGAACAGATTAGTATATGGTTTTTTTCTTGTTTGTTATTCTTTTACGACACCGTAAGCCACCTTGTTTACATTGAGATTCTAAGCTATTCTACTGATATTTCAAGTTCGGGGGCCTGCAGCTCCTAAAGTAATCTGGGAACCACCAATTTTCTTGTTATTTTCAGAAAATATATTCTTTAAACTATAATATACTAAAGAATCAGCCAACTGTATTTACAATTTATGGTTTAAAATGGATGAAACGTTTCAAAAACACTCTTTTCTCCATAGACGGCCATGTTAAATTAATTAAATAACTTTTTATTTTCAAACGGAAATAGCAAAAAATCTAATTTGGGAACCCCCCTTAAAAAAATTATATTTGAAATCAGCATGATTTGGAGTACAAACTGTGAAAAAATCAGGCTGATCTATTTACTTTGGGAAATACCCGCGATCATCCTTAACAGGAACTAATGGTATTCCTTCTTCCACACAACGAGATCAGAGAGAAATCACCGTCGTTTAATTATCTGTCATAAACTATAGGCTCAGAGCCTATTGATCAGATCCCTTCAAACTAAGGGAAACTGACCGCAAAATCCCATTAGAATCTCATTAGGGCGGTAGGTAGTGGTGGGCCTAATCCAAGGCCAGAAAAGCCATTAGAATAACGATCCTATCTCATCTGATGACTCTGAGCCTAGATTGTGGGACATCAGTTTTAATACTCACTGCATGATTCTGAGTTTGAAAACCGTATACATGCTATTGTAAGAATTCAATTTCAATGGAACCCGAAGGCTCCCTTTACAATAATCCTTCAAGCAAAAATTTTGAATGATAGCAAAACACTTGACATTGGACAACCATCAGGTGCTTCTTAAGATCGTGGAATTCAGTATTCTTAATAATTATTGAAATCGAAAGCAAATTCCCCTTGGTACCCAGAAAAGATAATATATCAAGATGTGTTTGGGAGAGATATGTTAATTTAGTTAGCATGTAGCTGCCTATAATTTACTCAACAATTGTCTTGAACTAAGTGAACTATGCACTATATTACTGCAGGTTCATAGAGTATACAAAGTTAAGCCTGCTTAAGTAATATTTTGTGTTTTTCTCTCTTGCAGAATTTTCCGAGATGTTAACACCAGGTGGCAGCACATAGGATTCTCCATCATTAGGATTTTCTCTTGTAGGCATAGTTTGCCAATAGGGGAGTTGCAATGGTCCTCATTATTTGTGATGTGTTTCAGGAAAATGAGTCACAAGTCGCAAAATTGATATTTTTCAAAATGTTTTTTTTCACCAGATTTCTTATTTTCTTTATTGGAATGTTCTGATTTTAGCGTGTTTAGAGATTATGAATCAATGTAAAAAAAATCTCGAGACATTGTATCAAATATACCCTTGCGTTCTGATGGCCTTTGTATGGAGTATATTTAGTTACTTTACTGGTAATTACCCATCCAAAAACATTTCAAAAATAAAGTGCGAGTGTGCCATGTGAAAAGAATCATCTCGGGTCCATGCGATCCTTCACGCCAGACCACCAGACCTTCACACCCGTACGGTACTATCATAGTCCAAGGTTGTCACGTCAAAGACAGCGGTTCATGCAACTCCCCTATTCTTGTGTTATCTGGTCATCGTTCATAGTCATCACTGTGTGGCCTGTGTATATATACTGTATGATTCCTGTTGTTGTACTCCACTGTGCTGTGTTTAAGGAAAATGAGTCACAAGAAGCAAAATTGGTGTTTTTCAAAGTCGTTTACTTACAAGATCTCTTTGTTGGAATATTTTTATTTTTGGAGTGTCTAGTCCTTGTGGTTATATGAAGACATTTACCAAATTTCAAGGCTGTTTATTCATTATATCAGTGCGTTTCTTAGATCATCCCATTGAGTATATTTAGCTACTTTACTGGTAATTATCCACCCAGAAATATTGCAAACGTTTTTTTTTTTCAAAAATAAAAATATCAAACTAAAGAGATAAGTATTTATTAGTCCTTAATGTTTACATTCATTGGAATCGGGTTGGTCTCATCTTTTCAAATATGGTGATATCTCAAAATCCATATTTTGCGATTTATGACTCATTTTCTTAAAACGGATCACATTTATGTATAATGTATGCACAATTACTATACCATAATCCCCATAATAATTAAGCGCACCCGCCCCCGCAACCCCCCCCCCGCCGACTTTTGTTACCATATCACAGGAGTCTAAACGTTGGCAATTAAGGTGTGCGCTTATTATAGGGGGAAATATTGCACCCAGTTTTGGACATTACAGAGAGTTCGAACTGTAAATGATATATTCAAATGCTGTTTTACAGACCGTTGGATGGATATTTCTATAAAGAACCCTCCCTGTTGTCCGAAAAGATATATATCATTGATATATCCAGTATATAGGCGAGTTTTTTTAAAAATGTATGAAGCATTTCGATAAAATAAAAAATAATCGTGTTATCGTTTTAAACAATATGTTCCTTCCCCCCTCTGAAAAGAGTCTGGAGCGATGTATAACCAAAATATATATCCTCGATGTAATATTACTGAAGAAAGTAAGTAAGTATTATTCAAAATATAACAATTTAACAGCATTTAAAATAGCATTATTAAAAAAAAACAAAAAAAAACCCCTCCCTTTCTGTGTTACTTTTATAACGAAGAAGCATAAGTGGTTAATTGTAATTTTACACAAGCGTATCTCTCCCCTATGTAACTTGAAAAATCATGTCTAAACTGTTTATGAAGAAGAAATAAATCATCCGTTGTTCAAAAACAAAACAAGAATTATTCTTGATTATTCACTAAAATTTAATAAATACACTACGTTTCAGACGGGTGGGAGAAGGAGAGGAAATTCTACTCTGTATTTTTTTTTTAAAAAAAGATGAAAGTCCATGTCCATTACCACGGCCGCCTGTCGAGTGGATCCATCATATATTGACGTCGTTATTTTGCTGCCGTCATGCATATGGGTAAGATTTTCAGAAAATGTACGATTTACTCTGAAATAACCCACATTTTAGACGAAAATAAAATTCAAAATACAGTTCAAGCTAACCTAACAGATTGCTAGAATCAATGCTAGAATCAATGCAATGCCGGATATACTTGAATTTACCTAGTATTGCCCAAATTGCAGCCTAATTTAGCAGAATTTACTCAATGTGTAGGGCTGGCAATTGTACATTTTATGAAAATCTGACCCAGTGTAGTGTATTGGTATTGCCATAGCTGAAGGCAACTTTGCTTGTACTACTTGCTACGATCAGGCGCAGCGCGCGCACGATGTGTGGACCGCGGGACATATCTACACAGACTATGCAGATTGGGAACCTTTTATCGTCTTACTATTTACCGGTAGAGGGAGTGTCTGTTTATCGACCCGCTTTTCTATATACTTGCCTTGTTACTGTCTACTGTTTATGTTCGACACCTTGATGTATACCTTTATCAGCTATTAATAAACGGTCTATTACAGATTAGATTTGTAACACTAGAACTTTGTTCTCGTTGGCTTGTCTTCTCATCAATAATAACCATGCATGCAGGGTAATTACATACAGTTATAAAATAAAACAGCAATAATAAAGGGCGTGTATATATAATAGTGGAACTCCACCAGAGAAAACAGTGGCAACATGTTTTTTTGTTGCCCACTAACTTCAGTTCATTTCATGTTTGCAATAAAAACGCAAATGGAGAAGTGTCAGATGTGTTGCCACATTCTCTGGAGACTGTTGTTTCTGTATGGATATTTGTTGCAACAAATTAGTGGGCAACAACAAAATTTGTCGGCGCCGTTTTTCTCCCTAGTGGAGTCGCCCTATAATACTTATAGAACGGTACCCGGTGCCTGTAAATGGAAATCTATGGAACTTGAAGATGGAAAATGGACAAGTGAACGAGGCAGAACAGTCTAGGCCCAAAGATCAGAGACTCCCTTCAAACTAAGGGAAAGCCTCTCGCCCCAAACCGCAAAGTGCCATAATAATTCCATTAGGACAGCACAATACCATTATTATCCCATTAGGGCGCCTAGTCCTGGGACAGAAAAGCCATTAGCGCAGTAGGCGTCCAATCAATGACGTGCCATTCTTATCTGATCTGAGAGGCGTTGAGCTTAGACTGAGAAAGAGAAACAAGGAGATCATTTCTAATCATTTCCTTCAAATTCTTTATTTCATTTGTGTACGTTTACATTACAAATGTTTGGTAAGTTTTATCATTTTGGCAAGCAAATGTCCTCAAGGAGTGACCCTTCATCTAATGCAGATCTATAAAATTCACCAAATGTGTAAACGACATCATTCACAATAATAACAGGGCAATTTATTGGCTTGTAGACATTTTCTCACAACTCAACATCCAAACCAAAACCACAGTGATGTAATGGTATACATGTGTACATATATATGCGAGAACCTTTGGTAAACTCCAACCGTATGCGAGAAACTTTGGTAATCTGCAACCTTATATATGGTTACAACGGTATCAACTGAGGGTTGTTTGCGGACCTTCTACTATTCTTTTTTTTTAAAAAAGAAATACCATTAACTTGTTTATTACAGATGTTGTACATTTTCTGAAAACTTAACCCATATATACACCATACAAATATAACAACAAACTTATTTCCCACAGAACACCTTCTTCAAATCCTCCCTAAATTTAGCCCCAGCGATGCAGTACAGATAGAAATTGATGGCATTGTTGAGGAACAGCAAGTTGTTAACTGCGTTATAGAGCAGTACATACATAGCATAGTGAGCTACAGAGGCAGTGAAGTCCACAAACAGGTAAGTGACCACTCGGGTAGATATAGGTAACATGATGACCAGGTAGGTGATGCTGACCACTAGGAGCATGATGGTCAGTTGTCGGTTGCGAGCGTTCATCTTGTCTTCATCACGGCTGGTCGCGTCTGACACATCTTTTTTCTTCTCGTTTGCAACATCTTCAGATGAAGAGGAGGTGGTTGAGGATTTCTCCACGTACTGGAAATATAATTGAAATTGATGTATTGTAGGATGCCAAGTTTTCTGAAGTCAATACAAGGGCTCCTGATGCCTAAAATCGACAAACTGACATAGTATTCTATATCTTAAGTTTGATATTTTTATTTTTGAAAAATAAAGGTTTTCAATGTTTCTGGATGGGTAATTACCAGTAAAGCAACTCAATATACTCCATACAAAGGCCTTCAAAACGCAAGGATATATCTTATACAATGTCCCGAAATTTGTTACATGGATTCATAGGACTATAAGTGCTACACTCTCTAAAAATCAGAACATCTCAATAAAGATATCTTGTAAAAAACACTTTGAAAAATATCAATTTTGAGATTTGTGACTCATTTTCCTGGAACACATTGCATATTCTGAACTCCTATGACATGATGCGACAACTTAAATCTATATAGATCTATGGATGGGTATATTAATTAATGGCATAAAACATTAACTCACAGACTATACAGGACACTGCCATAACCATCAAATCTCTTCCAATTTAAAGCGAGCCGAAACGTTACTCACTGAGTTATGAATATGAATATGTATCTACCTGTCATTGAATTATATCTTTCTTATCCTTCTATATTATTTCTGAAGAGATACCGGGAAGATCTCAGCGTAGATATTACATTGAGAGGGATCATTCCTCTTCAGTATGACATCAACAGAAATGTAACATGTTTATTGAATAAAAGTTTTATAATAATAATAATATTACCTTTGCCTTTGTAGCCTTGATGTGGCCACTTGCCCGGACAGCCTTGATGATGATGATGTTCATGATGAGTATAAGTGTGAAGGGTATGACAGGGATGAGCACCAAGTTTACATAGGACAGAACCAGACTCAGCGTAGTCTTCTGGGCAAATGCAGCACATATGTTTCCTGCAGATAAATAATATGGTCAGATTTTCAGAAATTGTACAATTCAACTTCGCCAATCTTCTCAAATAACCCAAATTTCAGAGGAAAATAAAGTTCAAAATACAGTCCAACCTAACCAAACCGATTGCTATATGTATACATTTTGGTCATTGATAGAAGCGATATTGTTACTCTACAACAGATGTTTGTAAATAACCAGAAGGGGCGGAAAACCTCCCACTATGATGGAGAGATCTCCCCTTCATTAACAGCATTCTCGAATGCTAATAAAAGTATTCTTATCTAATACTTAAATTAACCTAGTATTGACCAAATTGCAGCTTAAATTAGCAGAATTTACTAAATATATACAGCTGCCGATTTCACCCATAAAGAATAATTCTTACCCTCTGCAACACCAGACATCATGGCCAGAGGCGTATAAGCCAAGGCTACAAAGGACACAGTAAGCAGCAACACCTTCCTCGCCTTAGAAGCAGTACACCACATCCTGGCCTTCAGCGGCCAGCGGATGGCCAGACAGCGGTCAGCGGTCACCACTACCAGTATAAAAGCACTGCAGCAAGTGGTCAAGAAGACAAAATAGACCCAGGCTATACATGTAGCGTCTGTCCACTTGGTAGGGTAGCCATCAGTGACAATCCAGAAGGCGGCCATTACGATGAGGGCGCCGTTGTCGGATATAGCGAGGCCAGCCATGTAAACACAGCAAGAGATGCGGCGGTTCTGTGGTTGTAGCATGACCACCAGTGATATAGTGTTACCTGAAATATAGCATTTCTTATAATTATTATATTCACATTTAGCATGACCACCAGTGAAATAGTGTTACCTGAAACATATAAACATAAACTTATAATTATTATATTCACATTTAGTATGACCACCAGTGATATAGTGTTGCCTGAAACATATAAACATAAACTTATAATTATTATATTATTATATTTCACATTTAGCATGACCACCAGTGATATAGTGTTGCCTGAAACATAGCATTTCTTATAATCATTATATTTCACATGTCTTAACAGCTATAAGTAGCTCCTCCATCTTTTCAGGCTATTAAAGCTTTCAGTCAAAAATAACACAAGTGAGGTTCTAAGCAAATCATTGGCCAGTGAACCTTGTTATAGGCAGGACCTTGCCAGTCTACTCCACCTACACAACCACACAACAACAACAACAACAACAACAACATGAAATTGTCTATTTAGTGATCTATTAATTCATTGGTCATTTAAGAAGATTGGCGAAGTTGATTTATACATTTTCTGAAAATCTGACCCATACTATTCTGTTTACAAGGATCTGAATCATATTATACCTTTATACCTATAACTTTTAGTTTAGTTTTAGTTCCTAACCCTACCTTGGATATCTCCATACCTGTGAAGCAAGAGTGCATTTGTGTTGTGTTTCAGGAAAATGAGTCATAAGTCGCAAAATTGATATTTTTCAAAGTGTTTTTTTCACAAGATCACATTATTGGAATGTTCTGATTTTTAGAGGGTTTATCACTTACGGCTATATCAATCGATATATCAAATTTCAGGACAATCCATATAATATATCCTTTCGTTTTAAAGGACCTCATATGGACTACATTTAGTTACTTTACTGTTTATTAACCCCCAGAAATATTGGAAACTTTTTTTTTTCAAAAACGAAAATATCAAACTTAAAATCTAGAAATACTTATTAGATTATTAGACTGTTTACTATCATTGGAATCGGCTTGATCTCATCTTTTCAAATATAATGGTATCTCAAAATCTAGTTTTTGCGACTTTTTTCTGAAACACATCACATTTGTATAAGATAGTTTACATACCTGTGAACCGGAATAGACTTATTGTGACTACATCGGTTATTATTCACTGACATTTAATCTCAATATCTCCTACAGCAACCAAAGACTAAAACTGAAAACTGTTATTATCTTGTCTCGCCATTTTTTTATACTCCACTATTTGTTGAATTTCTCATCTTACCATCTCATAAAATATTACTATTATCTCCTGTTATAAAATCATAATTTATTTCTCGTTCATGTTATTGAAACTCTGTAACATAATTAATGACCAAAGCAAGACTTAAGGCACTCGTCGGAAGAACTATTTGAGCAGTTATACTTGAATTCTTGAATTCTTGAATGAATATAACATATGAGAATGATCCTTTAGGGCACGACACTCGTTATAAAGAGATGTGTTTATTTTTAAGGATTTTTTTCTAGTAAGCTGATTATTGCTACTACTATTTTGTTCAAATAATAATATGCATATTCTTTAGTCAGGGTCAATTTCCTTTTAGTATAGATTAAGGTTGTTTAGGATGTGTAGGCGTGTGTGTGTCAGGGGGATGGGGGTGAACCGAAAACACCTACTTGTTTTTGCCTTAGGTGCAACATTGATCGTTAATGCCTTTTCCTGACATTTTCATGTCACATACATTTTAACTTGGTTGACACACAAACTGTGTAGTGGGGTCCCTATAGCTAGGCATAGCAGCCTTCCGGAATATGTGAAAGGCCTTTAGAAAAGGGCCTTTTAGTTGATTCACCTGGTAATGCTCCTTGTATGGGTGTGTTTTATTAATCGATCCCACCCTTTCCCCTTTATCCCAACCCTCTTCTCTATTAAAGCTGCATTCTCTGCTATTATTACAACAAAATCTTACCAAATTTACAGATATTATGACTTAAAGGATTGACTAGTATTCATCACTTTTCACTCTAATTTAGCAGAATTTGATAGATTGGTAGAACTGTAGATTGTGCATTTTTTGACAATCTGAACCATTTGTGATGTGTTTCAGGAAAATGAGACATAAGTCGCAAAATTGATATTTTTCAAAGTGATTCTCTTTGTAGGAATGTTCTCATTTTTGGTGTGACTAACGCTGGGTGAAGTATGAATACATGTACCAAATTGCAAGACAGTGTATCAAATATTGTCATGCATTTATAGGGTAATCCCATAGAGTATTTTAGCTACTTTAATAATAATTGTCCACCAAAAAATGTTGAAAACATTTTTTTCAGAAATAAAAATATCAAACTTAAAATAATTATAGAAATACTTTTTAGATGCCCTTAATGTTTATATTCATTGGAATCCCCTTGGTCTCATCTTTTCAAATATGATAATATCACAAAATCCAATTTTTGCGACTTATGACTTATTTTCCTGGGGGGGCGTTTCATAAGTTAACGCAGCGCGCGTTCGTTATGGTAGGGTTTGTTACAGTAACGCAATGTTAATTGACGTCAATTTTGGCCCTTACCGCGCGCTATGTTAAAATATGTCGTTCTTTACTGTAAACGTATTAATATTCGCGCAGTATTTATTTTCGCTATTTTCGCGCACCCACCTTTCTGCGCGAAAATAAATCCTGTGCAAAAGGTATAATTATTGCATAAACAAGCTGTGAGACTACCTTGCTGCGCGAATTTATCTGCGCGAAAATAAATACGTTTACAGTATTTGGTAACGACTGTCGTTAGATCCTATAACGCGCGCTGCGCTAACTTATGAAACACATCACATATGACTGACCGCCCAAAGGTGATCGCCACTTAGAGGACGATGCCATGTGAACTTGACCTCATGTGACCGCTGTGTATATGAGGGGTAAGTACCTTATGCCTTGTGTATATAATCGATCTGTCACAATAGGCAAAGGGTTGGGGAAATGCTCTCATTCATATTGAAGCATATATATGGGTACCGCACCTGTTATACCACACATGGGTCAGATTTTCAGAAAATGTACAATTCACCTTCACAAATTCTCTCAAATAACCCAAATTTCAGACGAAAATAATGTTTGGAATAGAGTTCAACCTAACCAAACAGATTGCTAGAATCATTGCAATGCCGAATATACTCGAATTTGACCAGTATTGGCCAGATTGCAGCCTAATTTAGCAGGGTTTACTCAATGTGTACAGCTGCCAATTGTACATTTACTGAACATCTGACCCTTAATATAGTGCCCAATGGTGGGGTGCGAGTGGGACTAACCTTTGTCCTAACCTGTAATTAATGAGCTGCCCTATGAGGCAATCTCCTCCTGATGGCAATATGGGTCCGGACCTCAGAAAGTGTACATACACATCTTTAGTAAATCCTGTCTAATAGGGGAGTTGCATGTGTCACTGCGCATGTCTGTTACAGTGTTTTTATTGAAAATTACAAGAATGTTTTCACTGTATCATAGCTTTTTATAAATGATCACCTGTGCGGGTTTGTTACTACTATACTATGATCTATAAAAACCAAATGAATGATGTGAAAAATAGGAACTTGTGTAATGGAAACATGTAAAACACATGGATATTGAATTTCCTAAATGTGTACAGCTGCCAATTGTACATTTTCTGGAAATCTGACCCATATCAATATTCAAGACAATATTGTTCACAGGTGACATCGATCGAAAACTAAAGCTTTTCTACTGCTTTTCTACACGTTTGTTCCGTTTTATTCCTATATGGGTGAGATCTTGAGACAATATGGAATGTCAATGAGCCATGCGAGACGACCGCCATGCAAGTCATAGTCAACATATCAATATTCAAGACAATCATTCTCAGGTACCACCGCCTCCTCCCTCTCCCCAAGAAGGAATAGAATCCATAGAATACTATTCGTCCAGTATAAAGGGTCAGATTTTCAGAAAATTGACAATTGGCAGCTCTACACATTTAGGAAATTCTGCCAAATTAGGCTGAAAAATGATGAATATCAGGTATATATGAGTATATTTGGTATCGCATTGATTTAAAGTATCAGTTTTGTTATGTTAAACTGTATTTTGGAGCCTTTTTCTGTCTTAAATGTGGGTTATTTGAGAGAATTGGTGAAGGCAAATTGTACATTTTCATAAAATCTGACCCAACTGTGATTTGATTATTGCAACCAGCCCAAAGATGAGAGAGTCCCTTCAAACGAAGGGAAAGCCTCTCGCCTCAAACCGCAAAGTGCGATTATAATTCCATTAAGACCGCAAAATATCATTATAATCCCATTAAAACAGGGAAACCGCTTAGCGCAGTAGGCGTCTAATCACTGACATACCATTCTTATGTGAGGGTTTAATTTTACTCTTATATATTCAAAATTACGGTAACAGCTGGAAGAAATGTACTCTAGGTAGTTCATAAAGGTATGTCGACCCTTTTGTCTATTTATATAGTACTCGTTTGTACTCATTTGTACTCACCAAAAAGACAAATAAAAACATCTTATCTTATCTTAAGTGTAATATGTCTGATTATCTGATTACTGTATTACTATTGAATGTTCTTTTTAACCATAAAAGACTATAATGAAGTATTATCAAAAGTCAAAAGTAATAAATGAAGATCAATGTATTGGGGGAAAAAAGATAGTACGGTACTAGTAGTGCTATTTACTTAAAACTTTGATAATATTATACAACTTTGGTAAAATTGGATCAAGTCAATTAGGGCTGCAGACGCAGTGAACAGAGCTGTAGCCTCAGCACTCTAGGTCCAAACCCTCAGATCAGATAAGAATGGTATGTCAGCCTACTTCGCTAATCGGTTTCCTGGCCTAGGACTCGGCGTTCTAATAGGAAGAATGATCGCGAGAGGCTTTCCCTCCGTTTGAAGGGACTTTCTCAACTTTGGGCCTAGACTGTCAGATTCATTTGATCAATAAACGTTTACAAACAAACAAAGAAACAAAACTGATGTTGAATTAATTTAGATATTGTAATTAACAGAGTATCACGTGACAAACGTTGATTTAAATAGCAAGCATTGTAAACACTTTTATTTCCATACCGCCAGAGAAATAAACATAACAACCCTTCAAAGTTAGGTTTTAAAAGATAAACAAATGTGATGTGTTTCAGGAAAATGAGTCACAAGTCGCAAAAAATAGATTTTGAGATTCCATTATATTTGAAAAGATGAGATCAAGCTGATTCCAATGATAGTAAACAGTCTAATAATCTAATAAGTATTTCTAGATTTTAAGTTTGATATTTTCATTTTTGAAAAAAAAAGAAGTTCCCAAGTTACTAAATGTAGTCCATATGAGGACCTTTAAAAAGAAAGGATATATTTCATACATTGTCTTGAAATTTGATAGATCGATCGATATAACTACGAGTGATAAACTGCCCAGAAAACAGAACATTCCAATAAAGTAATCTGGTAAAATAAACACTTGGAAAAATACCACTTTTGCGAGTTCTGACTCATTTCCCTGAAACAGATCACAAATAATGAAGGTGTGCCTACCAATGAGTCCCAGGATGATAATGACCGGCAGGCAGTAGCGTTGAATCATAAGCCCTGCTTGAAAAGTCCCAAGTTTTGAAGCTTCCATGAGAAATGCCAACTGTGGCGACATTGTTGGGCCTTCATTTTGCACTTCAGTTGAATTGGTATTATTATTATAGGTCTCAGTAGAACTGCTGTTGATACTAGTCTCAGTTGAGCTGCTGTTACTAGTTCCCACATCGGGTAACAACGATCTTTCCTCTGGGATCCCGTCTGAAGTTACCGATCCTAATTCCTCCTCCTCCCCAGATGCTATTTGGTTAAAGAAAATAAAAAGGTTTAAAACTAGTAGAAAATAGTTCATGATGATGCTAGGTTTCCTCTGAACTGACGGTGTGGGCTCAGCAAGCACTGGATGGGTTCTGGCGAGCGGAAAGTGTTCATATGATGGGGCAAATGCTGAGGTGCCTGTATACATTTGAATATATGGGTCAGATTTTCGGAAAATGTACAATTGGCTGCTCTACACATTTAGTAAATTCTGCTAAATTAAGCTACAATTTGGTCAGTACTAGGTAAATTTGAGTATATTTGGCAGTGCATTGATTCTAGCAATCGGTTTAGTTAGGTTGAACTGTATTTTGAACTTTATTTCCATCTGAAATGTGAAATTTGAGAAGATTGGTGCAGGTGAATTGTACATTTTCTGAAGATCTGACCCATATGGTAATGAGGTGATGACGTATGCTACGGACGCTGTGACGGATCCGCTGGTGAGAAGAGTTCTGCAGGTGTTAATATTGATACAGCATATATGGTTCAAATCGCTTGAAAATGTACAATTCACCTTCACCAATCCCCTCAAATATCCCGAATGTAAGACGAAAATCAGGTTCAGAATACAGTACAACATACCCAGACATATTTATTGAATGAATGCAATGCAGAATACACTAAGATTATTTGTACACTTTCTATATTTATCATTTTTTACTCTAATTTAGCAGAGTTTGAGAGAAGTGCAGAACTATAGATTGTGCATTCTCTGAAAATCTGACCCATATATGGCCTGTAATTGATGGGGCAGTCTCAAAATTAACATATGGGTGAAGTCGCCAGAAATGTACAATTCGCCTTTAACAATTCTCTGAAATAACCCAAATACAGTTTCTGTTGATTATGTAATATGCCTTATTTCAATATTTTTGTCATTTCTTGACGATATCGTGGCCCGTGCAAAAACCATTTTCAGGGACAGGGACAGGGAATTGCATCAATAACGTATACATGTGTGAGTTTAAAAGAAATCCGAGCTCATGGCTTTTTATTTCCTTGAGTGCCTTACAGGTGAAGGCAGGGCAAACCCAGAGCGGTCCAATAGAATCAGTGAATGCGCTTTCTATGCGCTCTTAAAATTTGATGTTGGTGCTTCTTTTTGACACTGCGCTAAGGCTGCGTTTCCACTGGTTCGCTCTTTTGGACCGCTCATGGCCCGCTCTTTTTATTTTCCCAAGCGCATAATAAGCGAAGACAGAGCGAACCCAGAGCCGTCTAATAGAATCGGTTACACCGCTTTTTATACGCTCATAAAATCGGACGTTTGCGCTTCTTTTTGACACTGCGCTAATATCTGACGTGTTTGATATGAGCGCAGCAACACAACGCTCTTTCTACCTGTTAAACGAGCGGACCAAGAGCGCAGTGAGAGCGCACAAAGTGATTTACCATTGATTTCATAAGGAAAGAAGCGGAACAGTAGAATCGGTCTGCGCTCATCTTGCGCTAGAAATAAAAGCGAACCTAGAGCGATTGACAAGCGCACTATAAACAAGCGCAGCAAGAGCGAGCCATGAGCACAGATACAAGCGAGCCAGTGGGATCCCACCTTAACACTGATGTGTTTGATTTGAGCGCAGCAACACCCCGCTCTTTTCATGGCTTTTTGTAGCGGTCTAAAAGCACAGTGAGAGCAGACCAAGGAACTTGCTATTGATTTCATAAGGAAACAAGCACATCATACGCAGAATCGCAGAAGAATCGCAGAAGAATCGAAGAATCGCAGCTTAACCATACTAAATAAAAAAACAAAAAACAATACAAGAACCTGTATTAAGGTTCCACTGGATCGCTCTTTTAGCCCGCTCTTCATACGCTCTTTTATTTTCCCACAAGCGAAGATTTAGCAAAACCAGAGCAGTCTAATAAAATAGGTTACTACGCTTTCTATACGCTCTTAAAATTTGACGTTGTTGCTTCTTTCTGATGTTGCGCTAATATCTGCCATGTTTGAGCGCAGCAACACAACGCTCTTTCTCCCTATTAAACTAGCGGACCAAGAGCGCAGTGGGAGCACAGTGAGAGCGCACAGACGCATTTGCTATTGATTTCATATAGGAAACAAGCGCACCAGTAGAATCGCTCTGCGCTTGTATTGTGCTAAAAATATTAGCGGATGAAGAGCGAATGACAAGCGCAATATAAATAAGAGCGAGCCATGAGCGCATATACAAGCGATCCGGCGGAATCGCACCTTAAAGGTGGGATCCCACTGGCTCGCTTGTATCTGTGCTCATGGCTCGCTCTTGCTGCGCTTGTTTATAGTGCGCTTGTCATTCGCTCTAGGTTCGCTTTTATTTCTAGCGCAAGATGAGCGCAGACCGATTCTACTGTTCCGCTTCTTTCCTTATGAAATCAATGGTAAATCACTTTGTGCGCTCTCACTGCGCTCTTGGTCCGCTCGTTTAACAGGTAGAAAGAGCGTTGTGTTGCTGCGCTCATATCAAACACGTCAGATATTAGCGCAGTGTCAAAAAGAAGCGCAAACGTCCGATTTTATGAGCGTATAAAAAGCGGTGTAACCAATTCTATTAGACGGCTCTGGGTTCGCTCTGTCTTCGCTTATTATGCGCTTGGGAAAATAAAAAGAGCGGGCCATGAGCGGTCCAAAAGAGCGAACCAGTGGAAACGCAGCCTAAGGTATAGACGGAGCGAAGTTCACCGTAGCCTGTAAAAATAATTCTCAAACCAGAAAAAGATGGGAAAAGAACAAAATTCTCTTCTTCTCTATGCCTTGAGAGCATAACTTCAAACAATAAGAAAGCTTCTTAGATTTAAGCTAAAAAAGGGTCATATTTTCATGCGTGGATCCATTCAACAAAATACAATGACATGAATTCACTCATTTGCAGCATGTACAACCCCCGATCGTGGTACAAATACATGTAATGGTAATCAGGAATAGAAATGGCAATAGTAATGGTACATGGAATATGGCTTCCTCTGATGGCAAAAGTCGACCGTGGAAATCTTCTGTGAGTAGTATATAGAAAGTTTCGGCGTTCTCTGGCTATATGCGATGTGTTCCAGGAAAATGAGTCACAAATCTGAAGCAACATTGCTAATTTTCAAAGTGTTTTATTCACAAGATTGGGTCCTAAACGCTTTTTGTAAAACTTTACTAGTACTAAAACTTTACTCGCCCGAAACGTCGGACCCCCAATAAACAAACCTACAACAAACTCCCAATTTAAGTCCTCGTCCTACTTCCGTTTTGGGTGAATTATTCCAACTAAGATTTACTAGTAAATGTCCACCCAGAAATATTGCAATTTTTTTTTAAAACTAAATATATCAAACATGAAATATAAAATTACTTATTAGATGTCCTACTGTTTACTATCATTTGAATCGTCTTGATCTCATCTTTCCAAATATGATTATATCTCAAAATCTCATTTTTGCGACTTGTGACTCATTTTCCTGAAACACATCACATATTACAAACTGTTGAAGTGATCGATAATATTTAAGTAAATGCAATGGTAGAGCTTCGATCTGAATGATGTATACATATAATGAAGTACAATGAGATGCAACGAGGTATTCACAGTAATGCTCATGTTCCATAAGGGTCAGATTTTCAGAAAATGTACAATTCGCCTTCACAAATCCTCTCAAATAACCCACATTTAAGACAAAAATGAGCTTCAAAATGCAGTTTAACATAACCGAACTGATACTTTAAATTAACACGATACCAAACATACTCAAATATACCTGGTATTCATCATTTTTTCAGCGTAATTTAGGAGAATTTCCTAAATGTGTAGAGCTGCCAATTGTACACTTTCTGAGAATCTGACCCATAAGGTTATGGAATATCATAACATATTGCATATTAATATTCATATTTTATTATGCAGTATTACGTAATCAAATTGAGGAATGAAAGCAAAAAGAAAAGCGGGTATAACACTGTATACTACATAATGGACAATGGGCCACACACAAGGATAGTGGCTATCCCACTATTGTGTTATTATAGCATTGTACTATTGCATCATTATGCTTTTAATTAGGAATATATTGCATCATCTACCACTTCAAAATGGTTATACAACATACTCGATGTAATATGTGGGTGAAATCGCCCGGAATTGTACAATTAGCCTTCACCAACCTTCTCAAATAAACAATATTTATGAAAAGAACTATATATGCTCAAAATACACTTCAACATATTAAACCAAACATATATATCTTTTCAATCGATTCAATACCATATATTTACTTATACCTAGTTATGGTATTTGATATTTTCCAGCAGAATTCACTGAATGTACAGGATTGCCGATTGTACATTTCGATGTAACATATGCTGGGTGCATTGAAAAATCCTGGGAATCTGGGAAATGTAAACCCATTTGAAATAAAATCTTTTTTTAAAAGAATCTCATTGCAAATATCCATGCCATTAGTAGCTCGACCGAGACATCATGTGAGTGTATTGGCCTATCATGACCCGCCGAGGGGAAAGGAGGCTCCGCGCCGGAGTTATAGTTCCTGGTATTCCCGCTAGGAGTCACATCATATTCATGACGTCACTGTCAGAAATGTTTATATTAGTAATTCTGAGAGGGAGGTAACTTTGAAAGTCTGTAACGTCGCTAATTTTTGGAGTATCAACTAAATTCTTTCATTTTTATGATACGCATTTGCCCTTCTGTACATCCCTGTCATTTAAAAAAAATATTTTTAATATTTATTTTTTGTACATGTGATGTGTCACAGGAAAATGAGTCACTCCCCCAACCTATTTGAGGTCATCTACTGAAAACTGACATAACTTTACAAAAAAACCCATATCTTGGCAAATTCTGGGAATTTTCAACTATTTTTTTCGGTTATTGACTCAGGAGGACATGCAGATTCAGAATCTATAATAAACCCAAATTCGAAAATTTGGCCCTGGAGTCCCCTTTCTGCTTGGCTGGAAACTAATAAATCTTGAATCTGTCCAGGTAATGGAGGGAGACCGGCATCATGTCCCGTTTCTCTTTACTCAAGCCTTGTCAGAGCAACTGAATAAATGAAATGTCTAAAAGGAAACGTATTTGAACAATGAGACAAAGACAAATTGGTATTTCCTCAGTTGTTCATGGATCATTCATGTCTTTTATTGAAATTGGTGTTAGACGAGGCGATGTGTGTGACCAATCCTGTAGACCGCAAAGCAAACAACAGGAGAAGGATAGCATAACACACACATTACACATTACATTATTAATGGCTAATATGTAAGTATTAATGGTTAATATGTAAGAGCACGGCGTCGGTTACACTGTATATCGTATGTTTTTAACTTACCTCGTCCTCTCAAAACACACTATTGTCAAAGTGATATGAGTTGGAATACCTGTTTTTAGTTTGCAAAAGGTGTATACTATCTAATGATAAATTATTGTCATTATGTAATTTTTTCTGATATCACATAATATTATATTAATACGAGATTGAAATCATAATACGAACTGTCCTAAACAGAGTTGATGTATAAGATCTAACTTTTTCTTTAATTTTTTAAATCAGGCTGTCCTGAAATTATTCATACTTGTACGCGTGGAAATGTTGTAGACCTGAATAAAATATTTTCAAAATCAAAATAAAAAAACATGGGTCGGATTTTCAGAAAATGTACAACTGGCAGCTGTACACATTGAGTAAATTCTGCTAAATTAAGCTGCAATTTGGTCAATACTAGGTAAAATCGAGTATATTCGGCATTGCACTGATTCTAGCAATCTGTCTGGTTAGGTTGAACTGTATTTTGAACTTTATTTTCGTCTGAAATTTGGATTATTTCAGAGAATTGGTGAAGGTGAATTGTACATTTTTGTGAAAATCTGACCCACAAATATAACTCTAACCCAAACAGAAGAATTTGAATCGTTTTTCTTAAAATTCGCATGGAATTATGGGACTAATGGTACGATGTAAAATCTATAAGAGAACATGGCATGGAATATTTATCAATGTTCTAATGGTAATATCACATGTTCATAATAGGGGAGTTGCACAGCGCCATTTTGAATCTAGATTCGCATGGAATTATGGGACTAATGTACAGTGTAAAATCTATAGAAAACATATCATGGGATATTTATCCATGTTCTAAAGTCAACATCCATGTATTATACATGTTTCATAACACAAGTCCCTATCCTTCCCATCATGCATTTGGTTGTCATAGATCATTTAAAGAAGCTGTGATATTGGTGAAAACATTCTTGCAATTTTAGATAAAAATGTCGCCAAAGTTTGTATGTCATGTTTCAACAGAATCCATCCCATGATGCACTGTACCAGGCAGTGGCACATGCAAATCCCCTATTAATGGGGGTTTTTGGGGTTTTTTTTTTAAATAAATTTTATTCAGTCTATCAACAAAGAACTCTTTCTTCCCGGGGTCGATAACAGGAACAATACATCGCACTCTCTTGTCTCATTATAAGTGGTGGTCCAGATTATTATGCAAAAAGTGTACAAAATTATATTTTTCACACAGCATGTTATATGCTTTTAGACGCGATTTGATCAGATTCTGGAAGGTATTTTCTTGCCTATAGACCACCTGTGTATCGACGGAAGTCCCTGAAGTGTGGACTATTATAGCAATAATACCCAAGGTTTTGGATGGTCTGGGTGGTCTATAGCCTGGTGGACAATTCGAGGGGCGTAACGGCAGTGATAAAACTCCATAGAGGATGGCGCCACCTGAGAAGTACCTGGCGGAGTTAAGTGGGTAAACTTCCGGTTCAACATAGGCGCACTTAATACCTGTTTTGCGAGGCATATTTGATTAAAATAAATAATCTACAGGTTGGTAAACCTTCTATTTTGGTATTAATAAGTTGATCTGAACAAATCGCGTCCAAAAGCACTATTACCCTTGGTTTGGTGGTTTGTTGTGCTCTGGGTGGTCATAGACACTCTCGGGCAAGCCCTCGAGTGTCTATGACCACCCAGAGCACAACAAACCACCAAACCGAGGGGTAATAGTGCTATATATACTGGATGAGACCATATTAATGGTATATTGGTCAAGCACAGGTAGAGAATGAAGCAGGGATAATGGAACGGCTCAAAAGGAATGCATAATTATATGGGTCAGGTTTTCAGAAAATGTACAATTGGCAGCTCTACATATTTAGGACATTCTGCTAAATTAGGCTGAAAAATGAAGAATACCGGGTATATCTGAGTATATTTGGTGTCGCATTGATTTAAAGTATAAGTTCTGTTATGTTAAACTGCATTTTGGAGCTCATTTCTGTCTTAAATGTGGGTTATTTGAGAGGATTGGTGAAGGCGAATTGTACATTTTCTGCAAAACTGACCCATATGTCATCCCTGTCACATAATTGCACTGTTGATTGATCAAAGGCGCAGCGCATGAGAATCAACTGCAAGCGGTTGATGGTAGTTGATTGCCCATACAGGTCCCATGATACAATCATAAACAATGCGTAATTGCATCCATTCACTTGGGACAAACCCTAAAGTTGTATACAGAAATGAATACAGATATAGATGGGTCAGATTTTCAGTAAATGGACAATCTATATTTCTACACATCTCTCAAATTCTACTAAATTAGAGTGAAAAGTGATAAATACTGAGTATATCTGGGTGTATTCTGTATTGTATTCATTCAATAAATCTGTCTGATTATGTTGAACTGTATTTTGAACCTGATTTTTGTCTGAAATTTGGGTTATTTGAGAGGATTGGTGAAGGCCAATTGTATATTTACTGAAGATTTGACCCAGATGAGGTTATACTATTTAGTGTAAATATTATAATGTATATATGGGTCAGATGTTCAGAAAATGTACAATTGGCAGCTGTACACATTTCATAAATTCTTTTTAATTCTGCTGCAATTTGGTCAATACTAGGTAAATTCGAGTATATTCGGCATTGCATTGATTCTAGCAATCTGTTTGGTTAGGTTGAACTGTATTTTGAACTTTACTTTCGTCTGAAATTTGGGTTATTTGAGAGAATTTGTGAAGGTGAATTGTGCATTTTCTGAAAATCTGACCCATATATTATAATGCAGTGTTAAGTAACATCATTCTTTTCTGCACTTGAAATGTATTTATGATTAACAATAGTGTGTGATTGTTTAACATGGTAGCAGTTGATTGTGGAGTGATGAATCATAGTATAGAGAGATAGGTGGTACGAGATACGCATAAAATGAAGGAACTAAATCAATAACGAATCTAATATAAAAGAACTGGATTGTCTAATTGGTTATTGCTGATGGTAATTCTGCAAAAGAGTATGCGTATTTTCTAATTGCATGTTAAATCTGTTGTGGGCAAAGAAGAATTAATATTTTAAAAATATTTTCCAGTGTCTAATTTTCCTTTACAATTTAGTACATTTTTCCTCTTTGTACTATTTGTGATGTGTTCCAGTAAAATGAGTGACAAGTTTCTGTGACACATCACATATATTTACAGAGCAAATTTTGTGTGCTTTAATTTCGATCCGCAGAGGTCCATGTACTAAACTGCTTACTACGACATACCACGTTTATAGTTCCACCAAATGTCAATCGTACCTGTGATTTACCGGCGCATTCTTGTATTTCTAAGGCTGCCTTAATGACCGTGCAACTATATATGTATACATGCCATTCTTTTTTCAGCTAAAATGGGCTCCATCGACCACCCACCCAATACTATACGGGCCAAATCGTCAGAAAATGTACAATTCGCCTCCACAAATAATCTCAAATAATCCGAACTTAAGACAAGAATAAGGTCAAAAACTCAGTTGAACATAATCATACAAATTATTTGAATCAAGGCAATACCAAATATACTCAGATAAATCGAGTATTGCCAATTTTTCAGTCTAGTTTGGCAGAATTTACTAAATGTGTAGATCTGCCGATTGTGCATTTTCAGAAGATCTGACCCATGTGCATTAGTATCGGTTACTGATGGTCTTACTTCTTACTGTATGGAATTTCTCGGGAAATATCGTGTATCTGTGAGAGGATAATTGATTGCCATAATGGTATACCATGACATGCCCATCACCATTTCTCATGAGGCCAAAAAAAATCGGTGTGTTTCCGATTTATCTGGCTGAAAACTAGGTAGGGGGTGGTAACTTTTTTTTTCATTTTTTTTTTAGGAAACCACCTCCCAGGAACTGAAAAAAATGCCTAGAAAAATCTTCCCCTGCCTAAAAATTGTTTGACCATACCTGATTTCTGTTTTACCATACCACACTTTTTGGGGATTTTTGGACCAAAAAAGCTAATGAAAGCAGGAAAACATGTTTTCCTAACCAGGAACTGTCAAAAAGCACATTTCCCATATTAGAAACAACTATTGTTATAAAAGAGATAAGGGGGGGGGGGGGGTAAATAGGAAACACACCTATTTTTTGTTTGGCCTGAGTCCTTTGGTGTAGTTGGCTTATGGCGTGATAAATATCACAAGCCACCAACCTCTGTCCAGTAGTAATTAGTTAAGATCAGAAGCGTAGAGAGGTATCCAGGCTCTTATGGACCATATACATCAATCATTTATTGACATTTGGGTCAGATTTTCAGAAAATGTACAATTCAACATCGCCAATCTCCTCAAATAACCCACATTTTAGACGAAAATAAGGTTCAAAATACAGTACTAACCAAATAGATTTTCTAGAATCAATGCAATGCCGAATATACTCGAATTTACCTAGTATTGACCAAATTGTAGCCTAATTTAGCAGAATTTACTAAATGTGTACAGCTGCCAATTGTACATTTTCTGAAAAATCTGACCCATGTGTACAATTCCTCGGCTTCGACTTCGAGGTGCTTTCCCCTCAGATTGGAGGGACTCTTTCATCTCTGAGCCTAGACGATGGCCACCCGGATGCAAAAATGTGATGTGTTTTGTAAAAATGAGCCATAAGTCGAAAAAAGGGATTTTGAGATGTCATCATATTTGAAAAGATGCGATTCCAATGACAGTAAACAGTCTAATAATCTAATAAGTATTTCTAGATTTTAAGTTTGATTTTTTTTATCTTTGAACAAACAAACACACTTTTCCTCTGGGGGCAATAACTACTAAAGTAACTAAATATCCTCCATGTGAGGACCTATATGACTATAGGTTATAAACCCCCCACAAAAATCAAAAGATTTTAATCAAGTGATTTTGTGAAATAAACACTTTGAAGAATATCATTTTTGCGACTTATGACTCATTTTCCCGAAACCCATAAAAAATGGGTTGCATCTGTATTAACTACACGTATACAGGTGGCAATAGTATAGAATGTGCAGTGCATTTAATGAGTGTACATACTCATCACTCTGTTTGTCCTGTCAAGGTTTCCCTCAGGTATTATGCAAATAAAATACCTGTACATTGTGACCAAGGCACCTGGTACTTTCTCAGGATATATAATGCACAAGGTCGACTAAATATTTACATTAGAGGCATAGTATAATTATATAAATTTGACGTAAACATATGGGTCAGATTCTCAGAAAATGTATAATTCGCCTTCACCAATCCTCTCAAATAACCCACATTTAAGACAGAAATGAGCTTCCAAATGCAGTTTAACATAACAGAACTAATACTTTATATCAATGTGATACCAAATATACTCAGATATACCTAGTATTCTTCATTGTTCAGCCTAATTTAAGAGAATTTCCTAAATATGTAGAGCTGCAGATTGTACATTTTCTGAAAATCTTACCCATATGTTTATATATAAATGGCCAGGACAATATTATGGAGATTTGTTTCAGGAAAATGAGTCATAAGTCGCAAAATGGATATTTTTCAATGTGATTTATTTATAAGACATCTTTGTTGGAATATTCTAATCTTTGGGGTGCTAAATGTTGCTAGTTACATCAATACATGTACAAAATTTCAAGGCAATGTATTAAATATATCTGTGCATTTCTAAGGTCATCTTATGGAGTAGATTTAGGTACTTTATTGATAATTATCCACCCAAAGAAATTAATCACTTTCTTTTTCAAAAATAGAGATATCAAACTTAAATTATAGAAACACTACTTGTCATATATGTCCTACCATTAGAATCGGCTTGATCTTTTCAGATATGATAATATCTCAAAATCTGCGACTTGTGCCCCATTTTCCTGTAACGCAAGACACATTATATGAAGATATCTTTTCACTCTAGGTCCAAAACCTCAGATCAGATATCATAAGTATGGTATGGTGTTTTGTCCCCAAACTGTCAGGATAAAAACGTGTCATAGTAAATATCCAACAAATCCAACACTTTTCTTTTTCGAATATCATTTTCCTTTTCTAAGATATCCTAAGACATTATCAACATGGCTTATGGATATCTTATTATCCAAAAAGAAACCTTCTTGGATTTCAGATTTTCTTTTTCTCACAGATAAGTCTGCTGCATGCTGCTCATCGTGTATAGGGAGGGGAGGGCTAATATTATGTTTGGACTAAGTTTATATATAGGCTCCTTGCCTCTTGAAGATGGCATTAGTTAATTACAACAAATATATTATATTGCCCTTCAATTATGACTAAAATAAGTACAAAATCATACCTCATAACCCCATCCCATCCCCACCCTATATCTGACGCACCCTCAACCTCGAATCTAGGTCAGTGTAGAACTATATTTGCAGACTCGTGGGATCGATGAGGTAGATACAGACATGACAGAAAGGAAAGGAACCCAAAAGTCAGTGTCCGATCACTGTCATCCCCTTGTGATCACTGCCATCCTCTTGTGCAATGTGCTATAGCAACAGATCACACATGTCATGGGTAATAGGGGAGTCGTCATAGTAAAAAGACTCCTTGTAATGGGTGAAAAGATCTCAGTAATGAAGAAAAAGTCGGTGCCATGAATCTATTTGCTCTGTAATATATTTTGGCTATGCGTAATATGTGAAAAAAAAGAGGAAAAGTCTGTAATATTGCATAAATCGTACAGATGACAACTCTGGGACGCAACACATGGTTACCAGGTATGTTGATTTAAATAATGGATTTGGTAATACTGAACTGTATTTTGAACCTAATTTTCACCTTAATTTGACGATCTGACCCATAATGCTTTAACATTACAGCTATAATTCACCAAATCTTCCCAATACCTTACATTTATAAGGATGGTATTCAGTGATTGGACGCCTACTGCGCTCATAATGGTTTCCCTAGCCCCGGACTAGTAAGGCGTCCTAATGGGATTATGACGACATTTTGCAGTCCTAATGGAATTATAATGGCACTTTGCGGTTTGGAGCGAGAGTTTGAAGTATTCCCTCAATTTGAAGGGTCTTTCTCAACTTTGAGCCTAGTCTGATTTTAAAGGGAAATTGTCAACCCAGTATAAATAAAATAATGTATCAAAATGGTGTCCTGAAAAAAATAGTGATAGATCATGAATGAAAGATCAAATTCACGGAAGTCGGGCTTTCTGACAAGTGTTCCGAATGCGTCCCTAACTTCGGCTTTCTGACAAGTGTTCCGAATGCGTCCCTAACTTTGGCTATTGTCCGCAAGTAAAAAAAAAACATTCGAGGCGCCACCGAGGTTCGAACTCGGGCTCCTGGATTCAAAGTCCAATGTGCTCACCACTACACCATGGCGCCGGTGATGGGCATTGAGCGTCACGTACGATTTTTTAATGACATTGTCCTGTTTCTCCAAACGTAGTCAGAATACTTAGATGTTTATATATTGATGTTAATATGGTTAGCTTTTATTGCGTCGAAATTCTTCATATGTGATGTGTTTCAGGAAAATGAGTCATAAGTCGCAAAAAATGGATTTTGAGATATCAACGTATCTGAAAAGAGGAGATCAAGCCGATTCTAATGATAGTAAACATTAGGATACCTAACATATTTCTGTATTTATGTTTGATATTTTTGTTTTTGAAAAAAAAAGTTTGCAAGGTTTCTGGGTGTGTAATTACCAGTAAAGTAACTAAATATACTCTATACAAAGGCCTTCAATATGCAAGGATATATTTAATACAATATCCCGAAATTTCGTACATGGATTTATAAGCCAGTCATTGCTAAACCCCCTAATAATTAGAATATTCCAAGAAAGATATCTGATCAATAAATAACTTTGAAAAATATCAATTTAGCGACTTGTGACTCATTTTCCCAAAACACATCACATATGTGCGAAAATCATATTTTGTAAATAATGGTGGCCACGGGATACAGCTCTCCTTTTTTTCTTTTCTTTTTAAATAAAAAAAAATCAAGCTTTATCTATAGTAACCTGCCATCAAGGTTAAAGACATTAAGACATTAAAATTTAATTAATTTAAATGTCAATAAAATGCTTTTTAGAACTTTTCTTTTAAACGTTTATCAAAATACCCGATGCATAGGCCTACATATGGGTCAATTTCTCAGAAAATGTACAATTGGCAGCTCTACACATTTAGTAAATGCTGCTAAATTAGGCTGCAATTTGGACAATACTAGGTAAATTCGAGTATATTCGGCATTGCATTGATTCTAGCAATCTGTTTGGTTAGGTTGAACTGTATTTTGAAGTTTATTTTCGTCTAAAATGTGGGTTATTTGAGGAGATTGGCGGAGTTGAATTGTACATTTTCTGAAAATCCGACCCATATATACAGTGACACCAAGCTAAATTCGGAAGTCCACTTTGAAACTATCTTTTGATTTTCGCATAACATGCGCCGGTTTCTGAAGTCCTATACAGTCAGTCTAGGCCCAAAGTTGAGAGAGCCCCTCCAAACGAAGGGAAATACTCACGACTGAAAGTTCCATTATAATTCCATTACGACCGCAAAATATCATTATATTCCCATTAAAACGCCGAGTTCTAGGCCAGGAAACCTATTAGCGAAGCAGGCTGGCATACCATTCTTATCTGATCAGAGGGTTTGGACTGTGTATTGACAATTCATGCTTGGTCAAATTAATTTTGTTCTTAACATGCCTGTATAGTTTGGTCACCTTACAGATATAGTTCTTCACTTTGTTTCCTAAATGTTTGTTTAATTACTTCCTTAGATATTAAATGTTCTTAAGAATACTGATAACTACATATTGTCAATAATCATGAATGTAAAAACATTGTTGTTTACTATCTAATTGTGTATTTTGTTGGACGATTCTTTATTCAGTATTATATTGTAGGAATCCTATTTATTTAATTATTTTTTCTCCTTTTAATCAATATTTGACATCGGCTATCTGCTCTGTTCACTCTAGGTCCAAACTGTCAGATCAGATAAGAATGGTATGTCAGCCTAATCGGTTTCCTCGCCTAAGACTCGGCGTTTTAATGGGAATATAATGACATTTTGCAGTCTTAATGGAATTATAATGGCACTTTGCGGTTTGAGGCGAGAGGCTTTCCCTTCCTTTGAAGGGACTCTCCTATCTTTGGACCTAGACTGTGTTATTTATGAAGGACGTTCGGAGAAGGTTCCTAGGTTGCCTTTGACATGTGTTGGATAATTGAATATTTATTGGACTCGATTCGAATCTCGTTCAATAATTATTTAATTATGAGGTCCGAGCCCCGGTCACCATTCCACATAGCCCATAGGAAAGAAGGATGTTTAATTTCACCAGAAGTAGAATCTAAGTATAAATAAAACTCATAGACAAAAATGTATTGCCTCTATAGTTTATGGCAGGGTAATTATAGAGCGGGGGTTTCTCTTTGATGTCGAGGTGTGGAAGAAGGCATATTCCATTAGTCCCTCTTAATCAGTTCACATCCCCATAAAAAACAGCTGGGCTCGCCTCCCTCGACCCAATTTGTGGGGAAGTTCCTCCTGTCTTTGATTTAATCCTCTACCCTCTAAGCCAGGTCATAATAGCACATATCAAGTAGGCGACGTTTAATGGCACTTAAAATCATAAAATGCCACCTAAATGACCCAAAGTTAGGGCCTTTCCTCCCCTTTCAGCTCAACCCTTCCCCCCTTCCCTATAAAGGAAAGGAGCGCTAAACTATGACTGTTTACTTTTTGTTATTAAGAGAAAGGTTGAGAACTCCTCAGCCTGTGGACTCTCCCTCCCACCGCTACAAGAGCAGGGGGAACGTTCATCGATAGCAGGGTCAGGCTCATTACAAGCCTTCCCCCACTCGCCTCACGCCCAAGAGAATCCACTTCGGCTCATCATCGAAGTTTCTCGTCGGATGTCAGTTTTGCCTGACGTCCTGGCGATACCTACTTTAGAAGTGATCCCTAAAAGTATGATCTTAACCGGTACATGCCCCAGTGGGTGATAGTATCAATCGACGAATTTGAACCAAGAGGTGGCTCAAAGTTTAGATTTAGATTTCAATATCATCCCTATTTGTATCATAAAATATCGGATAGGAAGCTGAAAAGTGTGATTTTAATTTAAATTTCCATGAATGGAGGATAGTTGATAGTCGTTTATATATGTGAAATATTTGAATGTGTTGATCTGAGTATTTGGGATGTATTGGCGGTGAAATAAGGCGCCCGAAGCGGTCGCATGTGGAACGACGTACATGAGCGTTCAACTAATGGCGCCACCTTGTGGTCAGGATGCCATCTAGTGGTGACGTCATTACTCGCTGGCAACCACTTCACACAACGCTTGGCACATGGGTCAGATTTTTCAGAAAGTGTGCAATTCGTCTTCACCAATCCTCTAAAAAAAACTCCCAAATTTCAGACGAAAATAAAGTTCAAAATTCAGTTCAACCTAAACATATTGCTAGAATCAATGCAATGCTGAATATACTCGAATTTACCTAATATTGACCAAATTATAGCAGAATTGACTAAATGTGTACAGCTGCCGATTGTACATTTTCTGAAAATCTGACCCATAGACGTGGAATATCAGTCTGGGCCCAAAGCTGAGAGAGTCCCTTCAAACGGAGGGAAAGCCTCTCGCCACAAAGTGCACTCATAATTCCTTAATACCCGCAACATGTCATTATAATCCCATAAGAACGCCCAGTCCTAGGCCAGGAAACTGATTATCGAAGTAGGCGTCCAATCACTGACATACCATTCTTATCTGATCAGAGGGTTTTGGACCTAGACTGATATTCTTTTGTTTTAAACATTTAATTCAGCATCGACATTATGTATGATATTCTCATTATTCTCTGACTCAGTACAAGTTGATCATTACGTAAAACCTGCAATCCTATTATGTGATGTGTTCCAGGAAAATGAGACATAAGTCGCAAAAAATAGATTTGGAGATACCATTATATTTGAAACGACGAGATCAAGCCGATTCCAATGATGGTAAACAGTCTAATAAAATAATAAGTATTTCTAGATTTTAAGTTTGATATTTTCCTTTTTGAATAAATAAGTTTCCGATATTTCTGGGGCTCATTAAACAGTAAAGTAAATAAATGTAGTCCATATGAGGACATTTAAAACGAAAGGATATATTACATAGGTTGTCTTGAAATTGGATACATCGATTGACATAACTACAAGTGACACACTCTCCAAAAATCAGAAGATTCCAATAATGTGATCTTGTGAAAAAAAACGCTTTGAAAAATATCAATTTTGCGACTTATGACTCATTTTCCTGAAACACATCACATATTGTGTGTATCTATCTCCCTTACAATGATTCCTATATATTTATTGACAGAAGATAAAAAGTTGTAGAAAAGTATATCGTGATCTATCCTGTCTGGGGACTTCATTGAAGTCATCTTGAGGTAATTTTCATTACCAACAAACAGTGACTATGTTGACATTGAGGTTATATTTTTATCCGCGATTTGTTGTTATATGTATTTTAGATGCCCACAAAAAAAATACAAAAATGTATGTTGTTATAGAAATAGATAGAATTTTTCTACAAGACCCGAAAAATAACCATGTACATTGCATGATATAGATTGGCGCCCGATTCCTTAACAGGGAAGGGGGAAGGGGTAAGGGGGGAAGGAGGAAGGGGGAGAAAGGCCATATACTCTGGTCATTTAAGTGTCCTAAACGTCACCCGATCTCTTACAGCTGGTAGAACTAAATGATATAAATTTCCACCAGGTGGAGACTCTGTTGTATAGAGAAATAGAAGCTAGGGGGTCAGGTTTTCAGAAAATGTACCATTGACCTTCACCAATCCCCTTTAAAGTTTATTTTCGTCTGAAATTTGGGTTATTTGAGAAGATTGGCGAAGTTGAATTATACCTTTTCTGAAAATCTGACCCTTATGTATATCGACATTAGAGCATTGATAAATATTCCATGCTGAACATAACATGTTTTTTTTAGATTTCATACTGTACCATTACTTCCATAATTCCATGCGAATCAAGATTCAAAATGGCGGCTATGCAACTCCCCTATTGAGAATTTAAACCCAAAATCAAATTAATTCAAAGAATTGAAAATCAATTTAAAAAACAGCTTCTGCGTTGAAAATGAAAGTACTTTCTTCTAACTGCTATTACCCCCATTTTGAGACAATTGAACACTATATAGCTAATGTTCACAGCCATACTCGCTCCAGAAAGTTGACAGAATCTTCATAATTGAATAATTATAGCCCAATAATTAACCAGGTCGGGCAAATGAATTATACTATGACTGAATGGGTGATTCACTTCGAGCGGGAAGAATACTACCATTTAATAGTTTGTTCAATTCAACTCTGGAGACTTGTGGCACCACATACAACTGAAGATGCCACAATGACTCATCAATATCAAATAATATAATCCTGAAGATTTACCATCTAATTGTCATGATTCCTCATTCATATGTAACCATAACTTATCAAATGGGTGAAATCGCCAGAAAATGTACAATTCGTCTTCACCAATCCACTCAAATAACCCTAACTCAAGGCATAAATCAGCTGCAAAATACAGTTCAACCTAACCAAACAGATTGTTAGAATCAATGCAATGCCAAATATACTCGAATTTACCAATTATTGACCAAATTGCAGCTTAATTTAGCAGATTTTACTAAAATCAATTGCCAATTGTACATTTTAAAAAAATCTGACCCAAATGTGCTCCACTTATCGTTGTCATAACCTGTCCGGAGCAAGTGGACTGGGGGAGCATTATTAGTCGTTTCCAAAGATATGAGCCCCTAGCCTTCAGCTTAATTGGGGATTTCCATGTCTCACTGCGCATGTCTTTTGCAGTGCATCATGGGATGGATCCTATTGAAATCTGACATACAAATATTTGGCAACATTTTTTTAAAAAAAGTGCAAGTATGTTTTCACTAATATTATAGCCTCATAAATGATCTATAAAAGGCAAATGCATGATGGGAAAGATGGAGCTTTGTGTTATGGAAACATGTAAAACACATGGATATTGACATTAGAACATTGATAAATATTACAAGCTGAACATGACATGTTTTCTTTAGATTTTAAACTGTACCATTAGTCCCATAATTCCATGCGAATCTAGATTCAAAATGCCGGCTATGCAAATCCCCTATTGGGACTTCTAACTGCACACATTCTCTTGAACCAAATTTAGTTATAGTAAACCTGATTCTACACCAATCTATATTTTATATCAATTGTTTGGCAAGTCTACGACTATATATATATCCCTGAAATGTTATACAAACATACATTATTATTTCTCTTTCCGAATTGCCTCTAAATGATTTTCAACACTTTGTTTTGGTTTCATCAACGATCCTATAGCTACACATGTGTAGCTATAGGATCGTTGGTTTCATTATGACAATTTTTTTCAAAATAATCACGTCTTCTCAATTAATGTAGTCGTTGTTTTAGGGTTTTTCTTGATTCTAAATTAATTACACCTAATATGCCAACCATTAACCTGAATAAAATTTGTTTAAAAAAAAATAATTATGTAGAAGAGTTGTATGAGTGCAACCTTGTGTTGCACTCATACGTTAAGGCCTTGACCTAGTTACAGTACCCTAGTAACCTCATTTAAAACTGAGAACGTGATAATATGTAAACATAAATTATATCATTGGAGTAATTCACCATTTCGTGCACTAGTAAAGTGGATAAGGTCATTGGACTCTGTAGTTATTACCTTATATATTATTCAATTATCTGTAAATTCAACTGGAATCTGGGAATGGAAACAATTCTAATTAAACGTTTCCTAACCACTCGTGGAATTTTTTCCATTCCTGGTTCTGTTGCATGGTTATCTGTGTCATATAATATTATGTTGTCACACGCTAGACTGACTTCTATATTATAAACTAGTTCCCTTCTATACATCCAGATTCATACCACGATCGGGGTTGTACACGCTGCAAATGAGTGAATACATGCCATCGTATTTTGTTGAATGGATCCACGCATGAAAATATGAACCTTTTTTTTCCTTAATCTAAGAAGCATTCTTATTGGTAGAGGTTATGCTTGCTCATGATGTCTGTGACGTCATATGCCATCCGTTTCGTCATTGATTAGCCAATCAGTTATATGCTCTCATCGGAGAGGAGCGAGGTAAATAAATAGTTTCTTCAATTTACTTTTAAATATGAGATCGTGGTATAATATGATAGGATGTAAGAAGGTTGGTTTCTGACATACTGTATACGTTGGCCACAAGTTTTTTTCGGCCAGGGATATCACGAGAAGCCGCAGGCTTCGAGTGATATCCCTGGCCGAAAAAAACGAGGGTTTTGGAGACAAACAAACTATTTATTTACCTCGCTTCTCTCAATGACCCGCCATATTGGGTTTTTGATACCAAAGCGCTAGACAAGCGTACAACTGATTGGCTAATCACGACGAAACGTACGGCATATGACGTCACGAATATGCGTGACGTCACGAGCGAGCCTAACGTCAGCCAATGAGAAGGCTTCTTAGATTTAGGCCAAAAAAAGTTCATATTTTCACGTGTGGATCCTTTCAACAAAATACGATGGCATGTATTCACTCATTTGCAGTGTGTACAACCCCCGATCGTGGTATAAAAATAGGATGTAACTTGGTTAGTTTCTGACTTATTGTACATGATTCCCACAAGTTATTTTCGACCAGGGATGTCACGAGAAGCCGCAGCCTCATTACATCCTATTTATGTAACCCTCATTCTCATGAAAGATTCTTTGCTTAATTTTATACAATTCTTAACTAACAGAAAAACTAAATTGATCATGTTGCAAGCACTGTCACTGCCCTCTCTGTTAAAGTGGGCCCCACACACTGGTTTCACCTATATATGTCAGATTTTCAGAAAATGTATAATTCACCTTCAACAATCCTCTCAAATAACCCAAATTTCAGACGAAAATAAAGTTTAAAATACAGTTCAACCTAACCAAACAGATTGCCAGAATCAACGCAATGCCAAATATACTCGAATTTACCTAGTATTGAAAAAATTGCAGCCTGATTTAGCAGAATTTAATCAATGTGTAAAGCTGCCAAATGTATATTTTCTGAAAATCTGACCCATACGCAATTACCACTTGTATATTTTAACTGCAAGGCCGACACCCCTGTTTCCTATCCCTATTGTTTATGGTGGGGAGAAGGCAAGTATTTGTAAAACAATCTTTCAATATCCGCTCTATATTATAAGATCCTAGTTACTTTAAGAGTCCTATAAGGGTTTCAAGCCTATTACCTATCGGCAGCCACCACGGCCTGGTGCGACACGCTCTCCTGGATACAACGTTATATTTCTATGAGTGACCTTGAGGATTTTAATTTCTGGCAACCTGCCAAATTGTATAAGAGGAGATAAGTTTTTGGAGACAAACTATTGGTGGGTTTTCCAGGTAAATCGAGGTGGTGGGATGAAATAAATACCGACACAGTCTAGGCCCAAAGTTGAGAGAGTCCCTTCAAATGAAGGGAAAGCCTCTCGCCTCAAACCGCAAAGTGCCATTATGATTCCATTAAGACCGCAAAATGTCATTATATTCCCATTAAAACGCCAAGCCATAGGCGAGAAAACCTATTAGCTAAGTAGTCTGACATACCATACTTATGTGATCTGAGGGTTTGGTCCTAGAGTGGCCAAGAAAATAGTTTTTATCTATGAGGGATTCTGTGGTAAACAACTAGGGTCAGATTTTCAGAAAATGTACAATTGGCCTTCACCAATCCTCTGAAATAACCCACATTTAAGACAAAAATCAGCTTCGAAATGCAGTTTAGCATAACAGAACTGATACTTTAATTCAATGCAATACCAAATAAACACAGATATACCCGTTATTCTTCATTTTTCGGTCTAATTTAGGAGAATTTCCTAAATGTGTGGAGCTGCCAATTGTACATTTTCTGAAAATCTGACCCACATGATCTTTTAACTATACCGAGTCCACAGAAGATCTATGTATTTTTTATAAGAAAATCTAGCTTTTGTATCAAGCTTTTAAAATAGTTTGTGCCTTAGGAATGTCAAGGCTGTTTTCTAATTGAGGAACTTGACACATGAGTTATATATCGATCTAATCAAGCACTTATCCAGGCTCTGTGGCAAAAATATTTTTTTTTGGACAAGATTTTTATTCAGTATGTACAATATAACCACAAACAATCTCGTTCCATGGAACGGTTTTCCTTATGCCCTGATTGATTTTGCTATTAACTCTTGGCCGTATTTGGTGGGTGAAAACGCATTATATAAGAAACAATAAATTGGTCGATAGGAGACATTTTCATTAATAAATTACGGCATTTGTTTTAACATACTGTGATTTCGTCAACCATTTAAACTAGCTAAATGTTGTATGAATGAGGGGGTGAGGTGATCAACGATCATGAAAGAATGATGAATGGAAGTGGGATGAAAAGGTGAAACAATGTTGACTATCATCTATTTAGTCTGATTGTGGTGGGTGAGTGAGTGGTATCAGTGCGAAATTTACAAGAGGGGCGAACCTAGATTTTTGTTACCGGAAAAATCCATTATAGAACTGTATAAACAAAATTAATGGTTTCACTTATGTATGTTAAACGCAGTAAACTATGCACAATTGGAAATCTAAATTGTAGCAAAACAAGAATTTTTTTCATATAAATATCGAAAGAGAGAAAGATTTAGTTACCTTGGTGTGCCTTTCCCCTTTTCTTGAAGGAGTATGATTGAGAATAGAGCGAGAATACTGTGGGTTTTTTAAATTAAATTTTATTAATCGAAGTTTCACAAGCTGTGATAGTTCTCATTCGTCAATTCAAACCAAAAATAATATATGATTTTAATCTAGAGATGTTCATCATAAAGATACATATTTAATGAGAGTATTAATTAATTTACATATATATATATATACGAATATAATTTAACGCTTTCTTTAAACATTTACTTGACGCGCTGCATGTGCGTGCTAGTGATCTCACAATACAATAATCTGCATGACACATTTCCAAGATTTGGTTTTGCCCGATAAGAATTACATAACCATACAGTCCACCATAACAGAATAAAAGCAAAACAGCGATCTATTTCACCCTAAATTATACATATAAGTCAGCGCGTCACAAAGAAAAGATTGGCAGCTATTGCTGCTAGCATAACATGTAACTTTCTATATCCCATTACCTCAGTTATGTGTAATACTATGTAAAATTAAGGAAATACTTTCTCGTCAAATTGATGTACTTTTATGAAGGAAATGCGATGATTTACAACTCTTGTTATTATTAATCTATTATAACCTAAAATACCCTTAGATGTAAAGTCATGCTGTACTGCTCGACTAATGACTCTTTACTATATCTCTAAGTCATCTAGCCTAGTTTTACTATTATATATTCAAAATTATGGTAACAGCCGGAGGAAATGTACTCTAGGTAGTTCATAAAGGTATGTCAACCCTTTTATCTGTTTATTTGTTTGACCCTTTTGCTGCCAATTATACATTTTCTGAAAACCTTACCCTAATAGAGAAATCAGTCATGCAGCACCTTACTGAACTGAATAATGTTAACTAGAACATGATATGATTAAATATTGATATGTTAATTATCGATTGATATGTTAATTATCAATTGATATGTTAATTATCGCAGGAGAAATAAGATGGACTTATTTTTCAGAAAGGCATCAGTACAGAAAGATTAATCATGTCGCTAAATTATTAAATGTACTTGGTTAATTTGATAATGATGAATACCATACTATAAAATTGGTTCTAAGTGTTCTGTTATCACTTCTGTGATCGGATGAAAACATCCGAGTACGGTATTTGCGGTTTTTTTCGTTTTCTTTGTGTATCTTGTTTTTTTAAAAGGTGATAGGCCTTCATTGAAATTTTTTTAATAAAATTTTTTTAATAAAAAAAAATAGATATCCTGTCCTAGAGTGATAAGCAGTCACCACAGCTGTCAACGCTGTTTTTTCTAAATAGAAAAAATGATTATAATCATACATACATAAATGATTCTGGATGCATATAAATCTTTAAATCAGTATTTTGTACGCACCCACAGTATCTATTACTCGTAACTCTGGGGGTAGATTGTTCCATTCGAAACCAACACATAAGGGTCAGATTTTCAGAAAATTGACAGCTGTACACATTTAGTAAATTCTCTTAAATTAGGCTGAAAATGAAGAATACCGAGTATATCTGAGTATATCTGGTATCTCATTGATATAAAGTATCAGTTCTGTTATGTTAAACTGCATTTTGAAGCTCATTTCTGTATTAAATGTGGGTTATTTGAGAGGATTGGTGAAGGTGAATTGTACATTTTCTGAAGATCCTACCCATAAGATATAATTATTATTAAAGTGAAAAGTATTACAAGGTTGGCTGTTGTTCTCAGGCAATCCCCTCCACATTAGACTTCTAATATATTATAGAAACAAACAATAACTATATCGAATGAGAATGAGATGTCAATCAATTAGCGAAGTAGGCGTCCAATCACTGACATACCATTCTTATTTTGAAGATTCGAAGAATTAGAAATGATGAATTGTATTATATGTAGTAGAATATTTCGCAATATGATGTGAGAAACGTGAGCTACAATAGTTAAAGAAATGATATGTAACGTAGGAATGTTAATGGAATTCAATATTTAGGATTTTTGTATAGGCAACGCGACAAAACATCGACAGGGTCGACATGCGTTTTTTGATATGATATTGTAAATGTATTGGCCTTATTTGTACTAAAAAAAATTTGATCTGAGGTTTTGGATCTAGACTGTATATAACTTGCTTGACTATTCTTTATAGGAGAATAACTACTATACATATATTATAATTATAATTGAAATCAAATTGTTTCTATCGATCAGGTTTGACTGACAATAATTACAATAATTAATATTATAATGGCAATAATTATATGATGTAATGTTGATTCCATATAAACAAAATCTTTAAAACTCAAATTTGATGCATGAATGCAGCCAATCTGGGTCGGATTTTCAGATAATGTACAATTGGCAGCAGTAAAACATTTAGTAAATTCTGCTAAATTACCCAGCAATTTAGTCAATACTAGGTAAATTCGAGTATATTTGGCATTGCATTGATTCTAGCAATCTGTTTAGTTAGGTTGAACTGTATTTTGAACTTGATTTTCATCTGAAATTTGGGTTATTTGAGAAGATTGGTGAAGTTGAATTGTACATTTTCTGAAAATCTGACCCATCTCTTTCCTACTCTCAGTCCCTAATCATTTCCCGATTCCTCCACCTCCCCCCCCCCTCCCAGCTCCCCCTCCCCCCCCCCCTCCACACTTCCCTTCCCCCACCCACGCTCAAGTAAAGTATAAGTACACACGGACTTCCACTCTCATGCACTACACTCCCTGCTTGACTTCAAGACTACTGCCTTCTAGCTACCAAAACCAAGTAAGACTTTATAAAATTTTGATTTAATTTGAATACGTTTTTAATTATTCTCTTCATACAGGTATATCTCCTGGATTTCTCCATGTTTTCCCCAGTATCCTGTGACACTACCTATTTTGTACTTTTTCTTGTTAATAATACATCATAATACAGTATCTAGTCCTTTTTATTTTTGAAAAAGAAAAGTTTGCAATGTTTCTGGATGAGTAATTTGCAGTAAAGTAACTATACTCCATAAGAAGGCCTTCATAATTCAAGGATATATTTAATACAATGTCCCGAAATTTGTTACATGGATCCGTATGACTATAAGTGCTAGACGCTCTAAATATCAGAACAATTCAATAGAGAGATCCTGAGAAAGAAACACCTTGAAAAATATAAATTTTGCGACTTGAGACTCATTTTTTTTTTTAAAAAAAACGTTAGCTATTGTTCCCATGTGGTCGACTGCATGCACTGAAGATTGGAACTTTTTTATTTACTCGAGGATTGTGAATGGGCAAAATTTTTAACTGACTCTCGATCTTTATTAAATGAATTGATAATTAAATTAAATTGTGAACTAATTCCGATCACTTTTACTTATAGCTACATGAACATTTTTGTTTTGTTTTATCTCAATAGCTTCATTACCACTTGTTCATTAATATGCTCAAATCATGTTATTAAACCTTGATTATTCCAAATTTCGCCTTGTCTGGTTAATGTAGGAAATAATTGACCATACATTTTATTACCTTCTTTATAAAGTTTCAACTGATTAACATTGATGTCAACATTTGGGGTATTTTGTTTATTTCATCCAGAAATATGTTTGAATGGATATGCATTAAGATCAATATCTGACACAATATTTTGCAATTACCAGAGAGATATACAATAGGGGATTTGCATAGCCGCCATTTTGAATCATGATTCAAATGGAATTATGAGACTAATGGCACAGTCTAAAATCTATAGAAAACATGCCATATTCAGCATGGAATATTTATCAGTGCTCTAATGTCAATATGTATGTGTTATACATGTTTCTATGACACAAATCCCCATCATGCATTTAGTTTTTCATAAATCATTTTTACAAGCTCTGATATTGGTGAAAACATCCCTGCAATTTTCGATAAAAATGTTGCCAAACTTCAAAATGCAGTTTAACATAACAGAACTAAATGTGTACAGCTGCCAATTGTACATTTTCTGAAAATCTGACCCATGTATTTCCAGTGTTAACAACTCGGACCTACTCAGGGCTCGGGTGGAAGACCCAGGGAGCCAACTCTCTTAAATTAAATAGATTAACAATGATATACTTGAGTTAATAACTGAATAAGAAATGATTTAATTATCACACTTTTAGGAGGTTTTTATGCATTATTGCCATTAATTATTCTGAACAAATTCACTGAAATGATGGTAATAATATACTCTTTGGTGGTATGATGATGGAACTAATGTACTCTGTGCCCCTCAGCATGCATTATAGAATAATAATAAATAAATATTACAGATAAACGTCAAATGGGACATTTCCATGGCATGCTCACATCAATCTGGCAGACTTCCCGATGGCTCCATTTTCACACCAACATCACCCCATTAGTTATTTAATTAGATCTAATTAGAATACCAATCAATTAACATATATATAGAGCAAAAGGAATTTTAATCCCAAATTTACTGGTTCATTGAACAGGAATAATATGTGGGTCAGATTTCTCAGAAAATGTACAATTCAATCTTGCCCATCTTCTCGAATAACCAATTTCAGACAAAAATCAGGTTCACAATTTAGTTCAACATGACCAAACAGATTGCTAGAATCAATGTAATATTAAATATGCTCGAATATATCTAGTGTTGACGATTTTGCACTCGAATTTAGCCGAATTTACTAAATGAGTAGATCTGCCAATTGTACATTTTCTGACAATCTGACTCTTAAAGATATAGTTCCACTTATGTAAGAAATGCTGTACCTCTTTTTATTGTGTGGAAGAATTTATGCAGACTCAATAATCTTCTTTTGCTCATCTTCTACTATTTACTATATCTTTCTATAGTTTTGTATTACATTTATGGCCAAGACATTTACAATATTAGAATATAACGCATGTCTTTTGTCATTCTTATTTCCCTTTCATACAAAGTCCAAAAGAAATTGAATTGACATACGGTTGAAACAGAGTACATATATTAGAGTACACTCATTATTACATAGGATAGTCCGTGGGAGTTCTACTGGGTTGTCTCAGGTGTTGTCCTGCCAGTGCAAACGCTCATGGGCTCTCGGTTGATTCACCACCGTGGCATTCACGTGCCATGTGGTCACAGTCTACCTAAAGAAATATAATTAGTGTAAGACACTTCTAGGAACAATTTTTTATTTTTATTTAGTTTATGGGTCAGATTTTCAGAAAATGAACAATTGGCAGCTGTACACATTGAGTAAATTCTGCTAAATTGGGTTATTTGAGAGGATTGTTGAAGTTGAATTGTACATTTTCAGGAGATCTTACCCACATGCTAGTTGTATCTTGGACATTATTCTGTTAATGAAGAAAGAATGGGAGTTCATCCACTCCACTGCTGAAAATGAAGAATATTTTTTTTTAGATATTTTAGGGTGGTCGCCAATGGCTGCGGTAAGCTCTGCGGTAAGCCTTGCGATGGTGCTGTGATAGTGAGAAGTGGCGAGGTCCTGCCTACATGGCCAGTGAACCATGTAGGCAGGACCTTGTCATTCCTCTCCACCTACAGAACCAGCACAATAATCCATCGCAAGGCTTTCCACAGAGCTTACCGCAGCAAGTGGAGACCCCGCTAAATTTAGTTGTGTACAGTGTCAGGAGTTCCCATTATTCTCATGCTATACAAATGCAAAATCTAGGTATGATTTAAGAAGATTCACAGTCAATACTCATACTCTTATTTTACTTGTATTATAAATTTTATAATACTACATTCAAATTAATTAATTGGTTTTAAATCATAATGACCCTTGGTTCATTAATAGAGTATTTGTACAGGTCTCTATAACTAACTAGACCTTATGCATGTCATATACTTTTGTAAAGTTGGTAATTATTTTTGGACTTTGTGCCTTCTATGTATAAAAAAAGTAAAACTGAAGACCCATGATAGGTGAAGGTTACATATTACCACATTACGAACACAGCATAGGTCTAAGAAAAACACTCGATGGTTTATGATGCAACATTCTGCCTGGTGCACACACACCCATGGGTGGGTTTTTGAATAGAAAGATACGCAATATATCAATATTTCAAAGAAAACATTACATTTTTATCTTGCAGGTGTTTCCACCATGAAGGGCTTTGTTATCGTTCTTGCTGTTGCTGTTCTTATTGCCGTGTGTGATGCGGTAGGTCCTTTACATAATTATGTATATTATTAAGGATAAAAAAAGGGATAGTATATGATCTGTCAGCACTACTCTGAGGTGTGTTGATCTTCCCAGATTTCCTGATATATATTGGGTTACATTTTGTTTTTTATGATGAAGTCGCAGTTACATAATAATGTTTTCCATATTTTCCATTTGTTTTACATTTGGTAGAGTGGTAGAAACTTTTTTAATTATACAATCAAGTTTGAGCAGAATTATTGTAGTCTAGTTACGATATGCAGGTGAATTTTACATTTGACCATAAATGTTTAGTCTATTGGCTTTCATAATTATTTGAATTTCTTATTGCTTTCATGAGTAACTTACACAATTGTAATTATAACATTCAAATTTAAGTACATAGTAGGTCATTTTGAGACTTATATTCTTAGACCTTCTTTCAAAACTACTTCTTTGAAAAATGTCACAATGTCACAAATGTCACAATGTCACAATGTCACAAATGTCACAAATGTCACAAATGTCACAATGTCACAATGTCACAATGTCACAATGTCACAAATACATATATACAATTTTTGGACGGATTAGGGATGTAGGGGAAAAGAAAGAAATTCAATGTCAGTCAAATGATGTTGTCTGAATGGATTCCGAAGCAGCACTGCGGAGACCCGGGGCTCCCTCAGCTAGGTAGGAGAGGTGGTGCCGCTTAGTGTCAATTCCATATATATATATATGCTCCCGCGCTCGCATATAGACAACTTATGAACGCAAATGGGTCAGATTTTCAGAAAATGTACAATTCTCCATCACCAATCCTCTCAAATAGCCCACATTTAAGACAAAAATAAGCTTTAAAATGGAGTATAACATAACAGAACTGATACTTTAAGTCAATGCGATACCAAATATAGTCCGATATACCCGGTATTCATCATTATTCAGCCAAATTTAGCAGAATTTCCTAAGTGTAGAGCTTGCCAATTGTACAGTTTTCGAAAATCTGACCCAAATGTGAAATTGTGGAGAAACTGTTCAACAACAGTCCCTAATGTAAGGCCCAAGATGGTAGGAAAGAATAGTTTGCACATAAATTATCAGTCCGTGGGTCAGATTTTCAGAAAGTGTACAATTCAACTTCGCCAATCCTCTCAAACAACCCAAATTTCAGACGAAAATAAAGTTCAAAATACAGTTCAACCTAACCAAACAGATTGCTAGAATCAATGCAATGCTGAATATATTCGAATTCACCTAGTATTGACCAAATTGCAGCCTAATTTAGCAGAATTTACTAAATGTGTACAGCTGCCAATTGTACATTTTTTGAAAATCTGACCCCCGTACACCTTTAACATATTCAATTGTTTGCAATGATACAGGGCCATAAGGGAACGCATTTCAAGCCATGCAGTGTGGATGGAGTGGAGTGTAATTCTAACTGTCCCTGGACCTGCACGGCCTACACTGGCTGTTCTGTAGACATGATGCTCTGCCTCAAAGTAAGTACACAAATTGACAGTTGGGCAGGGTTTAAGCACAATATTCATTTTCACTCACGAAAAAGATAACTGAATGACCAACCTTATGTTTAAAAAAACTATAGAAGAGCCAGCAAAACCTAAATGCATAAAGAACCGAGTCCACTAAGCCTAAGCCTAAGCACTAAGATCGAGGTTTGCAAAAGATCGTAGCAATAATGTTGTACAACTGCTCCACAATAAACCATGTGTTTTGCAGGTTTCTTGTCTATTTCTTTATGAAGAAACTACACAAACCTCTTGTTACTTTCAGGATTCTGTAACAGTGAATTCTGGTGACGTAAGTACACTCTTTATTATAATTTAAATTTTCTGAAGAAAGAGTATAACAAATTGCTTCATAAACATCAAAGTAATTGTGAAACTGTTCTCAAAATGCTGCTAGCTGTAGCCAAAACCAAGGCCTGGATAGCTGTAGCTGAATGGACAGTTTTCTATTATTCTATTCTGTTTAATAGAGAGATTTAGCAACCACAACGTACCAACACAACACTAACGCATCCAGTAATTAATTGTACATTACTACTGCTGTGGGGATATCTCGAGAGGCACTAGGCCAAGGGCATCTACATTGCAGGCCAATGTAGTTTCAGTTCAGGAAAGTACAAAAAAAAGGCAAAACAAAATGGCCACCACTGATGATTTTAGACACAATATTTCAAGGTAAAATCAACATAGAAAGTCATATCTCAGCTCCTGCTAGCCCTAAGTCCCCGTTTGTTGGGCTGGCCAGGACAGTTTTATGCATATAGACCAGTTGTACTAGTGTTGAACTTCCTTTTCCGTCCGACCGCTTATATCAACGAAAATACAAAACATTATTTACTGCTGAAAACGGCAAGATCATGGCTTTTCACTGGTTCATTTTGCTTCAAAATCATTTCTAAATTGTTGTTAATGATAGTAACAGCCCAACAAAAAGGGACTAAAGCCATTAGATCCTTCAGTAATGGTCCTTCTGTTATACTTGGTGTAACACTAATGTAGAAGATGAAGAAATATCTTGATGTTGAATAGATATTTATTCTGTAGATGTTGTAATACAGATGATACAGCTGGTAATCGTATCAGATGTTAACTAAAGGTCCAGTACCAGGAGGGCGGTCACTACAGTGGGCCGCCTCTCCCTGATTGGACTAGAGTAATTAGTTACTCTAGTCCAATCAGAGACCTTGATAATCATTAACCTTCTGGTCTGCGTGCAGGCAGGAGCTATTGTAGAAGTGAAAATATTAGGTATACAGGGCATATGTTACAATACATTATAACATATTATTTTGTCCAAGGCTCCCGGAAACAAGCCTCGGCTTCGGTTCTCGGGAGCCTTAGACAAAATTCATGACCATAACCTCAGGATCTAACCGCTTAATAGAAGATTCATTTTAATCAAGTTGGGCGACAGGAGGGCCAATCTGAAACATATCTAAATCCATGATACGGATACTTTTCAAGAGTCCTAGACCATTTCAAGAATATCAATTGAATCCATCTTTAGATTTCTAGAGTTGTTCTATGGCCTATATTTAGGTAATTTTGGTTCCCGGGAGCCTTAGACAAAACTCACGACCATAACCGAAGGATCTAACTGCCTAGTATATCTTAGTATGATACCACTTTTTCTAGGTTTGAGTCCTCACTCTCTTGCTACCCCGTGATGGGGAGCGGGGTGCCCAAGGCATCGTTGTTCTAGTCAAACTCGTATCTATGACAACACTATTATTGTGTCATCAATAATCTCTATGACAATGCTATTATTGCGTCATCAATACGGTGCGCTTGTTGTGATGTAAACATCCGTGTCATGGATACAGAGTCACTATGTATCCATATTGAGATCACATGAGTTGTCAAGTGAAACGATTCAACCTCCACTGACAGGGTCTAGTGTTTGGCACAACATGGCTTTGTGTATCAGACACTCTTCAGGCAAGATTAATTAGAGTAACATGATGTAGTTCTCCCAATTAATGGTAATAAACTAAATCAAAAAAGAATTATTGCTAAAAGTGTTTTACACATATTCTATTTGATTCTATTTCTTTAGGTAGACTGTGACCACATGGCACGTAAATGCCACGGTGGTGAATCGACCGAGGCCCCATGAGCCTTTGCACTGGCGAGACAACACCTAGAGACAACCCAGTACAACTCCCACGGACTATCCCACGTACTAATGAGACTAGCACGAGCATGAAGGCACATAGATTCCACTGATGTCACGGCCACCGCCATTGCTGGGGGCTCGTTAGATGTCTATGTATGCTGTGATACTTGAAAAATACTGTTTCTGGCTGTTTTAAACCTTTACCAGTTTTAATGTTCCCAAACAAACCTTTCTTGAGCAGTTAGATGATCTTTCTTTAGTGTAGTATTACTCAAGTATCCTCTATTGTGAGGTTTAACTTTGTTTTGATAACCACGCCATAGACACAAGGAGAGCGTTGACCCCAGTAATGGCGACTAGTAGGGTTCCCCAGCCACCCGGGTGACGTCATGTGAAATCTATGTATAGCACTGCCTTACATACAACTCAAGTAATCCTACACTAGCATACAACATCCATAGACCTGAACCAAATCAGAACTAGGTGCAGTGCCGGGAACAAACAGACTTTTCCCTATAATGGGTCAGATTTTCAGAAATTGCACAATTGCCAGCTGCACAAATTTGGTAAATTCTTGCAAATTTGAGTGGAATATTTCAAATGCTATGCATATCCAAGTATTTGTCATTGTGCTGATTGAAATTATCCCTTTCTTAGTTTTAAACTGAATTTTGAATGTAATTCTCTCTTAGATTTGGATTATTTAAGAGAATTTGGGAAGGTGAATTGTACATTTTCAGAAAATTTGACCGCTAGACTACTTCTAGTATATTCCATTTAAGAGGAACAAGGAAAATTGAATGATGGTGTGTTGCACACGGAACAATAGATAAAAAAACGGTGTTATTCTAAATCATTATTGTGGAATCAAAAGCTAGAAATAATTTGTCTAACTCTGCTGTAATTTTAATTTTAAGGACAAAATGATAGAACTACATCATAGAATTTACTGTCCTATTACATGTAACTGTATTATAAACTGGACTAAAAATTCAATATATATTACGTGCACACGATCTACGCAAGATCTGTGCAACTCTGCGAAATATTCATTTCCTGTGTTTGTCCACTAGGTAGAGCTGTAGATCAAGTGTTAACATTTCCTACGATTTGATGTTGTACATATATATTGTATGCCTTACACTTCTTTCTACACACCTTTATATGTGGCTGACCAAGATGATCAGGCCTTTCTTTGTGCTTCATTAAAAACAGAGTAATAGTACTAACCATGCAGTTGATGAAACCTAAATCTGCTTGCTTGCGTCTACACATACATTTTGGATTATATGTAAAAAGTGGGACTTATAGATAACAAACCTTGCGGACTGCCATGATAAGAAATATGCGTCGGTGATGGTTTTAATGTCTGTATTGCCCTTAATTTTATTATGTCATGTGTATAATTATTAGAATGGTTATCGTATGGTTCTCCCCATTTTTTCTATAATATACTCGATTTGTAAGAGTCAGCGACGACTGAGATATAGTGTATTCGTTACATAATGTTTTGTGCTAAATAAAAATATTTAAATACATACATTTGTCCTGTTATTTATTCAGTTATTGATTAAAACCGTTGTGTGAAACAGGTGTCTGGTTCTGAAGTTTCCAGCTATGTTTTGCATTATAGTGAGGTATTAGGGGATTTAGAAATAAAATAAAACTGTATGAGTGACTTGATATTTCAGTCCAATAGTATTCAGACCTAATGAAGGGGAATATTTAGCCCGAAGGCTAGTGAATAAATATCGTAACCATAAATAAAGGGTTTATTTCCTACCTATCAGTAGCACATCAACTACATCAACCACCGGGGATCATTGATATACAAGCGATAATTTTTACCTCTATACAATATTACTTAGATATTGCTTTATCAAATTCATTGGGTTTTTTTAGCTTTAGCTACTCCAGTTAATCAGTTTCATGGAAAGCTAATAGGGGATTTGCACATGCCACTGCGCATGTCTGTTACAGTGCATCCTGGGATTGATTGTAATGAAATCTGACATATAAATAGTTGGCAATATTTTTATCAAAAATTGCAAGAATATTTTCACCAGTATCATAGCTTTAATAAATGATCTATGAAAACCAAATGCATGATGGGAAAGATGGGGACATGTATTACGGTAACATGTGGATATTGACATTAGAGCATTGATAAATATCCCAGGCTGAACATGGCATGTTTTCTATAGATTTTAGATTTTACCATTAGTCCCATAATTCCATACGAATCAAGATTAAAAATGGCGGCTATGCAAATCCCCTATTACTTGAAAATGTGTGCATATTGGATGGTGTCAGCAAAGTGTATACAATAAAGAGGTATTTGGGGAATTTCCCGAGCCACATTAATGGTTTGGCATATGCCATGAATATTAACCTGAATAAAGTTCGTTTTAAAAAAAAAATTTAAAAGTAATTGTTTCTTCTACTGTGAATGACTTGATATTTCAGTCTAGTATTATTTCTACATTGCTCTATAAAATTCAGGGTTTTTTTTAACCCCCGTCCATTTCAACTAATCATCTTTTGGGGATGGTAGATTACTGGTCTCAGTGACCAGACACTGAGTGATGAACCAATATTTGGGTGAAGACGCCAGAAAATGCACAATTCACCTTCACCAATTCTCTGGAATAACCCAAATTCTAGACGAAAAAGTTCAAAATACAGTTCAACCTAACCAAACACATAGCAAGAATCAATGCAATGCCGAATGCACTTGAATTAATTAGTGTAAATTGCAGCCTAATTTACCATGATTTATTCAATGTGTACAGCTGCCAATTGTACATTTTCCGAAAATATGTTCTCTGCAGTGCCATAGTGTCCAGCGGTAGCAGGTGTACATACGTCAAAGCCATTGTATTCATTCAATTAACCTGTCTGGTTATGTTGAACTGTATTTTAAACCTGATTTTCGTCTTAAATTTGGGTAATTAGAGGGGAGTGGTGAAGGTCAATTGTACATTTTCTGAAAACTTGACCCATATATATACCTCCCTGCAAACATGAATAAATGAAACCCTAAAAAACGATTTAAATTGTTTTTATTCATTTTTCTCTCTACTTAATAAATTGTGTATAATGCCATGCAAATCAAGATTCAAAATGGCGGCTATGCAAGTCCCCTATTGAAGGTTTATTATTCTGTAAACGTAAATAGAGAAGTACTCCATTGGATCTATTGGAATTTGTTAATGACAACTTGTCACCTGATCAGATTGGAGGACATGATTAAAAGTAATTACTTTCATTTATAAAACTTTGGGTCATGGTCCACCAACTTAATGTAAAGGTTAATAAATGTTATATTTTAAGTATTGGAGCGGGACGATGGCGTACGAGTAGTGGTAATTATCAATTAGTTTCAAGGACAGATATTTAAATAGGACAACGTTATGGATGACTTATTTTTGTGCCATTATTTCTATCATCCCATTTTTATCGTTACTTATTGTGTTTTGAATAGATAATATTATATTTGATTCGGTGGAAGGGAATGACCACTCAAGTCGACTTCTTAGATGGTTAACTTTATTCCAATATTTCGCCCTGTTGGGGGGGGGGGGGGGCTTCGTCAGGGATAATACAGTGAACCAACGCGCTACTATTTATATGAGATATGTGTATCACATGTGTAGTTCCATTACACATAATGTGTAATGGACGACATATGGGTTAGATCTTCAGAAAATGTACAATTCACCTTAACCAATCATCTCAAATAACCCACATTTAAGACAAAAATGTGCTTCAAAATACAGTTTGACATAGTAGAACAGATATGCTAGAAACAATGCAATGCCAAATATACTCGAATTTACCTAGTATTGTCCAAATTTCAGCCTAATTTAGCAGAATTTACTCAATGTGTACAGCTGCCAATTGTACATTTTCTGAAAATCTGACCCATATAATGTGTCGAGAATGTGTAACCAATTAAGCGAAAAGTGAGGACACAACATCTATGAGTTAATTGATGAAGTTATGATATTTAATATTATATTTATTCTGAGATTCTTGCATTTCCATTCTTATCATGTATGTCATTTTCAATTTGTCTAGTTGCAATATTTCGTTTTTAGAACTTACAGAACTGTACTTTTGCACTCTATTATTGGCTAGTATACTTAATGGAGTGAGTGAGTGAGTGAGAGAGTGAGTGAGTGAGTGAGTGAGTGAGTAAGTGTGAGTGAGTGACTGACTGAGTGAGTGAGATTGGTTGCTTTACGCCCTTATTCCTGTCTATATTCATGTGGCTGAAGCTTTCTGAAAATGTACAATTCTTCTTCACCAATCCTCTCAAATAACCCAAATTTAAGACGAAATTCAGGTTCAAAATACAGTTCAACATAACAGACAGATTCATTGAATGAATACAATACAGAATACACTAAGATATACTCAGTATTTTTCACTCTAATTTAGCAGAATTTGAGAGAAGTGTAGAATTGTAGATGGTGCATTTCCTGAAAATCTGACCCATGTGGACTAGCCAGCACATGAAAGTTTCAACCTGAAAGGTAACATGCCAACACATGATGAGGGTCACATCTTCAGAAAATGTACAATTCACCTTCACCAATCCTCTCAAATAACCCACATTTAAGACAAAAATGTGCTTCAAAATACAGTTTGACATAGCAGAACAGATTGCTAGAATCAATGCAATGCCAAATATACTCGAATTTACCTAGTATTGACCAAATTGCAGCCTAATTTAGCAAAATTTACTCACTGTGTAGAGCTGCCAATTGTACATTTTCTGAAAATCTGACCCATATATAACATGCTATTTGATTTCTTGATTTGGAAAGTATTTTATTCAGGTCGAAGACATTTTTATACATATAGTACAAATATTCTCAGAATAGCTTGATTTTATCCCAAACATTTACAAAAAGTTGACAGAAAAATAACCACATAATTTAAAAATATACATATAATGACCGTACAGAGATAATTGAGAATAGTTTAATAATTATACATCAAGCTAAAAAAATACTACGATTGCTAGACCAACACAATACCAAATGTACGCAGATATACCCGGTTTTCATCATTTTTCAGCCTAATTTAGCAAATTTTACTAGATATATACAGCTGCCAATTGAACATTTTCTATAAATCTGAGCCAAATACATTTGAGGAGTACAATAACATATGGGTCAGATTTTCAGAAAATGTACAATTCACCTTCATCAATTCTCTGAAATAATCCAAATTTCAGACGAAAGTAAAGTTCAAAATACAATTCAACCTAACCAAACAGATTGCTAGAATCAACGCAATGCCAAATATACTCGAATTTACCTAGTATTGACCAAATTGCAGCCTAATTTAGCAGAATTCACTAAATGTGTACAGCTGCCAATTGTACATTTTTTGAAAATCTGACCCACATACATTCCCTCAGGTAAGCAGTTGGGAGAGAAGACTAGTGCTGCCCACTGGTGTAGTCCGGGCGTACTGACCAGCGGTGGACAGCACAAACACTACAACCAAGACCCAAACCACCATAATGCACCTTCTCTTAAAAGCCTCTAAATGAATACACCTAAATTCACGCGTGGTATCTCTGTGACGTTATACAATGGTCGGATTTCACTCTGTTCCAGGGTGTACAACCCCCGATCATGATATAAAGTTCAACCTAACCAAACAGATTGCTAGAATCAATGCAATGCCAAATATATTCGAATTTACCTAGCAAACTGTTCTAACTTTTGGGGAGTTTATCCCTTATAGTTATATCAATCGATGTATCAAATATCAGGACAATCTATGTAATATATCCTTTCGTTTTATAGGTCCACATATGGACTACATTTAGTTACTTTACTGTTTATTGACCCCCAGAAATATTGGAAACTTTTTTTTCAAAAACGAATATATCAAACTTAAAATCTAGAAATACTAATTAGATTATTAGACCTTTTACTATCATTGGAATCGGCTTGATCTCATCTTTTCAAATATAATGGTATCTCAAAATCTATTTTTTTCTCAATAAAGTTCCACAACAACATTTTATTTCAGCATCATGTTTTCACACCACTCTAATCCGAAGAAACCCCCCCCCCCCTTCCACCCACCCATAGAGTGCTATACAAGTGTTAAGAAGTGCTGCTGAGTGTCAACTAGCGCCGAATAACTAGCAAGCGCAACACCGCGTAACACCGAGCTCAGTGCTACATGGGTCAGATCTTCAGAAAATGTATAATTCACCTTCACCAATCCTCTCAAATAACCCACATTTAAGACAAAAATGTGCTTCAAAATACAGTTTGACATAGTAGAACAGATATGCTAGAATCAATGCAATGCCAAATATACTCGAATTTACCTAGTATTGTCCAAATTGCATCCTAATTTAGCAGAATTTACTCAATGTGTACAGCTGTCAATTGTACATTTTCTGAAAATCTGACCCACATAATGCTACTCACACCGCCCCTATATAAGCTTAAGAATACTGTAAGATGCTAACCACTCCCCTGATGAAGACCGATAGGTCGAAACGCGTTGGGAAATAAACAGTTTTTACAACGTACCGGATTGTCGTTTGAAGGAATTCTTCATTTATTCTAACATATGTGTTGCATTTCAGGAAAGTGAGTCATAATTCGCAAAATATGGATTTTGAGATATCACTATACTTGAAAAGATGAGATCAAGGTGATTCCAATGAATGTAAACATTAAGGACATCTAATAAGTACTTTTATCTTTTTAGTTAGATATTTTAATTTTTGAACAAAACGTTTGCAATACTTCTGGGTGAATAATTACCAGCAAAGTAGCTAAATATACTCAATGGGATGATCTAAGAAACGCACTGATATAATTAATAAACAGTCTTGAAATTTGGTAGAAGTCTTCATACAACCACAAGGACTAGACACCCCAAAAAATATTCCAAAAAAGAGATCTTGTAAGTAAACGACTTTGAAAAACACCAATTTAGCGACTTGTGACTCATTTTCCTGAAACACATCACATATATAATACTTTTATTCAGAATTCAATTTACATTAACATTTGCAATACTATGGTTCACAAGAGTTATATTAAAATTCAGGAAGTGGGTTGGGACATCTGCATGAATGCAGTTCTTCCAACGACCTCCCGTTAAACAATGTATAATGCATCAATCTTCGCTTCTTAAAACTAACAACTGTTTATAAGAATGTTCTCAAGTATGTGTTCTCATGTGAACCTTTAGGTTTGCAGAATTTGTTGACCTATAGTCACACTTAGTACATTTATGAGGTTTTTCTCCAGTATGTGTCCTCATATGTAACATAAGTTTCCCACCATCCACTGCCCTATAGTCACACTCAGTACATTTAAACGGCTTTTCTCCAGTATGTATTCTCATGTGGACCCTCAGGGCTCCAGACTGTGCTGCCCTAAAGTCGCACTCAGTACATATAAAAGGCTTTTCCCCAGTGTGTGTTCTCAAGTGCATTTTCAGGTCCCCAGTACGTGCTACCCTATAGTCACACTCAGTACATTTATAAGGCTTTTCCCCAGTGTGTGTTTTCAAGTGATCTCTCAGGTGTCCAGGCTGTGTTGCCCTAAAGTCACACTCAGTACATTTATAAGGTCTTTCCCCAGTGTGTGTTTTCATGTGCATAGTAAGGGCGCCACCCTGTGCTGCCCTATAGTCACAGACAGTACATTTAAAAGGCTTTTCCCCAGTATGTGTCTTCATGTGATTTGTTAGTGCCCCTGTCTGTGTTGCCCTATAGTCACACTCAGTACATGCAAAAGGCTTTTCCCCCATATGTATTCTCATGTGTCTTCTCAGTGCCACAGCGTGTGCTGTCCTAAAGTCACACACAGTACATTTATGAGGCTTTTCTCCGGTATGTGTTTTCATGTGACGCTTCACATTGGCAGCCAGTGCTGCCCTATAGTCACACACAGTACATTTGTATGGCTTTCCCCCAGTATGTTTCATCATGTGTCTTTTCAAGTTGCCAGAATCTGCTGCCCTATAGTCACACTCAGTACACTTATGAGGCTTTTCTCCAGTGTGTGTCCTCATATGAACAGTCAGGTTTTTAGCATCTGCTGCCCTATGGTCACATACAGTACATTTATATGGCTTTTCTCCACTATGAGTTCTCATATGAATGCTCAGGACTTTAGCACGTGCGGCTTTGTAGTCACACACAGTACATTTATAAGGCTTTTCCCCAGTATGTGTTCTCATGTGTCTCCTTAGGTTTCCAACATCTGTTGTCCTATAGTCACACACAGTACATTTATAAGGCTTTTCCCCACTATGCCTCTTCATGTGTTGCCTCAGGGCTGTAGTGTGTGCTGTCCTAAAGTCACACTCAGTACATTTAAAAGGCTTTTTTCCAGTGTGTGTTCTCATGTGTAGCTTAAGGGCCTCTTTGTGTGCTGTCCTAAAGTCACAGACAGTACATTTATGAGGCTTTTCTCCAGTGTGTGTCTTAATGTGACTGCTCAGGGCCCCAGACCATGCTGTCCTATAGTCACACACAGTACATTTATAAGGCTTTTCCCCAGTGTGTCTCCTCAGGTGTCTCCTCAGGTCTCTAGCCTCTGCTGCCCTAAAGTCACACTCAGTACATTTATGTGGCTTTTTTCCAGTACGTTTTCTCATGTTTCTCCTTCGGTGACCAGTCTGTGCTGCCCTTTTGTCACGCACAGTACATCTAGTCTTCCTCTCAGCAAGATGTCTCAGCAAATGTTGCTCTAAACTACTTTTCACTGTAAACCCTTCAACGCAGACATCACAATTGTGTAGTTTCTCCGCTGTATGAGTCACACGGTGAACCTTCATATTATGACTTCTGGCTTCTGTAGTATTGGTGCACAAGTCACTCTTGTACTGTTTGCTTCTAGTCCTATATCTTTGAGACATCGCAGATTCTGCAAATAAATATGTAAAGTTAACATCACACTTTTTTTGTCTTACAATTTCTATATTTTTCTCTATAATCTGTATAATAAAAAAGATAGCTATGAAGAGCATATAGTGAATGAAGTAGTTCTGGGAAACAATCAGGGGTTGAGGTTTAAACGCTTTACACCAAAGATAATGGAAAACCTATCCAGGAAGCGTGCAGACCTAGGAGTTCTGCATTTGCATATTATAGAAATAGATTGCAGATGCAAGATATATTTTTATGATTTACAAGATGCGAACACAAGATTTATTTCCCCATGAGGAGAATGGGGGGATTAAAGTAAACCTAAAATGTGATGGATCAATGTGAGTGTTTATATGCATGTACCCTTGTATATTCCCCTATAGCCTAGTGGTTAAAGCTTTGGACTTCCAAGCAGGATTGTGAGTTCGAGTCCCAGAGCAGACAGCCTTTTTACATTTGTTTCATTTTCAAGTCATTTTATTCTTTAATTTCACTAATATCTTCACATCTTGGACTCAGATTTCTTTTAAACACACACATGTAGTTATTGATGCAATTCCCTGTAGATTGGTGAAAGAAGATCGAATTAAGGGAGAAAAGTCTGTTGGATGGGGTTTGGCTGTATATAGGTTCTCTGTTATAGAGGTATGGGTGGCGGTCATAAGCTTGTGTTTATTTTTGGCGAAAATGGTTTTCGCACGGGCCACAATACGTCTAGACATTTTGTTTATTTAGAATGTTGGACCACCTTAGAGAAAAACTTCTGATGCAATAAAGAATTCTTGAATTGAATTGACCAAAAAACTTAAATAAATTGTAAAATCTTGGCCATAATACATAGATTTCACTGACATCACAGCCATCGCCATTGTTGGGGGCTCGTTAGATGGCTATGTATGCTGCGATACTTGAAATAACCGTTTTCTGGCTGTTTTAACATTTACCAGTTTTAATGTGCCTCAACAAACCCTTCTTGATAGGTTAGATTATCTTTCTTTAGTGTATTATTACTCCAGTATCCACTCTTGTGAGGTTTATCAACTTTGTTTTGATAACCACGCCGTAGATGGCAAGGATAGCGCTGACCCCAGACATGGCGGCCACAGTGATTGCCCAGCCACCCGGGTGATGTCATGTGAAATCTATGTATAGTAATAAAAAAAATAGTTTCACTTATAAACATCCATATTTTGCATATCACAATTGAGTAAATTGGGTTTGAGTAAATGATCCTTTTAATGAAAGGCAAAGTCTGAGAACTCTCATGCAGACCTTTTACGGCGTTGTGAGCCTGACATTGACGAATGCTGGTGTTATAAGCGCCTGTTTCCTTGATTAATAAATGCATATCTCCTATGTAACATTGCTCAATATTATGTATTGACGTATATATCATGTATATGACGTCACCATATATTAATAATCATAATCAATATTCATAACTCATAGCAAAGATTATAGTAGGAACGTACTACTATCTTTGCCCATAGGCATAGCAAGCATATCCAATGGACTAATGGTTACAAGGTTACATCATAGAGGTCAGGGCAGATCATTACATCACTAACCTGCCAGGTGGCGCCCCAGGCGCACCTCCCTGGCCCTGTCTATAGACACCATGTCTACAGGTCAATTAGCATGTATATTATCATTGGTACGTAGGGTGTTAAAGCTATGGAGGGTAAGGGTGAGGTGAGGAGAGAAGAGAAGGTGTCAAAACATTGTCGTGCTCAAAGGATTGAGGACTATAAATCTTCATCAAAATCATCTTCAGTAAAGTGACATTCACATACTAGGGTCAGATTTTCAAAAAATGTACAATTCGCCTTCACCAATCCCCTCAAATAACCTAAATTTGAGACGAAAGTCAGGTTCAAAACACAGTTCAACATAACCTGACAGATACAGAATACACTTAGATATACTCAGTATTTATCATTTTTCACTCTAATTAGCAGAATTTTAAAGATGTGCAGAACTGTACGTAGATTGTGCATTTTCTGAAAATCTGACCCACAACTGTTTCGAATGAAACTCCAACTTTGCATTCCGCCATTATTTCCTGGGTCTGTGATTTCCAAAACTCTCACTAATAAAACAAGATTCGCGCAATGTTGAAAGATTGTAAACGTATTAATGTTCGCGCAGTATCTATTTTCGCTATTTTAGCGCATCCAAATCCAAATCCTGCGCGAAAGGTATAATTATGGCATAAACAAGGTGTCAGACTTCCTTGCTGCGCGAATTTGAATCCGCGCCAAAAGGTGTCAAAGTATTTAATGCGCGAAAAATTATCAGCGCGAAAATAAATACGTTTACAATAAGTTACAAGCAAGGCTCTGGCCAGTAGCACTCCTTGGGTAATGTACATCATCAATAATCTGAAATGACGGGATACACGTACAGTTCAACCTAACCAAACAGATTGCTAGAATCGATGCAATGCCGAATATACTCGAATTTACCTTGCATTGACCAAATTGCAGCAAAACTTAGCAGAATTTACTAAATGCCATTACCACTTCTTCCAAACGTCAAACCAAGCCTATATTTTAGCTCGCCGCCCAACAAGCAGATCGATATATTATAAGATATATATTTAACCGACTGTAATGTAGAATGTGGACGTACAAACCCCTATAGGGAGAAACGGGCGGGAATCAGGACGGCTATAAATCTTATCTTAATCGTATCTTGTTAATGGTTCCGATGACGCGTGCGGATGGCAGAGCACAGGAAGTAGTTTATTCAGAAAAACGGCAGAAGACCAGGTGACGCTAGGCGTTACAACGCTTTGTTAGACTGCATTAAGCCTAAGGTATACACCTTCATCCGTATATGGGTCAGATTTACAGAAAATCTACAATTCAACTTCGCCAATCTTCTCAAATAACCGAAATTTCAGACGAAAATAAAGTTCAAAATACAGTTCAACCTAACCAAACAGATTGCTAGAATCAATGCAATATGCTGAATACACTCGAATTTACCTAGAATTGACCAAATTGCAGCCTAATTTAGCAGAATTCAGGTAAGACTGAGGTATAAAGAAGTAGGTAGGAATAAAATGCAGTATACTGACTTCCATTGCCACCTTGTGGCCAACACACACATAATAAAGGTAGGAAATAATGCGCGCAATGCGTTAGAAATACCTGTACAGCATGCGCATACATATATTAACCTATATTATATAAGATGTAAGTAGTATAATGAAAGTAAGGTTAAAACATGGCACTACACATACGTGAAAAGAGAGAAAGACGCTCAGCAAAAGATGGCGGGAAAAACTTAACATAACATATCAAACAAAATTGTTCATCTCACACTATATTTTTTTATACAAGTCAGTTTTTTACCTAAGTCACAAAAAAGATACGGATATGGTTACGTAATTGAGATACGTTTGCTCGCGGAACCTCCCTAATTACCAATCAGGGAGATGCGTCACATATCGCAAAAAATTAATTTGATATATCACCATATTTGAAAAGATGAGATCATACCGATTCCAATGATAGTAAACACTAGGACAGTTAATACGTGTTTAGAAGTAGAACTATAATTATTAAGTTGGATATTGTTATCATTATTTATTTTAAAGTTTACGATATTTTTGAGTGGACAATTACTAGTAACGTAGTTAAATATACTCCATAGGATGAGCTTCGAAGTGCATGAATATATTTGATAGACGATCTTTCGTACATGTATTCACACGACTTGGTAATAGATACCCACAAAATGAGAACATTCCCACAAAGCTCCGGGCTCATTAAACAGTAAAGTAAATAAATGTAGTCCATATGAGGACCTTTAAAACAAAAGGATATATTACATAGATTATCCTGAAATTTGATACATCGATTGACATAACTACAAGTGACACACTCTCCAAAAATCAGAAGATTGCAATAATGTGATCTTGTGAAAAAAACGCTTTGAAAAATATCAATTTTGCGATTTATGACTCATTTTCCTGAAACACTTCACAAAATGGTATCTCAAAATACAGTTTTTGCGACTTATGACTCATTTTCCTGAAACACATCACATATGTCGTCGTATAAGTCGGGTCGTCAGAAAATATACAATTCATTTTCACAAATTCTCTAAAATAATCCAATTTAAGACAATTAAGGCTGGGGTTCAAACATTGATACAGTTTCACATGACCGAACAGATTTTTTTAATCAATGCAATACCAAATATATCTATCATTTAGCAACCAAATTCGCTACATGGGTCAGATTTTCAGAAGATGTACAATTCGCCTTCACCAATCCTCTCAAATAACCCACATTTAAAACAAAAATGAGCTTCAAAATGCAGTTTAACATAACAGAACTGATACTTTAAATCAATTTGATACAAAAATATACTCGATTAATATACCCGGTATTCTTAATTTTTCAGCCTAATTTATCAGAATTTCCTAAATGTGTTGAGCTGCCAATTGTACATTTTCTAAAAATCTGACCCACATGTGTGGAGTTGCCGATTGTACATTTTCTGAAACAACCTCGGCTACAGCCTCAGCTACTATGATGCTAGAGTAGTTCCAAGTTTCACCACAACTGACGCCACCTTAGATACCACATTGTCAGTTCTTAGTTCCTTTACCAGGTCGCGCCACCAACATCGCTCCTGGTCGCGTTGTGCCCGTATCAAAGATTGATTTAATTTAAAGCTAAATTTTATTTGAATAAGATGAACTTTGTCAGTAATATTGGTCGTTAGCTAGTTCCCCCAATACCCTTTTCATTGTATTTACTCATCTCATCCGAATTCGACACATTTGTAAGTGAATTATTAATTTTGTAACAATCATTTCAAAGATATGAACGTCGGCAGTCAGTGAAAGACCTGGCATGTCCTGTGTCAGAAGTGTCCGACCCATTGTTATCAAGATCATGCAATACATTTTTTAATTGAATTGAATTGAGAAGGAAATATATGATATTCAATGTGGCGACTAATTTAATATAAAAACTTACCATTATACCCCTCTCTTCTCCCCCCCTCTCTCTCTCTTCTCTCTCTCTCGCCCTTTCTCTCCCTCCTAGCTCTCCCACCCTCCACTCTCCCTCTATCTCCCTCTGTCTCCCTCCTCGATCTCTCCTTCCTCTCTTCCTCTACCAGCCATCACGAACATCTAAACTTCTGAATATTCTAAAAATACATGGAACATAGATTTCTATACTGGGAGTATGAATTTGTGATATATATAATGTCTGAAAACTGCTGAAACGCAGTGGCAGTGGCAGCGATCGATATATGGGTACAATCGCCAGAAAATGTACAATAATTCACCAATCGTCTCAAATACTCCAAATTTAAGACAAAAATACGGTTCAAAATTCAATCCAATATAACCAAACAGATCGTTTGAATTAAGGCAATACAAAATATACTCAGATATACTTAGTATTGACCATTTCTCAGTCTAGTTTGACAGAATTTACTAAATACGTAAATCTGTCCATTGTACCTTTTCTGAAGATCTGACCCATATACCAGTGCTTATATCGTATATACGGACAAGTCTCTATTTTGTTAGAAGCCGTCTATATTGCGATATATCCTACTATCTTTTACAGCATAATGCTAGTACCAGCTACATTTAAACTTATGAATAGCCATAGCAATTAACTAATGGCTGTAATACACATCATAAGAGCTTATGAAAAGTACAGTGGTAATTATGAAAGTAATATATTATTGCATTTTGAAAGGTATTCACATATGATACTGTACCGATTCATAGACACCGCTGCAATAACAGCTATTAAGCAGTCTATGAATTTGATGTTTGTGTAATCTATATGGGTCAGATTTTCAGAAAATGTACAATTGGCAGCTCTACACATTGAGTAAATTTTGCTAAATTAGGCTGCAATTTGGCCAATACTAGGTAAATTCGAGTATATTCGGCATTGCATTGATTCCAGCAAACTGTTTGGTTAGGTTGAACTGTATTTTGAACTTTATTTTCGTCTGAAATTTGGGTTATTTGAAAAGATTGGCATAGTTGGATTGTACATTTTCTGAAAATCTGACCCATATTTGAAATTTCATTGTGGTGACAGATGTGACCTATAGGCCACAGCTTTCAAATGTGACCGTGGAAGTTTATTTGGAAACTGGTGAAATATAATTCTATTGGCAATTTTCTGTTAGTCTAGGCTCACATCCACTCAGATCAGATAATATTGGTATGTCAGTGATTGGACGCCTACTACGCTAATGCCCTTCCTGGCCCTGGAGTAGGCGCCTAAAGGAATTTAATGGCGGATTGCGGTTTGGAGCGAGAGGCCTTTCCTCAGTTTGGAGGGACTCTCTCAACTCTGAGCCTAGATTAATTGTGATCCGTTTTTAGGAAAATGAGTCATAAGTCGCAAAATATGGTTTTTAAGATTTCACCATATTTGAAAAGAGGAGATCAAGCTGAGTCCAATGATAGTAAACAGTTGGTTACCTAATAAGTATTTCTATATTTTAAGGTTGATATTTTTATTTTGAAGAAACAAAGTTTGCAATATTCCTGGGGCAAAGTGGCCTGTGGGATTCGAACCCGGTACCATGTTGGGGTCTCAGTATTTGATGCCAAAGTTTCAGATCTCTGCTTCATCCCGACCTCGCCACGAAATGCCATTTTGTTAAGTGTCGCAGAAAAGTGAGTTTTAAGTCGGCAAAAAAATCGATTTTGAAGTATCATTACATTTGAGAAGATCAGGCTAACTCCGACGATGTTAATTTACCTTTCGGAAATCTAAGAAGTACTTCTATATCTTTTTCTGTTTGAAAAAATAGTTATCTTTATTTCTGGATGGAAAACATATGAAAAACATCTTCTTTTTTTTTTACTTGAGACTCATTTTTGATCGCGTAAAACTCTTTTTTTCTTTTCTAAACGGTCATTGACCTGGCCCATTCTGAGTCGCAGTACAGTGGCTTAAACGTTATTTGAAAATAAATGATAACATCCCTGTATAGCTGAGCAAGAGCTGGTATAGCATGTATAACTGAATAAGTATTACCAAACCATGCGAGTAATAACCTACTGCTATTATATATGTAAATTCAACACAATTTGTTATAATAACTGTACGTATGTACCTCTATCTTGCATCGCAATATGTCATGTGTTTCAGGAAAATGAGTCATAAGTCGCAAAAATGATATTTTTTAAAGTGTTTTTTTCACAAGATCACATTATTGGAATGTTCTAATTTTTTAAGAGTCTGTCACTTATAGCTATGTTAATCGATGTATCAAATTTCAGGACAATCTATGTAATATATCCTTTCGTTTTTAAGGTCCTCCGATGGACTACATTTAGTTATTTTACTGTTTATTGACCCCCAGAAATATTGGAAACCTTTTTTTTCAAAGACGAAAATATCAAACTTAAAATCTAAAAATACTTATTAGATTATTAGACTGTTTACTATCATTGGAATCGGCTTGATCTCATCTTTTCAAATATAATAGTATCTCAAAATTCATTTTTTTGTGACTTATGACTCATTTTCCTAAAACAAATCACATATGTTATGACATTCAGCTTATTATTTAAGGCACACTAGGAATACCTGTATGGCAGATAGTGTGACCTTATTTCCTACCTTTCATGTATGGGTCAGATCGTCAGAAAATGTACAATTGGCCTTCACCAATCCTCTCAAATAACTCACATTTAAGACAAAAATGAGCTTCAAAATGCAGTTTAACATAATAGAACTGATACTTTAAATCAATACGATACCAAATATACTCAGATATACCCGGTATTCATCATTTTTCAGCCTAATTGAGCAGAATTTCCTAAATGTGTAGAGCTGCCAATTGTACATATTCTGAAAATCTGACCCGTATATGTATACAAGAGGAAATAAAATATATTATATATAGCCTATGTGCTTGTTTGTTGATTGTATGTAAAATTTCGATAAATCAAACCCCTTTTGGTCAGATGTTAGAATTCTTCTCCCTCCCTCCCGCTCTCCCTTCCTCCCTTCTCCCTTCTCCCTCTCCCTCTCCCGCTCCCTTCTCCCTTCTCCCTCACCCTCTCCGTCCTCTCTCTCTCTCCCTTCTCTCTCCCCCTTCTCTCACCCTCTCCCTCCTCTCTCTCCCCCTTTTGTCTAGAGCTCCCTTCTCCCTCTCTCTTTCCCTCCTCTCTCTCCGTCTTCTCCCTTCTCTCTAGGTGAGGAATTGTTAGTGTCGCTCCTGCCTCAAAATTTTTAATTATTTACCCCATGTATAAGATGGCGAACAGTAGTCACATGTATGTATTTCATGTCCAACACAAAGGGCAGAACACAGTAACTGTCCCATACAACATAGCTTATCCATACAAAATAGCTTATCCATGCCCATGTATGCCTTGGCCCCGTCAGTCAAACAGGTACAATCGAGCAGTTATACAACTCTCCAGGTGTGCCACATTCCTGTAATATACAGAGAAGCACCCAAATATACTTTGGTCTACAATGGTTTGATGGATGTGCTACAGCATGAATAGCAAGGATGCAATTGTAAAGCTATATATTACGTGGGAAGTGTATACAATCTATAGAAAACATGCCATGTTCAGCATGGGATATTTATCAATGCTTTAATGTCAATATCCGTGAGTTATACATGTTTCCATAACACAAGCCTCCATATTTCCCATCATGCATTAGGTTTTCATGGATCATTTATAAACGCTATGCTATTGGTGAAGACATTCTTGCAATTTTCGATAAGAATGTTTTTTTGTTTTTTTGTTTTCTATACTTTGTTATATCGATAAGAATGTTGCCAAATATTTGTATTTAAGATTCTATCAGAATCCATCCCAGGATGCATTGTAACACACAAATACGCAGTGGCACATACAGATCTCCTAGTATTGGCAATGCGCTCCCAATTTGATATAGTTTCAATTTTAAACAATTGGGTTTTTTTTCAATCAGGCTCGTCTTATTCTCACCTATTAATTCTTATGTGTTTCCGGAAAATGAGTCATAAGTCGTAAAAAATAGATTTTGAGATACCATTATATTTGAAAAGATGAGATAAACCGATTCCAATGATAGTAAACAGTCTAATAATCTGATAAGTATTTCTAGATTTTAAGTTTGATATTTTCGTTTTTTAAAAAAAAAAAGTTTCCAATATTTCTGGGGGTCAATAAACAGTAAAGTAACTAAATGAAGTCCATATGAGGACCTTTAAAACTAAAGGATATATTACATAGATTGACCTGGAATTTAATACATCGATTGATATAGCTATAAGTAATAAACTTGTGAAAAAAAACACTTTGGAAAATATCAATTTTGCGACTTTTAACTCATTTTCCTGAAACACATGACATTATCGCAAACATCTAATGAAATAGTGAACAAGCTACATATAAAGTGAGAAGCGACAGACACATTGGAAACGGGAAGAGAAGACAAAGATGCTGGAGAGAGAGAGTAAAGAGAAAGAAAAGGAGGGGGACACTGAGAAATGGGGGGAGAGTAGAGAGAGAAATGAGGGAGGGAGGAGAAGGGAAAGAAAGAGAGAGAAAGAGGGTGGAGGAGACAAGAAAGAGAAAGTAGGGAGAGTTGAGAGAGCGAAAGCTATATATGGGTCAGATTTTCAGAAAATATACAATTCGCCTTCACCAATCCTCTCAAATAACCAACATTTAAGACAAAAATCGGGTTAAAAATACAATTCAACATAACCTAACAGAATGTTTGAATCAAGGCAATACTAAATATACTCAGATTGAGTAAATTTACTCATAGCGTTAACGATTTTTCGGTCTAATTTAGCAGAAGTTACCAAATTTGTAGAGCTGACGATTGTACATTTTCTGAAAATCTGACCCATATAGGGAGAGAGGAGGGACAGTGAAGAAGGGGAAAGAAAGAAAGGAGGAGAGAGAGAAAGCGAGAAAGGAGAGAAACAGAGAAACAGAGAAACAGAGAAACAGAGAAACAGAGAAACAGAATGAGAGAAGGAAGGGAGAAGGAGAGAAATCAAGGAACCGACACACACAGAATGAGGAGAATAAATCGGTGGCGTGTTTCCAGGAAAAGAACAAACGCCCTCAAGCCTTCTTTTGTGTTTCACGTCTTTTCATTGGAGGATAAAACAGAGTCGATGACTGGGCATGCGCACAGATTGTTGCGTAATGAAAAGGTGCGTTTTTCACATACCAATTTTGTGCCCTTTTGTGCCCTTATTAGGGTCAGATTTTCAGAAAATGTCCAATTGGCAGCTGTACACATTTGGTAAATTCTGCTAAACTAGGCGGCAATTTGGTCAATGCTAGGTAAATTCGAGTATAATCGGCATTGCATTGATTCTAGCAATCTGCTTGGTTGGGTTGAACTGTATTTTGAACTTTATTTTTGCCTGAAATTTGGGTTATTTCAGATGATTGGCGAAGGTGAATTGTACATTTTCTGAAAATCTGACCCATTACGGGACAAGGCAGGGTTTTGTCCCTCTTCAATGGCGGCCAATATTCTGACCTCAAATTGATAAATAAAGGCCACACATGGTGGCTCTCTTCAAAGCGACCGAGTGCGCATGCGCACATGATTTGACTGTGGAACTGTGGAAATTGTCTGGGAATCTTTAGTTCCATTTTTTTCTATCGATATTCATAGTAATTAATTGTAAATCAATGCACTATTCTATAGTTCCGGATGATACAGTCTGGGCTCAAAACCTCTCAGATAAGAATGGTATGTCAGTGATTGGACGCCTACTGCGCTAATGGGATTCCTGGCCTAGGACTAGGCGGTCTAATGGGATTGTAATGACATTCTGCGGAATTTTGGTGTTTTTCTGTGTGTAAATATGTCATACTGAGACATGATATATTTTCCGTTTTTTGTATTTGTATAACTGGTAGATAAACATTTTACGTGTAAAATATTTATATATATAAATGAATAGAAATATATATAAAAATATATAAATTAACAAATAATACACATAAATGTAACTTCTGGATGGAACACCTGCTGTTCGATCAGCAGCTATTGAAACGCTTTTTAAAGCCAAATTCATGGTCGTGGAGCAGCATGGGGATAGATAGGATCAATTCCCTTCCGGAAAATCTATCACTCATCTGGGAAAGTAATGTCAGCTATATCTAGCGCCAGTATTTTGATTTGTGAAATATAGGGGCGACACACACAGACTGCTTAGCAAGCACATGGGTTAGATTATCAGAAAATGTATAATTGGCAGATCTACACATCTAGTAAATTCTGCTAAATTAGGCTGAAAAATGGTCAATACTTGGTAAATTCGAGTATATTTGGCATTGCATTGATTCCAGCAATTTATTTGGTTAGGTTGAACTGTATTTTGAACTTTATTTTCGACTGAAATTCGGGTTATTTGAGAGGATTGGTGAAGGTGAATTGTACATTTTCTGGCGACTTCACCCATAAAATTATAGTACTAATGATATATTATATATATATACAGCACCTTTACATAAGATTTTGAACTTTATTTTCGTTTGAAATTTGGGTTATTTGAGAAGATTGGTGAAGGTGAATTGTATATTTTCTGAAAATCAGACCCACATGTATGCATTGACAGCGGGGCGGAGAGAGAGAAAGTTGATTTTATGCATCATCCAAACTAAACTTATATTTGTCTCCTATCAATTCACATGCGGGACTAAACATTTTTTATCTCCATCTCTGAGACTTCCGTTTGTACAATGGCGGAAGTAATTAGCCACTAAAATATGGGCGATAATTAGGAATTAAAATATCAAACAATATCCCCACTCCCACCCCCGAGGGTTGCTGACAACCCATATCATCAATATTGAGGGGAGAAATGCAATGCACTCTCGCCAAAATGATAGTGAGACGAGTAATGGCATAATGACTCCTAACGATTTATGTGTATAGCTTAAATAGTTTTGATGCATACAAATTGCTAAAACAATGGTCGTCTGTCTTCCCCCCTCCCTTTTTTTTTCTTCTTTTTTATCATAGTGAAGGTTGCATGTCGATACTGTAGTTCGCATACGCTATAGACTTGATTGCATTGACGTTTTTTTGCCTCTGCGGGTGATGCAGTTTCAGGGTCAGATTGTCAGAAAATGTACAATTCGCCTTCAGCAATCCTCTCAAATAACCCACATTTCAGACAAAAATGAGCGACAAAATGCAGTTTAACATAACAGAACTGATACTTTAAATCAATGCGATACCAAATATACTCAGATATACCCGGTATTCTTCATTTTTCAGCCTAATTTAGGAGAATTTCCTAAATGTGTAGAGCTGCCAATTGTACATTTTTTGAAAATCTGACCCTTCAATTTGTAGTGCAGTGTTCTAGCTCCAAGAAGTCCTTCTCCGTTTTGAGTATATTTCGTTTGAGTGATTCTATACTTGTCGTATTGTGCAATGGTCTTGTTGATGTTTAAGATGGTCAACTTATCGTCTGAAATATATATATATATTCGTTTTTATTTCCATAATACATGACAGAAATATGGCAAGCACCGTCTGGAAACCAGATCTTCCGGGTGAGCCCAAAGTATGATACAATAAAAAGTCATAGGAAGAATATGACACGACAAATCATTGGAAAAACATAGGTTATACCGTTCAGTTTGGAGGTACTGCAGCTGAGTTTAGCATGCTAAGCATGGCATGTAGGCTTTATGTGCCTTATGATAAGAGTACAAAGTAATACAATATGTGCCTTATGACCGACACCATACATAGTACATAAGACAAGTGTACAAGATTATGCATATGAAAGAAGAAGAATAGGAAGAAAATCTTTACAATTCTGACGTTCACGGTTCCTTAACCAGTAAAATCATTTGTGCCCATCCCAAGCCTCCTGTAGGAATACAGTTCTTAAGAAGGTTCTATAGTCCTTCCTATTCTTGCATTGGTGGCCTCTGATCTCAAGGCTATTCCAGGCCTCTGGAATTCTATATATAAGAGACTTTTTTACTTTATCAGTTCTTGGTGTGATGGTTTTTAGAATCCTTTTCCCCACGTGATTTCTTAATGGAACGTGTTTGTTTTCGAGGTGCTGTTCTTTCAGGCTTAGCGGGTACGCTAAATCCAAAAGATGAGCTTCCCTACGAATATAGAATGGGGCAAGTTTTAGATCTCTTTGCTGTTCATCAACATTGGTGTATTTATTCAATTTTAATATTATTCTAACAGCAGAATTCTGCAGGGTCTGAACCTTTTTCAGCAGATCTTCCGAGGCCACCATGTAGATGATGTCACCATACTCTAAGATAGGGCGGATAGCCACTTTATAGACCATAAGGACCACATCCCTTGGTGCACTGTAGCTTAACCTGGCTAGAGCCTTTAGTTTTGTTTTGGCAAGATTGATTTTCGATTTTATGTGGTCCGCAAACGTCAGTTTGTCGTCGATTTTCAAACCCAGATAAGTATAGGAATTAGTCCTCTCTAGGACCTGATCACCTATATTAAAAGCGATCGTTAAAGGGTGTTTTCTTTGAGTCACAACCATAGTTTTACTTTTTTTAACATTTAGCGATATCTTGTTCTTTCTACACCAGATGTGAACATTATCTAGACTATGTTGTAACTCTTCTAAACCATTAGACCCATTTTTACATGAGAGGCGATTGTAAATAATAGTATCGTCTGCAAATAGTTGCACACTGGATGACGTAATAACTTCATGAAGGTCGTTTATATAGGCCAGAAATAGAAGCGGCCCTAGGGAAGTGCCCTGTGGAACACCACATGTGACCAATTTATCCGCGGACATCCCTTCATTTATAACAACTCTTTGGAACCTTTGGCTCAGATAATCTTGAACCCATTGTAATGCTCGGTCCCCAACACCCAATTTTTTCAGTTTACAGAGAAGTATCGCATGGTCAACGGTGTCGAACGCCTTCCTGAAATCCAGGAAGGCCAGAACCGTACCATCTTTTTCGTTAAGGTTGGAGAAGATGTCATTGAAAACCCGATGATGGGCATCCGAGATAGATCTCCCACGTCTGAACCCATATTGATGCTGATAAATAAGATTATTTGACTCAAAAAACCCCATGAGTTGATTACCAACTATTTTCTCCAGTACTTTCGCTGGGAACTGTATCGCACTTATAGGAAATGTGGGTTATTTGAGGGGATTGGTGAAAAAAATCCTCCAAAATGTTGGTCAAATGATCTTTTAGATTGGACTGGAAAAGAATGTAATAAAAGACATAATGGGCAAAAAGATTCCACGAACGAGAGCCTTGATGATTATTTCGTTTTTGTTTTATTAATTATAATGTGAAAATCAGGTTTGGCATGATTTATTAACATGTTCAGGATGAGTTTAATTAGTAGAGTAGATGTTGGGATTAAGAAATCCGTATGATGTATTAATAAGAAAAATGGAAGGAAAGTTCTCACTCTCACTCCGCTACTAAATTTGTAGGCGGAATTTCTTCATTCTTTTATTATACTTGTACTGTTTGCGTTTTTGTGATATCGTAGATTACAAGGTAACGGTTATTATAATTAGGCAACGCTCGAAATATGTCGTCGAGAACGACAATCGCGTCTTTTTGTAATTATCATTCTGTAATTAATGAGTTGGCCTGTAAAGGGAATACAAAAAAAGACAAAGTAGAAAATGTTCAGTTTTTGACCGATGTTAACTGAGAGTGTAGCTTTAAGTCACTGGGGTTGATAGCGAAGTGCATGGGGCATATATAGGCCTAATAATCTAACTGGGAGTTGTCCCAGATGAGAACTGGAGCAGTGTGTACAGCATGTGCCCCACATACACATCTATATCATGGGTCAGATTTTCAGAAAATGTGCAATCGGCAGCTCTACAAATTTAGGAAATTCTCCTAAATTAGGCTGAAAAATGATGAATACCGGGTATATCTGAGTATATTTGGTATCGCATTGAACTGCATTTTGAAGCTCATTTCTGTCTTAAATATGGCATATTTGAGAGGATTGGTGAAGGCGAATTGTACATTTTCTGACTATCTGACCCTTGTGTCCCACATCCACATCATGATGATAGCTATGATTGGTTATAAATGTCCACCACTAGCCCCATGTTATAACTATCTACTGATGACCAGTCATCCCCCTGCACCAGTCGCTTATACCCCTCCTCCTGCCTCCTATAGCTGATTGTAATTATATACAATTAGAGCATAATCTGACCGGTGACATGACTTCCCTTCCCGGAGTCACTTCTCCCCCCAACAAGTGACCAGTGTTGACTTTAGTACTTTACTGACCCTGCGTCCATGATGCGTCCATCACGGTTTGTGGACCAAGGCTGCCATTTTTGACACTTGGGTGCATAAAACGGTCAGATTTTCAGAAAATGTACAATTCACCTTCGCCAATCTTCTCAAATAACCTAATTTTCAGACGAAAATAAAGTTCAAAATACAGTTCAACCTAACCAAACAGACTGCTAGAATCAATGTATTGCCAGATATACTCGAATTTACCTAGAATTGACCAAATTTCTGCCTTATTTAGCAGAATTTAGTAAATGTGTACAGCTGCCAATTGTACATTTTCTGAAAATCTGACCCCCTTTCATTGGCAGGGGAAACGCCAGTGTTATTATCCCATCTTCCCTAGCTGTCGGACGTAGCATTGATTGCGATGTCATCACATTGTGATAAACATCGATAATAAGGGGTCCGTAAGGGGGCGCTATTGTGGGGCATTATCCTCCCCGAGAAGTGACCATCGCTACTTAGAACAATGGCCACCACGCGCCTCCACCTGCCCCCTATTGTCCCCGCGCAATAACAACACTTGTCGGTGGTGGCGCTAGCTGTCTCTCGCCACGCATGCGCGGTGCAAGGTCCCGACCTTTCCGGACGCTTCATTTCCGGTGATGGGGCAAATCGGCGAGCAACTTCACAACCCTGGTGATTAAAATTAACACTAACGGACAATAGATTGTGTACAGGCTCTGGCCTAATAATAGGGTCAGATTGACAGAAAATGTACAATTCACCTTCACCAATCCTCTCAAATAACCCAAATTTCAGACGAAAATAAAGTTCAAAATACAATTCAACCCTACCAAACAAATTGCTAGAATCAATATAATGCCAAATATACCCGAGTTTACCTAGTATTGACTAAATTGCAGCCTAATTTAGCAGAATTTACTGCATATTTACTGTACATTTTATGAAAATCTCACCCATTATCGCCCTTGCCACTCTAGCAGCGACTCGAGCGGGCGATTTTCGCACTCCGGTCATGCGCGACGGGTTACCAAGGTGACAAAAATGTCAAGAGGGCTCATGTCAGTTATATCAGAGGAACCCTTGACATCAAAGGCCACAGAAGCATATCCCACCTCCAAGCACCCAAAATACATCAAATGCTCTATTGAGTCACCAACCATGCGCTGCATTGGAAATTCCATCCATTCCAGGCATCAAAGGTCTCTGATTTTTAATTGGTGATTTATTTGCCAATTTAAAAAACACTTTAGAGTCATAATCGATTGCAACAAGTTCCTTTGAAGGGACTGTGTCTATGGGGTTGTACATTAATACCCCTAACCTTTTTATAACTCGGGGTTTATCATTATGTAAAATCACGAATAAAATAAAGCATAGCTTTGTCATTTTTGATTCCTGATTGTGGTCACGTTTTGGTAAAACAATTCGCTCTAACGAAACACAATTGCAAAAAGGAAATCCTAACCTGAGATAGTCTAAATGCAAATCAAGCTTTGGTGAACATGAGGGCGCAAAACATTAAAGAGGTGGCGAAAATTAAAGTTTGATCAAGAAATTGCTTTTGTTATTATGATGAATTAGCTTTGTTTGGACGCTGTATGGACGCTGTAAGGAGTGACATAAGCCCCGTCATGGTATGAGTGATTAATATATATGGGTCAGATTTACAGAAAATGTACAATTCAACTTCACCAATCTTCTCAAATAACCCAAATAAAGTTTAAAATTCAGTTCAACCTAACCAAACAGATTGCTAGAATCAATGCAATGCCGAATATACTCGAATTTACCTAGTATTGACCAATTTGCAGCCTAATTTAGCAGAATTTACTAAATGTGTAGAGCTGCTAATTGGACATTTTCTGACAATCTGACCCCTATATGAGAATGGACCCCTGTTTGATCCCCCCCGTATAGTAATTGAGTCTCCCTGAGGGAAACACATGCACTGCCCTCACCCAACAAATCGATTCATCATCATTTTTTCCCTTCTCTCTGTCTCTGACGTCCAGAATACCGCGGATAATTAACTTGGAAGCTCTTTTTTCAACTCGCAGTTCTATATAATGTGTAATGTCGGGATAGTACGCTCGATATAATATTCTACAAATATATTGAAGGTTTTGGACAATATTCTAACTCACTCTAGGTCCAAACCCTCAGATCAGATAAGAATGGTATGTCAGCCTACTTCGCTAATAGGTTTTCTGGCCTAGGACTCGGCGTTTTAATGGGAATATAATGATATTTTGCGGTCTTAATGGAAGCATAATGGCACTTTGAGGTTTGAGGCGAGAGGTTTTCCATCCGTTTGAAGGGACTTTCTCAACTTTGGGCCTAGACTGAACTCTCCGGTTGGATGAAAATGCAAGAATAACCCAGAAGAACTAAAATTTTACTTGAAATTTTACAATATAATGGTCCTCTTTGTTGTCTCCTTCCATTATTATTTTTTTAATTTTTATTAATTTAAGGCCAATATATTCTTCTCCCTCCTCATCCTCCTCTCATTCATTTTCTCTTTCTCCTACCAAAACTATGGGATCCACACTAGGCCCAAACCCTCCGATCAGATAAGAATGGTATGTCAGTGATTGGACGCCTACTTCGCTAATCGGTTACCTAACCTATAACTAGGTTTTCTAATGGGAATATAATGACATTTTGTGGTCTTAATGGAATTATAATGGTACTTTACGGTTTGAGGCGAGAGGCTTTTCCTCCATTTGAAGGGATTCTCCCATCTTTGGCCTAGAGTGGGATCTATCATTTGTTCTTATAAATACATTATTCGCTTTTATATTTAAGATTCAATAATTCAATAATTTTTTGGAGAACAGCTTATGTAATGAACCTCTAATAATCCATCAGTGAAATAACAAAAAAATCTTTCTGGAATATGAAACTATAGGAAAGTTATTCTGATATGTCCATCATAATATTGAGGTTCATGGCAGAATCCCAACAAACTTTATTACTCTGAGTGTTCATGATGATGAGTGTGTACGCCCGCAGAGCTAAATCCCTCCCCGCCCCCTCCCCCGGGCTCTTCCCCCTCCCCCACCCCCTCCCACCACCACCACTCGAGTCAAGTCGTTTCCTCTCAGGATGTTCCTAATCACTCCCTGTTTAATTGTGCTTTCCGGACGTGCGTGTATAGCCCACTACGCATGCGTGAACCTCGCCACGCGCGTGCGCCACCAGCTAGCAACGCCGCCGCCGGCCTTAGAGTCAGTTTCACAACAAAAATCTCCTTCCTTTTTATTTCTTTTACTTCCTTTTTAAAGTTTTTTTAACACCAGACAGACAGTTATATGGCGCGAGACAGACTTTGTGAAGTCAAATACGCTTTCACAATCTAAGTAGCCTAGGCGCTTGCCATTTTTAAGCGCCGGTCGGTTTTCATAATATCACAACGCACGGATTAAAAGTAGATGAATGCAAAGATTTTGAGAAAAAGATAATCTGAATATTGTCACAAAGCTGGGGTGTTAATAGCATGCACGTGCTGTCCCTCGAGTGAATGTGGTTACCAGTAATTGCTGATGCACTTACAATGGGTCAGATTTTCAGAAAATGTACAATTCGACTTCAACTATCTTCTCAAATAAGCCAAATTTCAGACGAAAATAAAGTTCAAAATACAGTTCAACCTAACCAAACTGATTGCTATAATCAGTGCAATGTCGAATATACTCGAATTTACCTAGTATTGGCCAAATTGCAGCCTAATTTAGCAGAATTTACTAAATTTGTGTACAGCTGCCAAGTGTACCTTTTCAGAAAATCTAACCCATGTAGGGCAAGTTACACACTCGTTCCATGAAGAGGGGCTGAGAGGATGAGAACAGAACAGAGAAGAGGGGGAGAAAGAGGAGGAGAGGCATGTTGGCTTACTAACTAACTCACTCCTGCCTTCGGGGTATATCCCCACCACATTGCCTTTCATCTCTATCACACAATTACACACCGTACCCATCGTCAATACAACTATCCCCAATTCACGTTATATTCAAACTGTAATTATGGAATTATTGCGGCCTAATATAGTCCTTGTCCTCGCATGGTGCATGAGACAGAGGAGGCGTAATCAGGAAACCAACGTGTTTGATCTTAGCCGAAGCGTATTGAAACTCCCCTAATATCGTCCACTAGAATAACCACTAGGGCATGGAAAATGTCACTCGTGTATTGTTTACAACTATTTCACCCCTTTCCCTATCACTTCCTGCTGGGGTAATTACAGTTCCCCTCTTTTATATACACATGTGAGAAGTGCTGACCCTATTGTGTAGACGCACCAACACATAGTTATATTTGAGGGTTACATCTATGACTACCGCTAGCTCTCTCTTTTTTCTTTTTTTAACAGTTTTCTGGGTGTTGATTATATAATTTACAGGTGGCAATTGTTTTTTACTCTTTTACAAAACCCATGATGACCAAGTTTGTTGAACCATAAAGGGGTTCATGCTTGAAGTGAAGACTTTACAAAATGATTCTATTATTACTAGTATATTATAATTATGACCCCACAAATAAAGCACAGTATTATGAACGCAGTAACGTCCATTCGATGGTGATATCTTGACGTTTACAATTGACTGCATCAAAACAATTGCACAGGACAATAGGACAACACATTTACTGTGAATAGAGGGAGTGAGTGAGTGAGATTGGTTGCTTTACGCCCTTATCAACACATTTAATATGGTTATATCAAGGGCAGGAGAGCTGAGAGGGAGTGAGTGAGTGAGATTGGTTGCTTTACGCCCTTATCAACACATTTAATATGGTTATATCAAGGGCGGGAGAGCTGAGAGGGAGGGAGTGAGTGAGTGAGATTGGTTGCTTTACGCCCTTATCAACACATTTAATATGGTTATATCAAGGGCAGGAGAGCTGAGAGGGAGTGAGTGAGTGAGATTGGTTGCTTTACGCCCTTATCAACATATAATATGGTTATATCAAGGGCGGGGGAGCTAAGAGGGAGTGAGTGAGTGAGATTGGTTGCTTTACACCCTTATCAACACATTTAATATGGTTATATCAAGGGTGGGAGAGCTGAGAGGGAGGCAGTTTATGATCATCGTACCCAGGAAATAGAGATAGAGAAGAAGAGGGAGAGAGAAACAGAGAAAAAGAGACAGAAAGGAAGTTTATGGTCTTACCCAGGGAGAGCTGAGAGGGAGGCAGTTTATGATCATACCCAGGAAATAGAGATAGAGAAGAAGGGAGAGAGAGACAAAAAAGAGACAGAAAAGCACTTTATGGTCATACCCAGGGAGAGCTGAGAGGGAGGCAGTTTATGATCTTACCCAGGAAATAGAGATAGAGAAGAAGGGAGAGAGAGACTGAGACAAAGAGACAGAAAGGCACTTTATGGTCTTACCCAGGACCATGATCCCAAAGGAACGAATAGTATTTTGTTAAGAAGGAAAAAAAAGACTCTTTTCCAACAGTTTCTTGATAGCTTTATGAATGGGCTGACGGCCCACAGATATGCGTGTGTGTTTGCAGACACGCATATACATCCACATGCATAGGTAGACACACAAAGTAACGTCCATTCGATATCTTGTTATAAGTTTACAGTTGACTGCATCAAAACAATTGCACAGGTTTGGACCAAATCATTAGGACAACACGTTTACTGTGAATAGAGGGAGCAGATTTGATGAAGAACTAGGATAAATTCACAGAATATATGACGTGTTAACATTTAGGAAATCTGGAAAATGTCAAAAAATTACAATTTCCAAATCTTAGAATTATCAATGTTGATACAATAAAGAGAACATTTAGTGATAGCCTAAGCTTATCACTTTTATGTTTGTTATCAAGATATTTTATCTACATACAATTTGATCTCCTTTGGAGGGAAATAAATACATATTGGTATAACACTCTCAAAATACGCATAAATATATGGGTTAGCTCTATATTGGCAGCTGTACACATTTAATAAATTCTGCTAAATAAGACTGAAAATTTGGTCAATATTAGGTAAATTCGAGTATATTCAGTATTGCATTGATTCTAGCAATCTGTTTGGTTAGGTTGAACTGTATTTTGAACTTTATTTTCGTCTGAAATTTAGGTTATTTGAGAGGATTGGTGAAGATGAATTGGAGATTTTCTGGCGACTTCACCCATATACAATTATTCCCCAAAAAATATTGATATCTTTTTTTTTTCAAAAATAAAGATATCAAACTTAAAATATAGAAACACTACTTATATGTCCTACTGTTTACTGCCATTATAATCGACTTGATCTCATCTTTTCAAATATGATGATATCTCAAAAATTCACTTTCTGCGACATGTGACTCATTTTCCTGGAACACATCATATATATATATATTCGCTAAAGCAATGCATTGCCCCAATTCAGCAAGGAGTTGTCAGACCAAATATAATATAAGCAAATTTCTCTATCATGTCAAGCGGCCATAAACCCTGCAGGGGCATCCCCCTTCTGCGCATGCGCGGCCCTTCTACGCATGCGCACTCCCGCCTGCCCATGCGACCCTCTAGCATTGATGACTAGTTGGTGTAGGCAATAATAACTAGGGGGCGCAATCGTAACAAATTAAACAGATTATTCGTGTGCTGTGTAATTTGCTCTCTCTCCTCTCTCTCCCCCTCCTCTGCCTCTCCCCGAGCTACATTGGGACTAGTGGGAGGGGAGATACATTGCCAATGGCTATACCGCACGCTCACACTTATAAAAACACATTTCCCAGTTAAAAATCACTGGATAAAAAAAGATGATGGTGTGCTTTGGATAATCATATATTGTATGAATCTAGATTGACATCTTGATTTCCAACTGACAGCAATGATAGTAATTTCTGTAGGAGTCCATTTATTTAACTAACTCCCCTTTGGAAACAGTTAAAGAAGAATACAAAGAACTTACAAAATCACGATGAAAGCGTATAGTATAAATGAAGGCCATTTATATGACTTCCATTATCTAAACAAAGATTGATTGACCACTCTAAAACTACATAATGTCATTCTCTGTTTTGAGAAAAGATATAGAAATCCATGATGAAACTACGTACCATAAACCAAGGGCAAATATCATCTTGTTCAGTACAAAACATTATTAATCAATTCAAAATTACAAAATTGTATTCTTCTTTTACCATTTCCGCCATAATTATCGCTGTTTAATCCCTGTTCAAAATTAGATAATTTCATCCATTATTTTCCACGGGAAGCTCTTTTCCATAAGTATAAATTGTGATCCGTTTTAGGAAAATGAGTCATAAGTCGCAAAATAAGGATTTTGAGATATCACCATATTTGAAAAGAGGAGATCAAGCCGATTCCAATGATAGTAAACACTAGGACACCTAATATGTATTTCTATATTTTAAGTTTGATATTTTTATTTTTGAGAAAAAAAATGTTGCAATGTTTCTGGATTCCAAACGAAGGCCTTCAAAACGCAAGGAAAATTTAAGACACTGTCCCGAAATTTTGTTACATGGATTCACATGATTATGAGTGCTAAACCCTCTAAGAATCAGAACATTTCAATAAAGACATCTTGTGATAAAAACACTTTGAAGAATATCAATTTTGCGACTTGTGACTCATTTTACTGGAACGCATCACAGTTGTTAATGTACTTCTAACGGTTCCACAATAACTGGGCCAGTGGTTGGAGTATCCCCTCAGTATAATTATGTTATAGGACCGAGTCACGAGAGTCCCATCTCTAATGATGTCAGTGCTCGTTGGGAGGTCGTAGTGTCATTATATGTTACCCACAGTTATGATTGTGTGTACGCTACCAGTCCCCAATGCTATATCAGCCTGTTTGATTTTTGATTTTTGATTTATAAAATATCTTTATTCAGGACTTAAAACATTACATCGATGATGCTGTTCTCAGAAACGCCTGATGTTACAAAAAAAGTTACAATACTATAAGTTACAATAATTTGATTGTGTCAGTTCCACTAGGTGGGTAGATGATACAAGGTGGGTAGATATGAGGGAGGTAGATACAAATATGAGGGAGGTAGATATGAAGGAGGTAGATTTAATGGTGGCAAATATGAGGGAGGTAGATGTGAGGGACTTAGACATAAGAGAGGTAGATGTAAGACAGGAAGATTTCCGAATGATAGATATATAGATATCACTATAGCTGGTCTTCTACTGAAGGCTGGGGTAGTATACTACCATCTATTGCTGTATGATGTTTTACCAGGCTGTTTAGTTTGGCTCTTATAGCTGGTCTTCTACTGAAGGCTGGGGTAGTATAGTACCATGTATTGCTGTATGATGTTTACCAGGCTGTTTAGTACAGCTTCTATAGCTGGTCTTCCACTAACACCTGGGGTAGTATACTACCATGTATTGCTGTATGATCTTTACCAGGCTGTTTAGTTCAGCTCCTATAGCTGGTCTTCCACTAACACCTGGGGTAGTATACTACCATGTATTGCTGTATGATGTTTACCAGGCTGTTTAATTCAGCTCCTATAGCTGGTCTTCCATTGACTGCTGGGGTAGTATACTACCATGTATTGCTGTATGGTGTTTTACCAGACAGTATGGTGTTTTTGCCAGACTGTTTAATTCATCTCCTATAACTGGTCTTCAATTAACGCCTGGGGTAGTATAGTACCATCTATTGCTGTATGATGTTTTACCAGGCTGTTTAGTTTGGCTCTTATAGCTGGTCTTCTACTGAAGGCTGGGGTAGTATACTACCATGTATTGCTGTATGGTATTTTACCATATTTTGACAGTTTAATTCAGCTCCTATAACTGCATAACTCTTCCATTAACTGCTTGGGGTAGTATATCTCTATGTAGGAATGAAATGCAACAATTGAAGAATATAACCAAAAAGTTATTTTGATATAAGAACCAAAATATATCAGGAATCCTACGTGTGTTGGAATACAGGAGGCTGTTGGGACTCCATTGCAATTGAAAATTGAAAAAGTCAAAAGTCAAAAGAAAAAACCGTTAATTAAATTACTCATACTATTAAAATGATTGAAACGTATCACGAATGTGAAATTTGTCAATAAAACCATATTCAAAGGAAATAAAAAATTATTTATATTTATGTTTTTGTACCTGGAAAGACAATAACAGGTTTTGGGTTTGTTTGTTTTTTTAAATCTTTTATTGAATAACAACTTCTTTCTTCGGGGTCGATCACATATCAAATACATTGTACCCTCTTCTCACCATGTGTGTGTTTTCTAAAATATAAAGTTGACGAGATAGACAAAGTACAAAATTTACATTAACAAATTGACTAAATTACAGTCAAGTCCAGTTTTTAAGGGAACAAAGAGCGGGCACAGGTAACAAAAAAATGAAACAAATGATGTCAGAATCTCGAGTCAAATACAAGCAGTTAGCATAAGGATGCAACGAGTACTAATAAACTCTAATTAAGGAGTGGCTAAATATTTAAATTAACCTGAAATATATGCTGTCAACATGGCGTTACCCAGACTGCATTGCGTGATTGCTCAGTTTCAATAGGGGCTTTGCACGTGGCGAAATATTTATATACAGTTAAAAAACATGTCTTGACAAATTAAGGGGTAATTAAGACAGGGGGTGTAATGAAGTGCATACACCATGGACCACAGGGGTGGGGTGAATGGTGTACCCCGTGCGTATACCCCATGATAACATGGGCTGTCTGACAATTAGGTTATGCTGCCTGAGGGTTAGATTTCCAGAAAATGCACAATCTCCAGTTCTACACATCTCTCAAATTTTGCTAAATTAGAGTGAAAAATGATAAATACTGAGTATATCTGAGTGTATTCTGTATTGTATTTATTCAATAGATTGGTTGTATTTATTCAATAGATTGTCTGGTTATGTTGAACTGTATTTTGAACCTGATTTTTGTCTTAAATGTGGGTTATTTGAGAAGATTGGAGAAGGCCAATTGTACAATTTCTGAAAATCTGACCCGTATGTGTGACTCTTAATATGTTAACAAGATTAGAGCTCGTGTATTTGCTCTGTAATGTACAATGGGGTTACTTATATATGTAATTAGGGAGGTGCCGCAAGCAAACCTATCTCAATAACGTAACCGTATCCGTATCTTTTTATGTGGCTTAGATCGTATTTTATGTATGAAAAATATATTGTGAGATGAATCTTTTTGCTTGATATGTTATGTTATCTCTTTCTTACTCCCTTTCACATATGTTTGTATAACAGAGATACGGATACGTTTACGTTAACGTATAGGTTAGACTTGCTGGACATGTTATAGCTGCTAGGCGGCTGCTCATTTTTAAGAGTAGAGTAAGTGTGTACTGACCCACCTTGTGTGAAGAGAGAAAATTATAAGAAAAAAAAAACAACTATAAAAATAAGGGACACTGCATATTTGTTGTCATAGAAATGTAAGAGCCACGATGGCAGGATATGTTTGGATAAAACCTTTTTCAAAAACAAAAAAAAACTTCACATTAAAGTATTGCTCTCACCAGCCGCCGTTTTATACATGTGTTCCCCTTATGGGTCAGATTTTCAGAAAATGTACAATTGGCAGCTGTACATATTGAGTAAACTCAGCTAAATTAGGCTGCAATGTGGTCAATACTGGGTAAATTCGAGTATATTCGGCATTGCATTGATTCTAGCAATCTGTTTGGTTAGGTTGAACTTGAACTGTATTTTGAACTTTATTTTCGTCTGAAATTTGGGTTATTTGAAAAGATTGGCGAAGAGGAAGTATACATTTTCTGGCGACTTCACATATATGTGAGCTTCTCCCCATCCCTCCAGTGCGTCCGAGTTCAGAGTTCAGCTGAGGTGGTGGCGGTGGTGGTGGCGGCGGTGGTGGTGGCGGTGGTGGCGATCTGGCGCTGGGTCACGTGGCGCGAGATACACACGAGAGCCATGCGCGCGCACAGCTGCGTGCCTCGCACTCATGCTACGTTCAGATATGACATGATTACGCGCCAACAATCGCGTCAACAATCGCGCCAGCAATCGCTCCCTCCTCCTCCTCCTCCCTCCCGTATCTGATATGGGGCTATGTATACATACAGCCGGAATCATGGCCGATCGTATCTCAGACATGTCAATGTTTATCTCTTGACATGTCTACAAAATATTCAAGCACATGTATGTATAAGTTTATGTAGCTTCCATGGCAGGGATGGGGCTAGGCTGGGATGATACAGTATGTATAGCGTCTGTATTTGGGTGAAATCGCCAGAAAATGTACAATTCGCCTTCACCAATCCTCTCAAATACCCCAAAATTAAGACAAAAATGAGGTTCAAACCCCAGTTCAACCAAACAGATTGTTGGAATCAAGGCAATGTGATGTTTTTATTTAGCCAAAACATTATATGCAGTGTACACTATTTTCAATCAAATCTAAACAATACAAAATAGAGATTTACATAATACCATAGTTAGCATACCTATAACTGTATAATCAGCTATAAGTAATACATAGAGTAAGAAGAGATACACCTACTATTCACCATTTTTTAGTCTAATTTAGCGGAATTTACTGAATGTGTTGATCTGAAGTTTGTACATTTTCTGAAAATCTGACCCTTGTGCCGGGAAACCTCTGGGGGAAAATAAGTTTGTAATAACTTGCTTTTCAAACAAATGTATCAAACATAAAATATAGAAATACTTCTTAGATGTCCTTCATGTTTACATTCATTGGAATCAGCTTGATCTCATCTTTTCAAATATGATGATATCTCAAAATCCATTTTTTGCGACTTATGACTCTTTTTTTCGGAAACGTATCACATATATTAAAAGTCTGATTGTACATGCCTGACTTGCCCCACCCACACTGTATACCATTAAACAGGCAGGCGTCCATGGGGCGTCTGTCACATGCCACGGCCATTAAATATGTACCTGCAATTTGTTACCAATTAATTCTATCTAACCACGCATATAAAATACACTCATAACTTCTCCCCAGATAAGTTTTAACAAGCACTGACAAACATGCATGCTTGTGAAGATGGTTGGTTTATTGGGAAATATTCAGACAATTTCACTTATGGACCATTGGGTTCGAAAATGTACAAGGGTCAGATTTTCAGAAAATGTACAATTGGCCTTCACCAATCTTCTCAAATAATCCACATTTAAGACGAAAATCAGGTTCAAAATACAGTTTAACATAACTAGACAGATTTATTGAATGAATACAATACAGAATACACTCAGATATACTCAGTATTTATCATTTTCACTCTACTTTAGCAGAATTTGAGAGATGTGTAGAAGTGTAGATTGTGCATTTTCTGAAAATCTGACCCACAATCGGCTGCTTTACACATTGTAGTAAATTTGGGTCAATTAGCTTTTTATAAATGGTAAATTCTAAGTGTATCTGGGGATATTTTGCATTTCGTTGTTTTAAAAGATCTGTTAGGTTATGTTAAACTGGTGTCTGTCTTAAATTTGGATTAGTTGAGAGGATTTCTTTTTTTTCTTTTTGAACATCGGATATTTATTCATCTTAGCAACAAATCCTCTTTCTTTGAGTGGGTGACATCTACATTTTACAGCCCACTCTCTCTGCTCATCTCCGTTGAATATATAATACTTTTATGTTTCACCCTAGAAATATGAAGATACAGACTACTATTCTAGTCCAAAAACGTTCGTAATCTAAAAAAAACATTAAGATTCTTATCATTTTAAAGGAACAATTGCATGGCAAAAATCTTCCCTTACTCCATTGGAGGGACTTATTATCTTTATCTCGGGAAAAAAACATACCCTTTTTTATTATCATTTACTTTTTCTCTCGAAAGTGCACATGTGCTAACCTCTATAAAAAAAAAAACCCTGTGCGCTCCGAAACATTAACCAGGATGGTATCAACAAGGCGAACAGGAGATTTGCATGTCTACTGCAGTGCATGCTGGGATGGATTCTGTTGAAATCTGACATTGAATATTTGGCAACATTTTTATCGAAAATTGCAAGAGTGTTTTCACAAAAATATCACAGCTTGAATAAATGAACACCAAATGCATGATGGGAAAGATGGGGACGTGTGTCATGGAAACTTGTATAACACATAGATATTGATATAAGAGCATTGATAAATATCCCAGGCTGAACATGGCATGTTTTCTATAGATTTTAGACTGTACCACTAGTCCCATAATTCCATGCGAATCAAGATTCAAAATGGCGGAAATGCAAATCCCCTATTGTACATTTTCTGGTACTCTGATTATCTGTTGATAAGTATAACAGTCCGGTATTGTACTGAACATAATTTATTGTATACGAAATGGACTTTGCTGAATGGCTGTGAACACAGATTAACTTTTATTATAACAACTTGAATTTAATATTTGATGTGTCTATGATAAACTGTCATGTTGAGTTCTTAGTGCTTTTTGTTCTATACATTTACTTGAATGTATGAAAAAATAAAAAAGAATACTTTTGTTGTCAAATCTTTGATAACGAGTAGAAGCTTGATAATTGTATTTTATACAATTAAATGACGCGAAGCTGGGGCTGGATTTTATCATTTCTTTAAATTTATTTCAACTGAAAAGAAAACAATATGTGCAATGGTACATAGTTGTTAACGAAGAATGCATTTCCAACCCATATATCGAAACAGAAAATGGGTAAATTTAAAAACAATTATTTGCCAGAATGGCGGACTTTCGTGCCTCCCTCCCGCCGGCAAAACACCTCTCAGAGGGTCAGATATTTTTAAAATGTACAATCGGCAGCTCTCCAAATTTAGGAAATTAGGGTAGATTAGACTGAACAATGATGAATACCGGGTATATCTGAGTATATTTGGTATCGCATTGATTTATATTATCTGCTTAGCCATGTTAAACTGTATTTTGAAGCTCATTTCTGTCTTAAATGTTGGCTATTTGATACAATTTATGAAGGCGAATTGTACATTTTTGGAAGATCTGACCCCAGTACAATTCATCTGTCCAGACGATGCAAATAAGGTGTGCGAACTATTCATGTATTAGTTTTAGCACAATTTTTATCCGGGCGATAATCAAGTTACAGAGCACACACGATACAGTACACTCCCCTGCAACTATGCATGTGAGGTTTTTGAACATCAGACACTCACAAAATACCTACAAAATCTTTACCTCAACACAACTTCATTCATATCAGCCATGTTTACTCCTAACAAAAACACAGAAACGGGCAAAGGAAAACACCCTAAGGCTGCGTTTCCACTGGCTCGCTCTTTTGGACCGCTCATGGCCCGCTCTTTTTATTTCCCCAAGCGCATAATAAGCGAAGACAGAGCGAATGAAAGACACATTATAAAGAAGCGAGGCAAGAGCGAGCAATGAGCGCAGATACAAGCGAGCCAGTGGGATCCCACCTTAATCTCTTCTTTCCACACTCTATAGGGTATAAAGCTCCCACTCCGTTATACCAGTCACAGTCATTGGTATGTGGACGGGCAAGAAAAAAAAATCTCAGGAAATGATTTTTTTAGGAAGGAGGAGGAGGAGACATGCGTGTCACCTGGCGGAAACGCGTGTCATAATGTATACTTTCTTAGTTTGGTTTCCAGCGGCCGTTGTGCCTCAAGTCTGCCCTGAACAAACACAGCGTTCATTGCGCGTTCGTTAACAGTTCAAGGGTCAGATTTTCAAAAAATGTACAATTGGTAGATCTACACATTTAGTAAATTCTGCTAAATTTAGCTGACAAATGATGAATACCGGGTTTTTCTGAGTATATTTGGTATCGCATTGATTTAAAGTATCAGTTCTGTTATGTTAAACTGCATTTTGAAGCTCATTTTGTTCTTAAAAGTGGCTTATTTGAGAGGATTGGTGAAGGCGGATTGTACATTTTCTGACAATATGACCCAGAGCGTTCACGGCGCGCCCGCCTGAGAGTCAATAGTGGGTGAATAAACGCAACAAGTCCCGACTATTTACAGTACGGCCACAAATAGAGCTTTTTCCCACTTCTCTAGTATTTCAGGTCTCGCTACACAACATTCACTGCAGCAGTTCTCTCACTTCCAATGTCTATGTAACTATGTCTGAGAATAGGGGGCTTGTATGTACCCGATATTGACTCTTGGCTCGCATGGAATTATGGGAGTAACTGTGTCTGACAATAGGGGACTTGTATGTGCGCCATCTTGTGTCTTGGCTCCCGTGGAATTATGGAATAGATTAATTATGGCTGTATTGTTACACCACGTTGTAGCATACTTATTCAACTTAATATTTCTTTAAATAAATATAACGAATATATTCCAAAATAACATCTTCATTTATTATTCAAGTTCCTACAACTGTAACAGTGTATGTACCCGATCTTGAATATTGGCTCGCACGGAATTATGGGAGTAACTGTGTTTGAGAATAGGGGACTTGTATGTTCCCGATCTTGAATCTTGACTTGCATGGAATTATGGGAGTTGTATGTTAGAATAAACCCAGACAAACCATTCTATATGTTTAGTATGGAATGTTTCCCAGTGTTCCAATATGAATAAAGTCATTTGTTATATGTGATGCGTTCCAGGGAAATGAGCAGTAGGACATCTAAATAGGTATTTCTATATTTAAAGTTTGAAATATCTCTGGGTGGACATTTACTAGTAAAGAATCTAAATATACTGTATAAGATGACCTTAGAAATACATGGATATATTTATTAGACTGTCCTGATATTTGGTAAAGATATTCAGGCTACGACAAGCATTAAGCAACCCCAGAATGGAAACATTCCCACAGATACATCTTGTGAATAAAACACTTTGAAAAATATTAATTTTGCGACTTATGACACATTTCCCTGGAACACCTCACATGATATGATATGAATACACCAATCTCAATATGTACCGTCATGCCGTTGATGACTTTCATATTTCGTATATAACCTACTTTAATGGCAATTATGGTAAAAATGTTGCTAAATATTTGTCATATTCGCCATATTCGAAGTTAATCCATTCCAGAGTGCACAGTAACTGACATGCGCAGTGGTATATACAAACCCCCTATTGTTTCCATACCTTGACTGTGACAGCCTGAGGGGAATTGGGATTCAAAATGGCGGCTATGCAAATCCCCTATTGGGAATCTAGTGGTTGTGAGCCTTGGTCTAAAGTTACCGTGGAATTTGTAGAATATGTGTGACTTGAATTCTGTTAATTTTGAATCTGCATGTGCCGACAATTGTAAGCATTTAAGTAAGGTTTGCGGTTTCTAACAACGTCGAGAATTTAGTCTAAAGTTACCGTGCATATCTCAGAATAAGCGTGATTTGAAATTGAGTTCATTCTCAAACTAGGCGCGCAGATATTTGTGAAAATATGGATTGTATTCTGAAGACTGGAGTAGAATATGAGCTTAATTTAAATTCTACAAAAGATGAAAATTACGCAGTTAATTTACCAATGAATTTGTGATTTGAATTCAACTTATTTTAAATATAGATTTGTGATCCCGATGGACCAACTTTCAAGCGTTACACAGAGAAACTGCTATACCCTTTTTAACTAGAATCATTTATTTCGAACCGTCATCTTATTGTTCTATAACTGTAGATTAATCACTTAATACATCTAATGTCCCTCTATTCCTTACATCATCCAGAACACACTCTGTTATTCAATATTGAATTGGTCTTCTCAGACCTAATTTGTTGTATCACTTTAACATACCCCACTAGCAGCCAAATGTTAGTGGTGAACCATAATGTTAATGGCTATAATTATTTAACTATATATCTCTATTCATCGCTCTGTACTTGCTGTATTTTGTATTTTGTATTTTCTATGCTCGCTTTATAATAGTGTAAACCTAATATGTTTCTCAATTATGTATAACTGAATCACATTCGCATTTTCATACATCTCGTATGCTAGTATATTTGTAACTTCGAAAAAATTGACTACCTTCCTAAGCCTAACGACTCATCTTCAGCTATTGAAGAGTCATCGCCAATCGCCAACTTATCGCTACTCATAATCTGTTGTAAATTTTACATCTCTCATCTCATAATACTTAGTCACTGTTGTTATTTATACTTTATATCTGTTCTTACTGTTCTACATGTTCCAACAAAAAGTCAAGATGCTAAGATTCTCAGGCAACCTCTGGAAGAACTGGTTCAGTTTGCAACTGTAACCAGACATTGTACTACCTGATTTGTATTAAGATCTGCAAATAAAAGAATCTCTGAATTGAATTGAATTGAATCCGTAGTGAGAATATGGGTTATAAAACATTGGCCTGCCGTATGTTATCTAAGCTTAGAATATTATTAATTAAGATTAAAACAAGTATACTTGTTTATCTAAGCTATAATAATATGTGTGTTGCGTTGCAAAATTCAAGAGTCACAAGTCGCAGAAAATGGATTTTGAGATATTATCATATTTGAAAAGATGAGATCAAGCCGATTTTAATGGTAGTAAACAGTATTACATATAAGTAGGCCTGGCCTATGTAACTTATACCTTTGCATTTTGTCAAAATCTGACCCGTATACAGATGTACCACTGGAGTGGTCAGTTGGTGCCCCATACAAAGGCCAATTTCTACATACTACTCAGAGCTATTAACCATAAGTAACCCGTCTTACCCGTTCATTTTCTTATACTACTAGAAGACGCTCCATAGCCAAAGTACCATTCTACATATACTACTGGTACACTACCGATGAACGTGTTATACTTATAAAACACAAGCTATAATTTACATATTTCTTTACCGCATCCAGTGGTCACATGACATTTGGAGTCACGTGATCACTGAGATGAGGAAGGCTCAGGTGTTGAAAGCTTCCTTAGATGTTACTTCAACTGTGTAATAAAGTACCTAAATATACTCCATAATATGATCTTAGAAATGCATAGATATATTCAATACATTGCCTTGAAATTTTGTATATGTATTAATGTCACTAGCAGCATTAAGTGCCCCAAAGATAAGATTATTCCAGCAAAGATATCTTGTGAATAAATCACATTGAAAAATATCCATTTTGCGACGTATGAATCATTTTCCTGAAACACATCTCAAATGCTACGGTCAAAAATGAATAAATTTATAGTGAATTAAAGGCAACAATTAGCGTTTGGCATAATAAACAGGGAAGGCAGCTTCAAAAGAAAGACAAACCCCCCAGAATAAAATTGGAAAACTTCCAATGATGCAGATTCCAGACCTTATAAATATAATTCTAATTACAACAAGTCATAAAAGCCAGCAGAGAGATTATTGTATATCAAATGAAGCACGTCCTCCATTATTCATCACATAATATCAAATATAAAAGCCAGGCTTGCACCTTATTATTACCAGAGTGGGTTTCTATTCATGGGAAATGTTTGATGCTACAATTGCCTAATCTGTATGCATAACCAAATCACTTGTGAAGGGGATAAGTTTGATGTTATTATCCATCTCGTCGCGGTTTGGCTAAGCTTTCTATTCCCGATACCAATCACTAAAAGATAGTTATCTGTTTACGCTTCATCTATCACACAACCAACACCGGCATTTCCATATATTATCGCTCACAAGCAGGAAACCCGATGTACGAGTGAAAGCTCTTGTTTCTTTGGCCACCGACAGAGGGGGTAATTCTGCGTAAAATCCTGACGTATTGCCGGGGGAAACCCTAGCTTTTTAATGAATATTACAAAAAACGCGATCTTATCACACAGCACCATCCAATTACGTCATAAAGACCACGTGGGCAGTTCCCTGGTGCGCGCGCGCAACGTCCGGAATGACTTCTCGCCGATTCTCGCTGTGACGAGATGATCAACACTTTTGTTGGCGTTTTTTTGCGTTGATTGTTGCGTAATGGGGGCAGGTAGGATACTGTATCGCGCTGACTGGGGTTTGGGGGCTGCGCATGCGCAGGTGGGTGCGGCCTACATGCTGAGAGACTGCGCGCACCCTCAACCCATCGTAACTCAATAGCAATTCAGAGTTTTTTTAACTAGAGGTAATTGGCAATAGGGGGACCTACACCATTGACACCAGCGACTTTAGCCTCCACTCTCAGAACGCAGGGTTCGCCGTGAAGAACCCTTATCTAGATGAGTTTACTGGAGTTTGGAGAAACATCAAGGGTTCCTTGTTCAACTTTATTTAAGTACCAGGAAAAAATGTAATAGTTACTACTTATGGGTATGGGAATTTCAACAAAAAATGCCCTCAAGATTCTAACAGATTAAAACGTTCGGCGAATGGCTATAGTAGGTCTATGGGTGTCCATAATTAACTGGGGTTATTTTTATAACCCAATCTAACTAAATATTAATTAATTGATATATTTCTATTCCCATATCACATTACAACTAGTGTCACACAGTGTAAATTAAAGAGAGAAACTTATGGAAAGAGGAACACTCTCTGTGTTTATCACAGGTCTTCCGTGTGCCCCTTGATTTTGGTTAAACAAGGGTGTCATAGTTTGTTATATCGTACCTGCCCCCAGTTTGTTATCAGATTTTCAGAAAATGTACAATTGGCAGCTGTACATATTGAGTAAATTCTGCTAAATTAGGCTGCAATTTGGTCAATACTAGGTAAATTCGGCATTGCATTGATTCTAGCAATCTGTTTGGTTAGGTTGAACTGTGTTTTGAACTTTATTTTCGTCTGAAACTTAGGTGATTTGAGAAGATTGGCGACATTGAATTGTACATTTTCTGAAAATCTGACTCATATGTTTCTAACTATATTCTAGAACACAACTACATAGACTCAGTTTAGAATCACTAGCTACTGTATTGTTTTGAATTAGAAAGACATAGAGGGTGTCTACTGAGGGGCCCAGATAAATAAACGAAGCAAGAGATTCTTTCAATGAACTTCTATAGGAACCATTTGTGATCCGTTTTAGGAAAAAAATTAAAAAATAGGATTTTGAGATATCACCATATTTGAAAAGATACGATCAAGACGATTCCAATGATAGTAAACAGTCTAATAATCTAATAAATATTTCTAAGTTTGATGTTTTTGTTTTTGGAAAAAAATTGTGCACTATTTCTTGGGGGCAATAACCAGTAAAGTAATTAAATGTACTCTATAAGATTATCATAGAAATGCATGAATACATTTCATACACTGTCTTGAATTTTGGTACATGTGTTCATGTCATAGACAGCGTTCAGCACCCCAAAAATAAAAACATTCACACAAAGACATCTTGTGAATAAAACACTTTAAAAAATAGGATTTTTGCGACTTGTGACTCATTTTCCTGAAATACATCACATTTATCGTAAGAATGAATCGATGTAGGAGGGAAGGCCTCACACATGCATGCAGTGATATCCACCTCATGGGCGATGCACGTGTCATGTCGGTACGACGACATGCTACATTGGAGCATGCATTTCACCCCTCCGCCAACAACACATCCATCCTCCCCACTTAGGCATTATACAACACCCAACCCCTGGTGCCAACCAGAGCCTAGTTACGCAACTCTTTATTACCAACATCTTTCATCCAAAGCGACAAGTCATCTTGTGGTCCCTCACACACGTGTCTCTCTGTGGCTGTCTGGGGAGTGAGTGAAAGACCGACACACTCCACCTTACCTGATACCTTTCGCTATTAATGTGCCATAAAATCAAAGATTTTTATTTAGTTTTTTAGTATCAAAGTGCCATGGAGTGTAAGTTTTTGTCAATGACAGACACACGCTGAAATACCTGATAGCTGCCTGCGTTAATGTGCCATAAAATTAATCAAAGAATTATTTTATTTTTTAGTATTGAAGTGGCATGGTGTATAAGATTTTTTCCCTTTTATGTATGGCCACAAAGAGGCCCGTATGATCTCCATTGATAGGGATTAAGAGACGGCATTTGTCATGACTAAAGTAGACTCGATTGAGCTCTCTTATTATAGGAGAAATATCAACGATTATAGGACCTCCTATAATCTTTAGAAATATGAAAGAATCTGTTTGAGAAGATATGAGATGACAGACCAAGTAGAAATATACTGAAGTAATAAATGTATAAGAAAAACTATATTCTGCAATTTCTGACAACAATACTTCATTGTATAACGTCTTTGCTGTCATAGAACTGTTTTTAGACGTAAAAAGGGACGTAGGCCTATGTATAATTCCCGTAAGAACTTGTTGACAGTAACAAACATTAGACATTAACACTCTTAATGTCTTACCATATAATTTACCTGTCTTACCATTTTAATTGTCTGAGGCCAATGAAATAAAACATATATATGTTTTTTTATTCAACATTTTTATACAGCAAGACATGACTATTTGTCAAGACCAAAGCTCACAGCATCTGTAATGATATTCTGTCTGGCGCTGTGTCTAGGGTGGGTGGGTGGGTGGAGGTAACTATCTACATGACTATATAATATAAGACACCAAAATATGCATAATTGGTGTTTCAATGGTTTGTCATGAACTGGACACGGATAAAATTACAAGTTGAGATTATCTGAGCAAATTTCGATATAAATAAATGTCTTCAAATCCGCAGTTCAGTATCTGGATTGGTAAATTCTAATCGTACATTCATATATATATTATGACGGCTATTTCGGGGATAAAAACGTTACATATAATAAATAAAGTCACATTACTACGAAATAAATTATTAATTGCAGTTTGAAGTTTAGTATCGGTTTTTGGACTTTAAACACTTTGGAAATACAACAAAAAACCCTTTTTATTTTCCGCATTCATCTAATAACATTTCTCTCCAGAAACACTTTAAACATTAAACCCTTGTTTGCCAAATGTCATCTTGAACCATTTTCTGCTGGCACTAGGGTCAAATTCCTCTCCAGTCCATTCTCCTTCAAGGCAATCAAATACTAATATAAGCACTTAACAATAGACCCTTAATGACATCCATAAAATAGATATCAAGCCTGCACATTGAAATTAGCTGTTTGGAGACTGCCCGCTTATTTACAAGATCAAGCCCGGGAGAAAATAAAGCGATCATGTCTGCATTCCATCGAGCGCGTGCGGTATCAATTCTCGCCTATTTAATCTGTATTTGCTGCTCATGTCTGAGGTTGAAGCTACCTGTTGACGTGATGAGGGCCGGATCATTAATTGCCTTGTTATGTGAATTAATTAAAGCACAGAACCTGACATATCCGGTCCTGCCAGGCGACTTCATACGGGTCTCATCGCCAGCCGCGCGTGGCTGGACTATTCTTCCTTGCGCTGTCGCGCGTCACGACGATTGCTTACTGCCGCGCGGCAGGGCGCGGGATGCGGGCCTTGACGCGCGGGCGCTATCACTGTCTGGGCGGGGATTCAGAGGCTTGACTACTTTTTGGGGCTCATTCAGAGGCTTTGAGTTGTAAAGGCGGTTCTGACTGGACGCAGAGTCAGAGTGGGAGGGATCCAGAGAACAGTCTAGGCCCAATGTTGAGAGTGTCCCTTCAAACGAAGGGAAACCCTCGATCTCGACTCAAAACGCAAAGTGTCATTAGAATTTCATTAAGACCGCAAAATGTTATTGTATTCCTATTAAAACGCCGAGTCCTAGGCCAGGAAACTGATTAGCAAAGTAGGCTGACATACCGTTCTTATCTGATCTGAGGGTTTGGGCCTAGACTGCTGGGATAGTGTTAGCCTCAAATGGTTTGGTTTGGAAATTTATTTTTTTTTCAAATCCGTGACAGAATTGTTCATATTTTCGTATGTAGGCTAATCCTTAAATCATAACGAGATTTTATGTGTTACGATTTTGTAAAAGGAAATAAAGGAATGCCATGTTGTAAAATGTCCAAAATTGTATTCTATTTGCAGTGAACAAATCCCACTTCTGCTGACAACAAGCTAGATATGAACGATATAAAATTGATGAATGCCATTGTGTATGAATTGAATATCAGCGCAACGTTCAAATTACGATTTCATGCATACATTTATTTCATCCAACTTCATGAAACCCTGTCAAATCATATATTTAATAGAAAATTATTAAATCGTATTTCTTGGCAGATTAATATCGGATTTAGTTTCTCATACTGTACCAATTATTCTTCACATTTTTAAATTTTTAAATCTGTGTCTGAACATTCGTCGACTGTTTGACATATAAGAACTTAAAATGCAAACTCTCACGCAACCAAGTCAGTAATTGGAGTTGTGTATTTACAGTGTTCATTCCTCTTATATTGCACGCTAAATAAACACCACCATTCATTCACTCTCTCAAGACCTAACATGAGACCTACATTTTCCTTCCTTTTATTCAACTTTCATTTTTCAAGGATTGTTGAACTTTGTTAAGATAACAGTTGCTGCTAAGAGCCCGAACAATAATCCACCTTTTCACCCAGACTTTCTTAAACAATAACACCTTGATATTTCCACTCCAGAAGTGGTCCAGGTTAGATTCGAAATATTATATATGTAAAGAAATTAGATCAAATGGTAGAACTGCTTCAAGTAAATAAAAACTATAGTCATTCACCCATCAATCAGCGGGGAAATGTCCGGCGGGTAGTTAGCCTGGTATTGTCGTGTTTTTTTTTTTGTTTTTACGACAACTTCTTTTATTCAATCTGTCAACAATGTCATCTTCCTCCGGGACAGCTATACATCGAGAATTACACACGTCCCTCTTCTGCATCATGTTTGCTCGATAATTTTATATTTTTCTCAGTTTTTATTCTTATAACATTAACACTAGAGTACCACTGTTAGACAATTTGCTCATATATATATCACAACACAACTATCTTCATGTATTACTTACTCACTTGTCTACCGATTTTAAGGTGGGTAGGGTGTCGAAAGGTTATTTATTCTGATCTATTAGATCCGTCAGATCCGAGAATATTTTTCTCCACTTCCCATCCTCTTCCCTGTCTATTGTCGTGAGTTTATTCTGATATAGAATGATTGAGATCTTAGATCTCAGTTCATAACAAAAGACGAACCATTCTAACATGCCTTTATGGAAGAGTTTCTGGCGATGTATAAAAGCTTTTGCTACAAGAATGATCCAATTTATTATCTTACTATTTGTACCCATCTTGTCGAATCCGAACATGATGTTTATTCTTTCAACATTAAATTCTCCATTGGCATTTTTTTTGATCACCTTTTTCCCACTTGGGTCCTCGTTTAGGTACCCTATAGAGTCTATAAACTCAAAGATATTCCTCCACAAGGTTTTTGTTCTTCCACACAACATGAAAAAATGTACGACATCGTCTCTTTCAGTACAGAATGAGCAAACAGGTAGTGGTTTGATACCAGCATTTTTTAGATAGTAATTGCAAGTGATAGTTTTATGGATAATCCTGTATTGTAACACCTGAAGTCTTGTTTCACAAGAGGCTTTGTATGAGATTAAAAAGACTTTTTTCCAGTCTATTTGACTGAAATCTTCGTCACCCATGTCTAACAGCTGCTGCCACGAGTTAAGTTTCTCTCGTTTTACCTTCATACTTTCTATTAGAGCGTTATAGATCTTTTTGCTGGAACATGTCATTATATCTATACATTGGCTGTTGATGTTTATATTTATGTTCCCTTTATCCTCGCAGGGGGGGGAATTTTGTATGATCGTGAGCCATTCTTTAGGTATGGCTTTTTTCAAATCTCTCATCATATGGTAGTCAGGTATAAATCCATATTGTCTTTTTACCTCTAAGATCGACATCATTTTACCTTGTTGGTTGATCAAATCACCTATACTTGTAATTCCATTTCTCTCCCAGCTGTGATAGTAAAACATTTTTTTTTTTTCTCTAATTAGTCTATTTGACCATATTCTTTCTCTCAGTATTTCATTTCTCGAAACTGGCTCTTTATTGTAGAAATATTTATTCCATATTGAGAACACCTCTTGGTAGAAACTATTCAACGCTTTACGTGGCATGCTTCTACACAACAATACATCTTCTGCTTTCTTCGCAGTGGGGGAATAAGAAGCCATTTCTCTAAATGCTTTACCTGTACTATCTTGGAGTATTCTTTGTACCCACTTTAGGCGGTTAGTGTCAATTACTTCCTTAATAGTCCTTAAACCCAGCCCACCGTCTTCTGCCTTTTGGGCTAAAAACGCTGTACTGATTTTGTGGTCTTTATTTAACCAAACAAAGTTCAACATAATTTCATGGATTTTACTTTGGATCTTCTTTGGTAATGCAATACATGCCAGCACATGCTGGAAAATGGGGAGCAGGAATACATTGCACACTAATACCCTTCCCTTGATGGTAAGGTTTCTCCTTTTCCATTGGTTCACAATTAACTTGGTTCTATCCAGTAGTTTTTCCGTCGTGTTAGACAGCAGCAGAGAGAGAGAGAGAATGGGAGAGAGAGAGATTCTAGCGCCTATATATTTCTTTCTGCTTCAATATCTTAGATTCATTTTGTATTTAACAAAATAATTAGACCAAATGTTTAAAACAGTTCTTTTGAATTAATCATTCAGTTATATTTGACAACAGATCCAGTTTATAAGATTCCCGTATATATGTAAATGGTAGCCATGCGTTTCTATTATCTTAGCAATGATATACATATTTGGCGATACAGTTCTTGTGACACAGAGAGACAGAAAGAGTGTGTGTGACAGAGAGAGAGAAAGACAGAGAGAGAGACAGACAGAGAGAGGAGAAACGGAGGGGGAAACAGACAGAGACAGACAGAGGTGGCAGTGAGAGAGACAGAGAAAGAGAGGGAGGAGGAAGAGAGAGCGCGAGAGGGAGGGAGGGAGAGAGACAGAGAGAGAGGGAGGGACAGACAGACAGAGGGAGAGGGAGACAGAGGAAGGGAGAGGCAGAAAGAGAGACAGAAAGAGGGAGAGGGATAGACAGAGAGGGAGAGAGAGGGACGGAGAGAGAGGGAGAGAGAGGGACAGAGAGAGAGAGGGAGAGACAGACAGAGGGAGAGGGAGACAGAGGAAGGGACAGGGAGACAGAGACAGAGAGAGGGAGAGGGAGACAGAGAGGGAGAGGGAGACAGAAGAAGGGAGAGGGAGACAGAGAGAGGGAGAGGGATAGACAAATAGGGAGAGAGAGACAGAGGGACAGAGAGAGGGAGAGGGACAGAGGGACAGGGAGAGGCAGAGGGAGACAGAAAGAGAGAAAAAGACAGAGGCTGTAAAAGACAGACGACAAGAAGTGTGAGACTGAGAAAGAATGGTAAATTGATTCCTAACCACTAGAAAACCTTACACTGTAACCAAACCCACACGTATCGGTGTATGAAGTCACAGTACTATTACTGCACAGTTCCAGCATTACCAGCAGCTGGCCTGTATGGACCGGTTACTGCTCCAACCGCCTGCAACCCTGAGTCAACACTGCAACCAATATTTGTTTACACTCTTCACAACTTCTCCTCTTCTTATTGGCACCGGAAGTCCATTCACTCTTAGAAATGGAGGTACTTGGAGACTCTTCGACGGATTTCAAGTGTCTCTGTTACCAGCTGAGGCTCTCTTAGTCTCTTATTTCTGTCTCATTCATAAAAAATAACACAAATATGTGGGTCAGATTTTCAGAACATGTACAATTCACCTTCACCAATCCTCTCAAATAACCCACATTTAAGACAAAAATAAGCTTTAAAATGTAGTTTAACATAACAGAACTGATACTTTAAATCAATGCGATACCAAATATACTCGGTATTCATCATACTTCAGCCTAATTTAGCAGAATTTCCTAAATGTGTAGAGCTGCCAATTGTACATTTGGGGAAAATCTGACCCCTTTATAGAAAAGAATTCTTTGTATTTTCTAATGAATGCACTTCTATATGAGGTTCATTTGGACTATGATACATATTATAGAAAATTGTTAAGAAATATAGATGTAAAAGCACAGTATTCTAAGCTACTGGAATTGTTAGTTAGTTTAGATAGTTTTATTACAGAAAGATGTTATTCACTATCGTTCTCAGACTTTGTGACAAAGCAATAAAAAGCTATTGTTTATATGGCGTGGGAGTGAACTTGATTCTGGCAACATAGTCTAACTAATTTCTCAATGGTCCCAGATTTCTTATTTCAAATCGGATAAATAATATATATGACCTCCGAGCCATTCCTGAAAGCTTTAGCTCTTTGGTTAAAAGGATGGACACTAATTATGTATATTTATATCAGCAGCACATTGAGAGATTTCTGTGTGTTTGATAGAATGTATTAGTTATATCGGTGCGTTCACATGAAGATGTACAATTCGTCTTCACAAATCGTCTATAATCGCCCAAATTTAAGAATAAAACGGTGTTCAAAATACAGTTCAACATATCCCAAAAGATCGTTTGAATCAACGCAATGCTTAATATACTCAAATCTACCTAGTATTTATTATTATTTTTCAGCCTAATTTAGCAGAATTTACCAAATGTGTAGAGCTGCTAATGTATGTATGTAGTGTATACTGTCTTATACCATATACAAGTTTATATATTACGGTCTCTAGTTAGTATAGACTACTATACAATAATCACAATATAATATGTAATATTAATATATATATCTCCCATTTACATAAACCAGCCGAATGTACAAGGCACCTCAACATATACATATGTATACAAACACAGTGCTATTACTTATTTAACGTTATATAAGCATGTTAAAATCATATGGGAATTGAGGTCTATTCCATATTAAACATATTACAAGTCAATTAGGTATAGCCAACAGTTGAGTCATGTATTGACGTTAAGCCTTGTTCTCCTTGGAGTGTGTCGCCAGTTCGCCTTAAGGAGGTGCGCGATAAAATGCGTGGGCGGATTCCTGCGTTCCTGGGGTCAAGGGTCAAGGGCGGTCACGTGTCCTGACCTTGACCTTTGACCCTGAGGGACGAGGCATTTCCGGGAGTCAAGACTCTTGGAGAAATGACGCCACGCCGTTAGTTCCGAGACATTCCCGGAAAAGTAAATGTTGGATAAAAATTATCGTTTTTTTTTTTATTTTTTAGATTTAAAAAAAAACACAAAAGAAAGCTGTGGGGTGCGCGTGGCGCGATAAAAAACAACTGCTTTTGAGTCTGGTTTCGGTGGTAAAAAAGAGACATGGCTGGTGTTTCAATATTGCGAACAATATGTTTGAATCTTTGCCAATTGGGCGGTTAGCTAATAGTTGGCAACACGGCAACACATGTGCATGATGCTGGTCATTACATGCGCTGAATGTTATCTAAATCTCCTTCCGCACATCCACACAGACATGAAAGTATGTCTTCTAGAATTATGTAACGAGAGCAAAAGCCCTTGCATGGAGGCAAATCATGCAGGATTTCAGTCATTGAGCGGGGTTCTCTTCAAAAAGACCGCCAAAATGGAATATCGCCGATGCTTCGTTAGTTGCGCTGATGCGACACACAAAAGATCGCCTTTTTGATGTAAGCTCGAGCGATTCCCGCGTAACCGAGGCTTCTAATTGTCTCTCTCCAACCGGACAATCATTTGGCCTTGTCACGTGTCCCTCTCCTCAAATAACTGCTCCATAACTGAAAGTGGCGTTGGGTCCATCTTTGTAAAGAAGCCCCTATATCAATTTCAACCTTGTCTTGCGCCAATACGCAATAGAGTGATAATTTGTGACGGCAACGCGTCACCACCAATAATTCCCCCTCGGAAAAGAAATCGTTGAATTGTTCTTTCAAAAACCAGACGACACGTAAGAGACTAATAAAATGAAAGAAAACAGAAAATGACAGTTTGCGAAGACAATAGAAACACTCCTTTTTTCCCACTCCTCGGACAATATGTTATTTTTCTAGATGCTCTTTTGGCATCGAATATTTTAATAACATCATAGGGGCCCATGTAATTTTTTCTATGTCATCCTCTCCTTTGGCAAGGTTATTTACATTAGCAGCCGGCTAGGGATTGTTTCGGCACCCGTCTTTATCGATGAGCGCAAAAATATATAGCATGAGTCGGTGGTAAGCGGGTGATCTGCATTACAAAGCTGCTGGGTATATGTCACTTGTTAAAGAAACAACTCGGGCGAAGCCATGGTCAGACGAGCATGACTAAACACCTGCGAGAGTGTGGGTACACTCTTGAAACGGGCGCTCTTCTCACTCTAGGTGAGTGTGTGAGATTGGTTGCTTAACGCACTTATCAACACATTTAACACTCACTCTAGGTCCTTTCTGTCTCTTTTCTCTGTCTCTCTCTCGGCCTTAATTCTTCTCTATCTCTATTTCCTGGGTATGACCATAAACTGCCTTTCTGTCTCTTTTTGCTCTGTCTCTCTGTCTCTCTCTCTCCCTTCTTCTCTATCTCTATTTCCTGGGTAAGATCATAAAGTGCCTTTCTGTCTCTTCTTTTCTCTCTCTTTCTCGCCCTTCTTCTCTATCTCTATTTCCTGGGTATGATCATAAACTTGCCTTTCTGACTCTTTTTGCTCTGTCTCTCTCTCCCTTTTTCTCTATCTCTATTTCCTGGGTAAGATCATAAACTGCCTCCCTCTCAGCTCTCCCCCTTCTTCTCTATCTCTATTTCCTGGGTATGACCATAAAGTGCCTTTCTGTCTCTTTTCTCTGTCTCTCTCTCCCTTCTTCTCTATCTCTATTTCCTGGGTAAGATCATAAACTGCCTCCCTCTCAGCTCTCCCTGGGTAAGACCATAAACTGCCTTTCTGTCCCTTTTGCTCTGTCTCTCTCTCCCTTCTTCTCTATCTCTATTTCCTGGGTATGATCATAAACTGCCTCTTAATGGAATTATAATTGCGGTTTGAAACGAGAGGCGAGAGGCGAGAGGCGAGAGGCTTCCCCTTCGTTTGAACTGAAGGGACTCTCTCAACTTTGGGCCTAGACTGCTGTGTCATTAAACCAACAAAACAGCTTCTCTTCAATTAATCTTTCCTCGTGTAAAAAAAACCAAACACACGCACATTTTAAAACTCGTCGGGGTGTCTATGAAGCATAAACCAAAACTTCCACAGAAGATTAAACAATTTTGTTGGTGTAAAAAGAGAAAATTAACCGAGGGGTATAGCCTATTTTAGCTGAGAACTGCCAGTCCTAACAGTGCACCTCCCCGAAGTGTCTTGCTAGCTTTGTCCCGAGGTCTTAGGTCGGGTCTAACGGGATAATGAATACGCTTATTAGCCTGGCACGCGACTAATCATAGTTAATTGCTGACTTGCGATCTACTAGTTGACATGTCCATGTGGGTACCTTCAGCCTCCCTATGTCTACTACCACCCAGCTGACTTACATAGGTGTCCCTCCCCACCCCGCTAATGGGTCAGATTCTCAGAAAATGTACAATTCAACTTCACCATTCCTCTCAAATAACTCCAATTTCAGACGAAAATAAAACTCAAAATACAGTTCAACCTAATCAGACAGATTGCTATAAGCAATGCCAAATATACTCGGATTTAGCTAGTATTGACCAAATTGTATACTAATTTAGCAGAATTTACTAAATGTGTACAGCTGCCAATTGTACATTTTCTGAAGATTTTACCCACATAGTCAAGGTGTCCCTCCCCCCGCTTATCTCATTATATTTAGTGTATAATGAAACAAAGCGTATGGTACAATTATATAGACATTATTTAATGTATGTGTATATATTATGTTTGTATTATTATGCGTGCATGTGTCTCATTTAGTAGACCGTGAATATTGCTGCTATTTATGGGTGCAAAGCGTTTATTGTATGTGCCAGCATTTTTTCAAAATTCCAGATGATTTTGGTAACTGAAATTCTGGCAATACTTAGATTGATGTGTTATTGGGGTTATATAATAATAATATATCTGAAAATAAAATAGCTTAGACGATTATATTGATAGTTATGATATTGAGTGTATACATACATGCATACGTGTGCATTGTGTTTGTGGCCTTTTGTACGTTGGACCGTGAAATTTGCTTACCAGTGTGACCATCCTGTATGGACACTCTAGGTCCAAAGATGAGAGAGTGCCTTAAAACGGAGGGAAAGCCTCTCGACGCAAACCACAAAGTGCCTTCATAATTCCATTAAGACTGCAAAATGTCATTATATTCCGATTATAACGCCAAGTCCTAGGCCAGGAGACCAATTAGCGAAGTATGCGTCCAACCACATACTGGCATTCTTATCTGATCTGAGGGTTTGGGCCTAGACTGTGTAGAATATACTTTATCCGGTGTTTACTATGATATATTGACCCCTGATGTATTAGAAGTGTATGGCATTTCCATAAGCATTATATTATAATAATGTGATTCTCAGGTTAAGTTTGTGAAATAGTACAAGTAATTACTCATATAATAACAATAACAATTATATAGAGGCTATATATGCTGTCGATGTGTGTATTATTTGCATCGTAGGTGCAACGTGAATGATTTAATATATGCTGACATTCAACAATTAAGGAGAGAACTAGACAGAGATTGAAATCAATTCAACCCCCAAAAGATTACTTATAAATTAATTGAATGATGTAGCTTACAGAAGAGCTTATACAGGTTCGAAACATTGGAAATCAATTAATGAAACCCAATAACTTCAATCAACACATTGTTATTCTTCCAGTCTTGGCATTTAAATTATATTTTTATTGGTATTATATAATCGGAGTCAAATATTTACTCATTTATTTAAATTTAAATATTTATTTTCCCATGTTTGTCAAGTATATAAAAGACCTAGATAATGGCTACATAGAGGTAAATAAATCTTGGCATAACAAGGAAGTCATTATATCTATACCACAATATACCACAATATACCAGTACACCCGTAAAGCTGAGATAGGGGACTTACACCCCCAAAGCCCGCTAAGACATGCGTGAAAGGGACAGTTATGGGAGATCATAAATATGAGTCAGATTTTCAGAAAATGTACAATTGGCAGCTCTACACATTTAGTAAGATAAAGTAGGCTGAAAAAAGTATAGATACCAGGTACATCTGAGTATATTTAGTATTATGATGTTTTAAAATATCTTATAAACTGTATTTTGAAGCTCATTTCTGTCTTAAATCTTAGTCATTGTAGAAGAATTGGTGAAGGTGAATTGTACATTTTCTGGTGACTTCACCCATATCAAATATATATTATATATACATCACCTTCACATCAGATGAGGGAGTGAAATGGGGTGGAGGGGTGTGGGTGGGGGTGGTGTGAGGGGGGATGCCAGAGGTATGGCAGAGTCATAATTTTTCCGACATCGTAGTCTAGAATGGGAATCATTATGACCGTGTGATCTCCAATATAACTGTTCTTTATTCTTTGCTGCATGTTTGGGAATTTGTCGCTCTAATCCCCGTTTATTGAACCCTTATTAAGCTTAGTGGTTGCATGACATTGATTTGCTCATTTCTCCTCTTATCAAGTTAAAAAGAATGGATTGTAAACCAATGCTTCCCAGTAGCACCATTTTTTCTCAGTATCACAGACTTATTTGAACCAGTGTGGGTGCAATCGCCAGAAAATGTACAATTCAACTTCGCCAATCCTCTCAAATAACCCAAATTTCAGACGAAAATAACGTTCAAAATACAGTTCAACCTAACCAAACAGATTGCTAGGATCAATGCGATGCTGAATATACTTGAATTTATCTAGTATTGACCAAATTGCAGCCTAATTTAGCAGAATTTACTCAATGTGTACAGCTGCCAATTGTACATTTTCTGAAAATCTGACCCATATATAGTGCTGTATAGGGATGGGATATAATGCTGGAATAATGAGGCAAATAGTACCAGCATAGGTCCTGGTATGTCTTAATACACATATAAACAAACATTGCTGTTTTCATAAAATCATTACATAGCGGAATACAGATTTATACCCATGCTATCACAGCTATAAAAATACATGTATATCATGTATACATTCACATGTTTACATGTGTCTTCATTTCTTAACAATAGTGTTTTCATGATATTATTAACATAAATGGAACATAAAATGGAATATTGTTTTCATAGAAATGGATGATGAATTAATTTTAAATTGCTACATTTGTGCGAAATATATATTATATGGAGATCACTGTAAAATGTAAAAAGGATGGTATCAACTTGTAAATTTAAAGTAGAATTATTATTTAAACTAGAAATAGATATGCAGTTCTGTTTGATAATCTTGTTATATTCATCCTAGTCCAATTTGGTAGAATATATTTTTTCAGAAATGGCAACAGATAGTGATATGTAACATGACCACTTATAAATCATTGACGATATAAATGCCAAAAATAAATCCCCCATATTCAAATTAAATCTGAGAATATGGATGATTCTTTTATGATTTCTCTTTTATACAAAATCCCCCATAAGTATGTATACCCAATTATCCACGTGAAAGAAGTCTTGTTCCTAAGCCTGGGAACCTTTACGCCAGATCCCTCTGAAGAATCATTACATGACGGATCCGGGCGCCAGAAAATGTACAATTGGCCTCCACCAATCTTCTCAAATAACTCACATTTAAGACGAAAATAAAGTTCAAAATGCAGTTCAACCTAACCAAACCGACATTTAGGATTAACGCAATACCAGATATACCCACATATACTTAGTGATAACCATTTTTTACTTAATATTTACTTAATGTGTAGAGCTGCGAATTTTCTTATGTCCCGACCCATATTGCCCCCCTCTACAAGGGTCAGATTTTCAGAAAATGTACAATTCAACTTTGCTAATCTTCTTAAAAAAACAAATTTCAGACGAAAATAAAGCTCAAAATACAGTTCAACCTAACCAAACAGATTGCTAGAATCAGTGCAATGCCGAATATACTCGAATTTACCTAGTATTGGCCAAATTGCAGCCTAATTTAGCAGAATTTACTAAATGAGTACAGCTGCCAATTGTACATTTTCTGAAAATCTCACCCATAACCTTCTCCTCCCATGTTCTCCTGCCGCTCCTCTGCCATCCACCCTGTCCATGCTATTAGAGGTTGATCAGCAGAATAATGGCATTGTTTTGTGTGTGGCTGGGAGCACGGGGTCGTGAGAACGCATGCGGTAGTGTATATATGGGTGAAGGTCATTATGTAGTCCCAATGTCAGCACCAGACAACCAGGCTCCTCCTCCTGGGGCAGATCGGCAGAAAATGTACAATTCACCTTCACCAATCTTCTCAAATAACCCAAATTTAAGAAGAAATAAGGTTCAAAATACAGTTCAACATAACCGGACAGATTGTTTGAATCAAGGCAATGTGAAATACACTCAGATATACCTAGTATTGACCATTTCTCAGTCTGATTCAACCTAATTTACCGAAATATATAGATCTGCCCATTGTACATTTTTAACCTTATTTTTGTCATCAATTTGGGTTATTTGAGAGGATTGGTGAAGGTAAATTTTACATATATCTGGTTCAAATAAGTCTGAGCTACTGAGAAAAAAAATGAACAACTGGGAAGCATTGGTTTACAATCCATTCTTTTTAACTTGATAAGAGGAGAAATGAGCGAATTAATGTCATGCAACCACTGAGCTTAATAAAGGTTAACTAAACTACCGTGGATTAGAGCGACAAATTCCCAAACAGCAAAGAATAAAGAAGAGTTATATTGGAGATGACACGGTCATAATGACTCCCATTCTAGACTACAATGTCGGAAATATGATGCCATACCTCTGGTATCCCCCACCCTCTATACCTCATATTATGACCCATATACCCCCTGATACATATAGTAGCCACTGCATTATATATATGTATGATATCTGAGTTAGTGGGGGTGCATTAAGATTTCATTCATGGAGCGTAGAAATCTGACATTTATGGACTGAATACTGACGCCTTGGGCCCTTCATGGGTTTGTCTGGAACTATATCTCTCCCTCTCTCTCCCTCTTTCTCCTCTCTCCCCTGCCTCTTTCTCCTCTCTCTCTCCTCTCTCTCTCTCCTTTCTCTCTCCTCTCTCTCTTCTCTCTCTCTCTCCTCTCTCCCCTCTCTCTCTCCTTTCTCTCTCCTCTTTCTCCTCTCTCTCCTCTCTCTCCTCTCTCTCCTCTCTCTCCTCTCTCTCCCCTCTCTCCCCTCTCTCCCTCTTTCTCCTCTCTCTCCTCTCGCTCTCTCGCTCCTCTCTCTCTCTCTCCCCTCTCTCTCCTCTCCCCCTCTCTCTCCCTCTCCTCCCACTCCTCCTCTCTCCCTCTCTCTCCCCTCTCTCTCCCTCTCCCCTCCTCTCTCTCCCTCCCTCCCCCCTCTCTCTCCTCTCCCCCTCCCTCTCTCCCTCTCCCTCCCTCTCTCTCCCTCTCCCTCTCTCTCCCCCTCCCTCCCCCCTCTCTCTCCTCCCCCCACCCCACCCTCTCCTCACCCCTCTCCCCCCTGCCCCTGCCCCTACTCGTGCCTCTACCCTCACAGCTCCGCCCACTCCTACTCCTCTCCTTGCCTCCCACATGTCACAAGCCCCCGTATGACATGGCCAATGTTTGAGCAGGAGGAATTGTCTTTAATTAAAAAGCATGAGTGAGTGAAGTGGAGAATGGCAGACATAGCAGCCAGCATGAGTATATTGTATGTAACAAGGTGCTGCTGGTCCTCACAGATTGTCTCTCTCAGTCTCTGATTGTTCCTATACTGGCTAGATAGACCAGCTATATATTGTTATACTCCAGCTAACCAGCATGGGGGTCTGAGCGTAGGAAAATGTACAATTTGCTTTCACGAATCCTCTAAAATAAACCATATTTAAGACAAAAATGAGCTTCAAATGCAGTTTAACATAATAGAACTGATACTTTAAATCAATGTGATATCAAATATACTCAGATATTCCTGGTATTCATCATTTTTCAGTCTAATTTAGCAGAGTTTCCTAAATGTGTAGAGCTACATTTTCTGACGATCTAACCCATTTTGTTACTCCAGCTAACCAGTATGGGGGTCAGAGCGGCTGAAAATGTACAATTCACCTTCACCAATCTTCTCAAATAACCCATATTTAAGACGAAAATAAAGTTCAAAATACAGTTCAACCTAACCAAACAGATTGCTATAATCAATGCAATGCCGAATATACTCGAATTTACCTAGTATTGACCAAATTGCAGCCTAATTTAGCAGAACTTACTAAATGTGTACAGCTGCAAATTGTATATTTTCTGAAAATCTGACCCATGGGTGACTCCAGCTAACCAGTATTGGGGTCAGAGTGTCGGGAAAATGTAACAATTTGCTGTCACCAGTCCTCTCACAAATAAACTAACTTTAAAACAAACAATGCGGTTCAATATAAAGTTTAAGATAACCCATAGTATGGATCGACGCAATATTAGATATGCCCAGATATACCTATTATTCATATAATTGTCAAGCCTAATTGAGCAGAATTTACTAAAAGTACATTTTCTGACCCGTACATGTGTGTATGAGTGAGTGGGTGCAGTAGGGCATGTACAATCAAGTTAAAAGTTTTGTTAATTTGCAATGAATTCTATTTGGGTCAGATTTTCAGAAATGTACAATTCGCCTTCACCAATCTTCTCAAATAACCCACATTTAAGACAAAAACTGAGCTTCAAAATGCAGTTTAACATAACAGAACTGATACTTTTAATCAATGCGATACCAAATATACTCAGATATACCCGGTATTCTTTAATTTTTCAGCCTAATTTAGGAGAATTTCCTAAATGTGTAGAGCTGCCCAATATATACATTTTCTGAAAATCTGACCGATATACCCTGGATTGGCTTGTTTTTGTGATGATTAATTTCTGCAATTTCCAATTCAAGACGATTCGCGATTAAATTTGGGTATTTTGATTTTTAAAAAAAAACGATCCAACTGAAATATTGGGATTTCTTTTTGAAATATTTTGTATTAGATGTGCACTATGATTATTTTATAATAAACAAATAACATTGAATTTGATTGTAATTTACAGAATTTGCACTGAAAGTCGAAACGTAATGTATTTTGTACTGGATATCAGAGGAAACTTTCATCATGTTATGAAAAAAAGTGCTAACATAATTGAAAAGATGAAATGTGAGAAAAGAATTGATATATTTTTATTGGGTTAAAGTTGATAATATGTCATGAGATGGTAAAAGAAATGGTTTAACTTCGCAGAATCTGATATATTCCGAAAAAAAAGCCCTTATTTTGAAGGGTCTGTGAATATGATTTTGATTTGATTTAGAAATATTTTATTCAGGATATCATATCCCTGACCCATTGGGTTGAATAAGTAATTGTTGGCGTCACTCGACTTCAAAATATAGTTCATTGGACTTCACCAAATAATTGAACAAATTACAAACTAAACGGATTTTTAAAATCCATGGATTTGCCAAAAACATGCACCCAGCGTTTAACAATTATACCCAAACACTCTCCCAATATTTCAGATTATTTCAGAAAAAAAAATGTGGAATTTCGACCATTTTAAAAATTAGAATGGACACAGTACATTTGCTTTAGCCCATTTTCTGGGTCAGATTTTCTTGAAATGTACAATTGGGCAGCTCTACACATTTTGGTAAATTCTTCAAAATTAGCCTGCAATTTGGTCAATACTAGGTAAATTTGAGTATATTCGACATTGCATTGATTCTAGCAATCTGTTTGGTTAGGTTGAACTGTATTTTGAACTTTATTTTCGTCTGAAATTTGGGTTATTTGAGGGGATTGGCGAAGTTGAATTGTGCATTTTCTGAAAATCTCACCCTTCTATGGTAGACCAGCATATGTAATGTATGAATAACTAATATATCTATATGCACCCACATCGCTCTCTGTCCAAGTGGATCAACCATTCAAGCACTGATATACCAAACAGTTCGGTTTCACCTAATATCATTTGCATTGAACAGACTTTAAAGCAATTGATTTTATTGATACTAACTGAGCAATTGTACAACATCTTGGAGGACAAAAAGGACACTTTTATCAAAATCAAAAAAGGTATAATAATGTGGATCGAAGAAAGTGTGATAAATAATTCCCTTGAGCCTGAGAGCACAGCAATGAAAACAACTGAGGTAAGCGCTTTTGACATATTTTTAAGTTAATGTTAAATAGTTTTATTTCAATTTATATCCAAAATTTGCGCTAATTTCCAATAAAAAGTTACGTACGAGTTTCTCTTTGAAAATATGCCAAATCTCATGTTTGTGTTAATAGTATGAGTTTGCCAGCCTGTCTTTAAGTTATGTAATATATTGTTGATCTAATGTATAAATTGATTATCTAAAATTATCATTTTGACATATACCTACCGTTCAAGCCAACGAGTATACATACATAATCGTCTTCCAAACTTACTCTTCCTTTTTTCCCAAGCATACCACATTATCACGGTGGTGCGAAATGTCATTTTAAATGGGAAAGTAATATAATAATGATAATCATGGGCAATAGCAGTGTGTTGTGTTAATAAGTGCTATATTTACAACGTCCTCTTTTCTCTCTCTCTCTCTCCCTCTCAATGACTCTCTCCT